>JAABOM020000084.1:11698772-11774400 GCA_011800125.2 Solanum clarkiae | reverse complement strand
GATCGTCCCTGGCTAGGTGTTACTTCCACCCCCTCGGGCTACCACCTATCAAAACTGTATATTTTATCTTTCAATTAACTTTGAGATTGATTCTTTTGGTGGTCACAATATTGGAGTTGTAGGACTGTATATGTAGCATATGACATGTAGATAATCATACAAGATAATATGACAAATAAAAGAGTATATTGGATAAACAATGAAATGCATATGAAATGTAACAACTTGTTGACTTTATTTGGCAACAAGAACTCATGTATCGTGGTATTCATGTATGTATTAAGATATGAAGGTGACTATGTATGGGAGCATATAAACATGTACAAGAGTGTATACATAGTTAATAGTTGTGTCAGAGTTGGTAAGTTAATTATGTGCTAAGGAGAGATCTATGTTTCATGCCAAATATTACGAAGTCAAGTAGCCTTACATACATTGTTGTATGACCTCGTTACTAATTCAAGATAACCTTTCCTTCCTCCAAATATTTATCTACAACATAGTAGGTGATAAAACTAGAATTAGCAGCCAATAAACACATCTTGGCAGCCCAATCACATAACAAAACAACACACAGGCAGCAAGCCTTTAATTAGCGACATCAAGGCATTTTGTCGAACCATTTCACCTATAACCATATTTTCGAACAAAAATTCTTATGTATATGTCATATACATCTTGTTTCAGCCTCTTGACAGTCCCACAAAGCACAACACATCATAATTTCACACACTCTAAAAACGGACAGCATAACGTTACCTTCCTTCACTACATTTCGCCATCGACAACTCCAAACCTATTCCAACTTTAACCAAACTGTTCCAGCAATATTTACACATATAAATAGACCTAAAACAGTCTCATAAAAGCTCTTAATAAATCATAAAGGACGTGAGCTAATAGACGTATATACACCAGCCTGCAAGGTCCAATTAACATGATGCTTAAGATAACACAATAAAACGCACTTGTTAAATGAAACCAAAACCAGGGCAACAACCTTAGGGTGATGTTTATAACTCAACCCACGTTAATAACGCCAATTTATCTTCATAATATAACTTAAAAACCAAAGAGAAATCACTAAAACAAAAGGAAAAGGTGCAGCAACTTTCTACACAGAATCTGTCCAGTAATTTTCAGCAAGCGTAACTAGCATTTATTTCTTGTTTTTCATGATAAAACCATAAAAAACACACAAATATAATTACTTATATTTGTCTTCAAGGTTTAGAGGCTCCTTAATAACTCTAAAAAACTCATTGGGCTGCTTCACAAAGTTGAGTAAAGTTGAGAGGAAATGTAGAGAGCAAATCTTATTTTTGTGAGGTCAAGTTGAGAAATGACCTTTGGGAGCTACTTTGACCCCTTTTTATAGTGCAATTTGTCTGGACTAACTAAGCCATTCCCAGCCTTATTTCACTAAGGAGGTGATTCAGCTTCTTTCTCCTTTCATTTGGGCCTTTTGGAGTACCAACTTGATGGACTTGGGCTGCCTACTTTCCAACTTTCACTTACTTAGTTTTGGGTCCAATTTGCTAAGTGTGTTGTGATGTCTTTGGGGACCTTTTTATTATACTTATTGTGCTGACCATATAGCCCATTTATGATCTAAAACATAGGTCAAAGTTACACCCTTAATACGGACTTTATTTCTAATCAAACTTGGACAAATTCGACGTCGAGCCTCGTCTCCGTTTAACTAACAATTTAAGCTAAGCAAATAGGTGACTCACCTGCTATCTTATTAATTCCTACAAGCACCTCAATTCTTTCACTTTATTTTAAGGCTGTAATCCCCTCAATTTGACACAAAACATGTATACACTCGACCCTCTTAAGCACTAGACGCACATATAACCCATTAACACGAGATTTAAGCACTTTTGAAAATTAGCACTAGTTTGACCAAACCATATCATGTTTCATTTGAATTGTACTAGTGTTGTAAGGTGTGAGGTGATATAGGTTATTATATTAAAATTCTTTCATATGATGATGTTAAAGAGTTTCACACTATGCATAGAAATTAAACCTTCTTTTTCTCGTGCAACCTGAAAATTTATTGTTGGATGCTTCGGGTGACCTGAAGGTTTCTGATTTTGGATTGTATGTTCTATCACAACTAGTTAGGGTAGCTATTCTCTTTATGATCCATTTCTCTATAACGTTGGAAAATTAAATCCTTACGTCTTTCTTTACTTTATGGTTATCAATTTAGTAATGTAGCAAAAACACAATTAGTTGAGCTTGTATTGAACTTGTTAACTAAGGGGACCTATATATCCTTATAGTCCTCCACCCAGTGTTATGAAAGGCAATCTCCTTGTCTCCAATGGTGAGAGGTGAGGATAGGTGACCCTTCATCGCCTTTTAGCTTTATGGCGAGGTGATCTTTAAAAGGTGACGCCATAGCAATAAAGGCGAGAGGCGAGAAAGACGTCATCTTTTACATTTTCTTTTAAAAAAAGGGACCAATTCAGGGTTTTAAAATTTAAAAGATAACTTTAGGGATTTCTTTCAAAATTTGCACAATTGCACTCTTACACTTAGACTTTGACTCTAACCAAATGACCTAACTAGACTTCTCTGGCGACCAGCCAAACTTTTCCAGAGACAGTCCAACCAATACGTATTTTATTCTTCTTTGTGAGATTTTTATTATTTATATATATAATTAAATATTTAAATTTTTTTATATTAATTGATGTCGTACTTCAAAAAGGCAAACACCTCATGGCTAGCCTTGCCTTGTGGCGAAGCAGATCTTTGTCGCTTTTCACTCTACAAAACACTGCCTCCACCCATCCTGAAGTTTAGAATTTTTAATTTTTTTATGATAATTCTTTGCAATGAAAACTAACTTAACATCAACATGTATACCAGAGCATTATTAAAATCAACCCATGCAGAAGCAAGCAATATAGCATGATTGTTGCAAAAATATCATAGAATAACTAGCACAGAATCACAAATAAAGAAAATAGAGAAGAAAATAACATAAGAATTTAACATAGTTTAGGTAGGTCTAATCCTCCAAGAAAAAATAAAGAGAATTTTATACTATGAACTTGGAATAGTCATGATTTGGAGACACTTCTCTCTTTGATAAAAATCAGCTACTAATAATTCATACCAATTCAATTTATATTCTTTATAATATTCATAACTTCCTTTTTTAATCTTCATAACTCACAAAATCTAGTTCGTAAATTAATGATAATTTATGATATTCCTCCACTTTTCATATAAATTTATGTTTGTATCGAGAAAATTTTCATTCAAAGTTGTTCTTCCACTATCATAATCATCATCATAGCATATACAAAGGCGATGAAGAAAATGTTAATCATCACATCATATGATCGCTTTCACAATTAAGAACCATGGTTGACAAAATCATAAAGAATCTATGGGAAAGATCTTTTTTTTAAAAATAATGTTCATTTACTTTAAATTTATGTAGTACAATTATTTTTTAAAAAGTTGGATATTTATTTCAATTTCTTTAGAATGTTCTTCGAATTTTAAGGAGGCTGATGGTGATGATATATCGAAATACAAATAAATTTGAGAGGGTAATGAGGTTATCTTGAGTTGGTGGAGTGTTCCTAGTGTCCACAAATTGAGCCAAAATGAGATAGCAAACTTGTGAACATTAGTATTCATTTTCTAAGTCAATGTCAATCATCTGCTTTCAAGCTTTTGTTTAAACTCTTCATTGAAATAAATTATTTATCTCTAGTTGTTACTTACCTAATTTGCAAATATCAACCTCTTTAATCGCATCTTACAATAACAACTTAGAAAACTTAAGTCTCACCAACTCATGTTAATAAACGAAAAAAACTAATAAGAGAGTTTTGTACTAATTTAAACGAGATGTTTGCATTTAATATATTTTAAGTACAAGTTCGCATTTAATACTCATCAAATAAAATAAAAGATTACTAAAGATTATTTTTTTTAATTAATATTTTAACATATTATTATTGCGCGAAGAGTGGATGAGCACCCTAGTTAAGGTAAAATTAACGAAGGTGATGATACAAGCTGTGACATCATAATTATATCTGTAAGGTACATCATAATACTAAATAAATTTGGTAGAATTAATTTAAAATCCAACTTACCTTATGATACTTATTTCTTTATTTATATTCAAATATTAAAAGGTAAGATAATTGAAAAAATTTACCTGTTGTAAATCTTAGAATTGCCAAACAAAGTAAAATATCAGTTAATGTTTATATAAAATATAAATATTTAATTTCATATTTGATGAGATAATACATTTACAACAATTATAAATATTAAAGAAAATCATGAATTTGGCACATAGGCCTCTTTCTAAAGGAAATAGAAATCCCATATGAATATACACGTAGTACGACTATAAAAAAATGTGCATACAATCCAACACGTTCTCAATGATTTATTTCACATATAAATCAACTCTTATAAGCACATAGAACATCCTGGAAAATCCTATTTGCATTCTCTTTATAAACCATATGTGAATTTGACCTCCTTTTTTTCTTTTTACCAAAATCACATAATTGCATCGAAGTGCTTGAAACTAGAAAGGATGGAATTAAGAGAATGATAAAAATGTTGACAAGAAAATTAAAATCTTTCATGTCTAAAAATGTTGCCATGACCTAAAATGGATCACGACTAAGAAGAATGAAATATAGCAGAAAATAACACAACATAACATCAAATATCTCAAAACCTGGAGTCATGAGTACAAGAGCATCTAAACAATAGTAAAAAATAGATACAACTGTCTCAGAACAAGATACAAAACTGTCTCATAATGTCTAATACGAAGTCTAAAGGATAGCAAAAAAGAGAGTCCCAAAGATCCACGGCATCGAAGTCTGAGGCTCACCGGTAAGATTTGGATAGAAGTAGAATGGCTCAAGTAGAGTGATCAACTACCCAATGTGGGTCCTTGTACTCAATATATAGGGAGGAAACAAAGTAGGGGTAAGTACACCAAAATGCACCCAATAGGTTCAACCGACTGGGTAAGAGAAATCGAGCAAGTACGCAACAATGAAGAATACTGTCACCTGTAAGAAAAGGGTTAGTGCACAGTGTAAACAATATACATACCAGTAGAATAAAATATTAGAGATAGTCAAAGATGCAATGCATATGTAATGTATGGAAGCAATTCAGGAGGAGGGAATGTGGCAGATACTGGTGCCAATGTATACATCTACCGGGCTGAAGCTACAAGGTAGAGACCATGGGGATCTCGTCAAACCATATGTCAGCAAACTTTGGCACCGGTGACACCTCAGTGGGCTCTAACACCGATGTGCATATATCTACCAAGCTGAATCTACAAGGTAGAACCTATGGGGGTCTCTTTAGACCATATACGAGGTGTCTCAAGTGTCAAGACAGTCACTAGCACCAATGACACTTTGGCAAACACTAACATCCATAAAGAGGGCTATAGTACCATGATGGACTCTAGCATCGATGATACCCCGGTGGACGCTAGCGTCGGTAGAGAGGATTATAGTACCATGACGGACTCTGGCACCGATGATACCCTGGTAGACGGTGGCGTTGGTAGAGATATAAAAAGGATTACATGTCAATAACAGAATATATAGATGCATAGTAATAATAACATGCCTCGATGGACTCTGGCACCACTAAATGATATATCAATGTATAACAATAATATTAGATGAATATCAAATATAGTATATCTCGATGGACTATGGCGCCATTAAGCAGATCTCAAATAAAACAACTATCAAAGGGCCAACACATTATAGGTACAATGTATGTCAAACTGGAGTAACAGAATGTATATCTAACATGATATGCCTTGGCAGACTTTGGCATTGGCAACTAGATCTCTAGTAGTCTGACTATCTCAATACCTAAGTGTCTCAGTGGTACAGACGCAATATGAGAAGTATATACGTCAAACCATAATTGGAGTACTCACATGCAATAAAATATAAGGATGAAATATAAAGTATCCATGACATCATGGGATATACGAAGTTCCTCCTTTAGTACCTCAAGGTCAACCATTAACATCTTATCATCTCCATCTCGTCAATAATCAAAACATCAAGGCAACCAGACTCTTTAAGTCCCACATTATGCTCATCGTATAACCACAATGTCGCAATTACTATCAATTCATCACATATTTCTCTTAAATTGCATCACAAGTATCACATTATCATATTAATATCCAACATACGTCAATACCAAAGGCTTCATCTCAATTCATCAAAAGGATCGCCAATTACTCAATTTTAAACATAGTCAAAATCACACTTTCATCAAGAATCAATCATATCAAACCTTTGACTCACAAATCAACCTAAATCTTACAATTACCACATAAACATATTCAATAACTCAAATCCAATCCCAAAGGGTTAAGGGAACCTGCTCGATGCCAAAACCGCACTCAGGCAAGCTTTCAATCAACTGAAGTCCTCAAATGTTCCTCCATTTTGATCAAACACTATCAACAATAGTTACTACTTATCAAGAGGTGCATTTCGATACCCATATTGGCATATTTTAGGCTTAGGGGAAAAATAGTTAAAATTAGGGCTAAAATTCAAAAGTCTCAAATCTGAAAACTGATTTAGAAATCATGTTCTTTTTTAAAATAGTGTTCATGGGAGAAAATTCTATTAAAATCAAGCTTAAATTGAATGAGAAATCAATGGTTAAAGCTTTGAAAAATATTGTCCGAAAAACCCCAATTTTGGGTGATTAATTTCATGAATAAAGGAAATATCAAGATAAAACTCATGAAAACTGAGTAGTTTAGCATTAGAAATACTTACCAGACAGAAATCTTTGAAACACTTTCTTCAAAGTCACACCAAAAAGCTTAGAAGTTTGAAAATAAGTTAAAAATGGTGTCTCTCGGGTTTTTATAACTGACCAATGAAATGCTCTCCGCAAACACGTTTGGAGAACCAAGTGGACCTCCATGAATGTGGGTGGAGAACCAGGTCCACCTCCACGAACACAGGTGGAGTACTAGGTCCACCTATGCAAACGCAGGTGGAGAACCAGGGCCACCTCTATGAACGTAGATAGTATAAAGGGACTGCACCAGAAACTATGTACTAGCAAAATCAGCCAACATTAAAAACTCAAAATTGGTACTCAGAGCTCATCCGTAATCAGAATTTTACAAACCAAATATGTATCCATGCTAGAAATAGAAATCCGGAATCAACAGAATAATCAAAATTCGATTTCAAGGTCTCCATGACACATTTACCAATGCAAGTCCAATAAACTAGTTTAGACTCAAAACAAAAAAACTACCCTTGGTAACTTCAAAAAATATGACGAGACCATTTTTAGCGTTAGTTTCACCATCCAGAACTATTGTAATTGACGAAATTCCGATCTGAGCTTCTAAAATCTAAATATTGACCAAAGTCAAAGTTCGAATATGACTGAAATCACAACTTTGGGCCTAAAAGTCTCATTTTATCTCTGAATTCTATTTTGCAACTTCTTGTAAGTTCATTTTTGACATTTTGGTGCTAATGGAATCGACAGGCCCTTGAGCCGACCTCCGAAACACAGAATGACACAAAAACTCACTTTTTCATTAACTTAAACTTTCAAAAGGACCGAAACTCATATCCTCAACTTTTAAAACTCAGGATTTCAATTCCAACCATTCAAACAGTTCAAAGTAGGCCTAGAGTAACTGTCGAAAGGGCAAAAAGATAATTTTTACAGATAAAGCAAAAAATGACCAACCAGGTGATTATATCATTCACCACTAAAAAGAATGTTCGTTCTCGAACATAAGCAAAAGAAGAGTACCTGAAGCCTCAAAAAGGCTGGGTTATTTGTCCCGCATGTCAGACTCCAACTCCCAAGAAGCCTTATCAACAGAACGGTGCCACCACTACACTTTCACAGAAGGTATACTTTAGACCTCAATCTCTGGACCTGTCTGTCCAATATAGCTATAGATTCCTCTTCAAATGACAAATCTGGACCCAACTCAACAGAGTCATAAGAAATCACATGGGATTCATTTGGAATGTACCATTGGAGCATAGAAACATGAAAAATATGATGAACAGAAGATAGTCTCGGTGGTAAAGCCAACTCAAAGACTGCCTCACCAACTCTCTCCAAAATCTCAAAAGGGCCAACAAATCTGGGAGTAAGCTTGCACCACTTCCCGAACCTCATCACTCCCTTCATGGGTGAAATCTTTAGCCAAACATTGTCACCAATGAAGAACTCAAGTGGCCTAACCCTCTTATCAACACAACTTTTCTGGCGACTCTGGGCTGTCAAAGTCTACTCTGAATCAGTCCAACCCGGTCCATGGCATCCTGAAGAAAATTAACACCGAACACCTCAATCGAACCTGAATCAAACCACCCAATAGGTGATCTACATCTCCATCCATATAAGGCCTCAAATGGTGTCTCTGGATGCTGGAAGGGTAGCTATTTTTATGTGCAAACTGTAATGACACATTAAGTTATTTTGGGCACTAGATACCAACTTATGGATAAATTTTAAATAATTATTATAATTTGTGATTAATGGATTAAGTTCTTCTATTTATTTAATATCCTACATAAATCTTGACTTATATATTAAAAGAAGCAGTGGGATATAACAGTTTGTATCACAAGTTATTATTTTTAAAAAGAAAAGAAAAAGGGGCAAGAAATGAGGGTTGAAAGTAACCTACGTCGTCTCATAATTGCTCAGCAGTTTCAGGTAATTAAAGCAATTTAGTTTCGTTCTTGTCTCTTGTTTAATTTACTGATTTAGAGCTAAATAGGATAGATTCTAGTAAATGTCAGGTAGGGATAAGAGATGAAATTCTCTTAGTGGGTATCATGTTTTGAGGGGAGGAATCGAGTTATTAAATTGGCATTACTGCATGTTTGATTATTACTTTGGCGGGTCCCTTTAGGAGTAATGTTGGAGCATTATAGAATTGGAGAGAAAATAAAGTCCAAAAAATTCAATGTAGAACAATTCTTCGTATATCACATTACAGTCTTAGAAGTTTATATTATTGGTCATTCATGTAGGTTATTTACCAGATAATGATGATGAGGGAGATTTAATTAGAAACTCCTTAAAATTAATAGTCATTCCGTCTTTTCAAAGGAAAAATATGTTTGTTCGATAGAAACACAATATTGAAAGTTATAGATTGCATATTTAATTGGTTTTGAACTTCTTTCATTGTGATTCAACCTTTGGAGTTTGGGATAAAAGTATAGCAATGTAGAGGTCTACAAATCAGTTTATTTACAAATATTGTATATCTGATAGGTTGGGAACGTTCTGACATTTTACAAAAGGAAAATACAAAATCTTGAGGATTCGTGACACGTGTTTGACATTCAAGGTATGTTAAGACTTTTTAGAATTCATTGAAGGATGTTTTCCTAATTTAAGATTAAAAGAATGAAATAGAGAATGGGCAAGAGTGAAAGATGGGGGTATCGTGCCAATGGTGTGATAGGCATTGGTGCAAGCATCGGTGTTTAAAGGGACAATTAATTACTATAGGATGATGGATTGTAATCCAAGAATGCCAAAGTATATGGGTATTAGCTGATGTAGTATAACTTAATTTGTTTATTTGGTTGTGTTTCTTTATTGAATCCCTATATTTGTGATAGCTGAGGTGATTATATATTGTACTAATAACTGTGGTACTGTGTTGCATCACTATCCCCCATATTATTAATTGTATATTGTGCATACGTAGTGACGTGATATTGAGTGTGTGTTGAGATCATTGTTATAATCTAAATTGGACATGTGGAGATCGTCCGTGCTGGGGATGGTTGATTTTATGATTCTGCATTGAGTCATCCGCACAAACACGTAGAGAGTGTTCGTGTCAGTATATGGACATTGTGAGTCCCCCATGGGTCACAAACCCTCGATGTATTCCCAAAAGGTATTGTGTATATACGATATAGAGATGACTTCACATTTGAGGTATATCGTTTAATGGTGTTGTGTTGCATAACATTATACGATATAGAGATGACTGGACATCATGTGATATTTGATTATGTCTATTTTGATAACACTTGATTGTTAATTATAGACGGACTTACAAAACTAGAAGATGATAATTTTTTTATATATACTGCTATCACTACTTCTTCGTTGTTGGTCAATGAGATATGTTGGGTACACGTGGTTTTGTACTCATACTACACTTGTTGCACTATTTTTCTTGTGCAGATTCAATTAGGAGTACGAGCGCATCTAGTGGATATATTTGAGTCCAGGCTTGGATTATCCTGAAGTTGTGGTGAGCTCTTTACTATTCTGCATCCCGTACCTCCCTCTATCTTGTTAATCATTCTGTTTTTCATATTCGGACTGGATATTTCTTACGTTTATACTCATCATCTTAGATTCAGACTTGCATCACTATTTTACAACTCTTGTACATACAACACCAAATTTTGGGTGGTATTTTAGCTTTCCGCATTTCGTACTTATAAGGAACTTATTGTTAAGGGTATTCATTTGTTACTATCTTACACATTATATATTACATTGAATTAGATTGGTAAGTTATTAGGTTGTCTTACCTATCGGTTGGGAGTATAAGTGCCATCATGACTCATGTTTTGGGGTCTTGACGAATTTGGTATCAGAGCTCTAGGTTCATTGGTCTCACAAGTACAAGAGAAATTTCTAGTGGAGTCTTGTTGGTCAGTATGATGACGTCCATATTTATCTTCGAGAGGATATAAGACATTTAGGAAACTTATACTCTTACATTCTGTGTCGTACAAATTTGATTTTGTTGAAATTCTAACTTTATTGCCCCATTCTCTCACATATGGTGAGGACTCGTGTATCTACGAGTGGTGATCAGGAGCCTATTTTTGCACCAGCTTCTGGTGTTACCATGCGGGGAGAGGCAAGGGCGAGGACGAGGTCGAGAAGAGGCCACACTACAACACATATGGGAGGGTAGATACCAATATCCACCCAGGGTCATGCTGGGGCAGTACTTCCAGATGTAGATGTGATTCCCGAGGATGTGTAGGGCCATTTTAGGGAATATGGACCCTCTCGGGCTCTACCTGGTTTTATTACCACCCTAGTGCTTCATGATACTTTGATTCGTATACTAGGATTCCTAGAAAGGTAGCTCAAAAAGGAACGATGGTTGCTCCAGGTTCTCAGACTCTAGGTACTCAGCCAGCTACAACTCCTGTTGACATTATGGCATTGTCAGGGGTTACATCACATTTGGCTAATAAACTTGCTATGACCATGGATGAGTAGAAGATGTTTAGAAGGTTCAAGAAGATGAATCCTCCAACTTACATCGGTAACTTAAATGAGGATGTGCACGACTTTATAGTCAGTTGTCATGAGAGATTGCACAATCTTGGGTTAGTGGAGTCTCATGCAGTTGACTGCACGATGTTTCAGATGATTGGCCCTGCTAAGCAGTGGTGGAGACATTATATTAGTAGCAGGACAACTAGATCACCTTCACTTTGATGGAGTCAATTTATCAGGTATTTTTAGATAAGTTTGTTCCACGCGGTGAGAGGGAGAATAAAAGGGACGAGTTCGAGAGTTTACATCAAATGGTATGTCAGTTGCAGAATATGAGATTAAATTTCATGCCTTGGCTAGACATGCTTCGATGATACTTCCGATTGAGGCTGAGAGAGTTAAAAGGTTTGTCAAGGGGTTGATCATTCCGATACGCATGGGAGATTCTCAGGTTTCTGCTTCTGGTGCTACTTTTCAAAAAGTGGTAGATGCTACAAAGGAGTTAGAGATGATTCGACCTGATGGATTTGAGTAGTGTGAGGGAAAGAGGGCCTGTCATTTGAGTGGTTATGGTAGTGCTCTACCCAGGAGTCGAGTTTACTCAGGGAGAGGTCACTACTCTCAGTCCAGTAGAGCTATTCATATTATGCGAACGTTTGAGTCTGATCATGTCGGGCCTAACACCTCAAGCTAGGCGCATACTTCTCAGGGTTTATCTTCTAGACCCTCAGGTCGTGGAGGGTATATTGATTATTCAAGTTCCTTGTATCATCCTACTCATTGTAGGGGCTTTTTTGAGTGTGGTGATATAAGACATTTTGTGAGATATTGCCCTAGGATTGACCGTGGTGGTTCATATCAGGATTCACATGCTTTGACTTCCAACACCGCACAACCTTCGTCTGGGGGAGGTGCACGGAGTGGCAGAGGTGGTTCACATTTGGGTAGAGGTGGCACTCATTCTAGTCGAGGTGGTAGTCGGGAAGGTTCCCAACCTACAGGTGGTCGTGCCTAATGTTATGCTTTTCCAAGTAGGCCAGAGATGGAGACTTCAGATGCTTTTATCACAGGTATTATTCTAGTTTATCATTAATCAGCTACTGTATTATTTGACCCAGGCTCTATCTACTCTTTTGTGTCCATATATTTTGCTTCAAGTTTGGATATGCTATGTGAGTCTCTTGATTTTCCAGTATATGTTTCTACTCCTGTTGGGGATTCGATAGTGGTAGATCGGGTGTACTAATCGTGTATAGTTATTTCAATAGGTTATAACACCCAGTGGATTTAAAGGTATTAGATATGGTAGACTTTGATGTTATTCTTGAGATGGATTGGTTATCTCCTTACCATGCTATTTTGAATTGTAATGCCAAGACTGTTACATTAGTTATGCTTGGGATTCCCAGTACAGAGTGGAGAGGTTCTCTTAGTTATGCTCCAAAAAAGGTTATATCATTTCTTAGGGCTCGTCGACTGGTGGAGAGAAGGTGTTTGGCTTACTCGGCATATATTTGAGATACCGGCATGGATACTCCTGCGCTTTGAGTCTATTCTAATAGTGAGTGAGTTTTTGGAGGTCTTTCCAATAGAACTACCAGGTATTCCACTTGATCGTGACATTGATTTTTGGATTGATCTAGAACAAGGAACTCAGGCTATTTCTGTTCCACCTTATCATATAGCATCACTCGAATTGAAAGAGTTGAAAAAGCAGTTGTAGGATCTATTGAGCAAGGGGTTCATTAGGGACAAGTATATCTCCTTGGGGTGCTCCAGTCTTATTTGTGAAGAAGAAGAAGGATAGATCTATATGCATGTGTATTGACTACCGACAGTTGACAAGGTGACAATTAAAAATAAGTTCCTAATACCTTGAATTGGTGATTTATTCGATCAGCTTCAGGGTGATTCTATTTTCTCCAAGATTGACTTGAGATCTGGTTATCATCAATTGAAGATTCGAGCGGAGGATATTCCTAAGACAACCTTTCGGACACGTTATGGCCATTATGAGTTTCTGGTGATGTCTTTTGGGTTGACTAATGCCCCAACAACATTTATTGACTTGATGAATAAGGTGTTTAGACCATACTTGGATTCTTTTGTTATTTTCTTCATATATGATATATTGATATACTCCCATAGTTGAGAGGAGCATGAGCATCATTTGAGGATCGTACTTACAATTCTGAAAGAGAAGAAGCTCTATGTAAAATTTTCAATGTCTGAATTTTGGCTTAGCTCGATGACATTCTTATCACATATGGTGTCCAAATAGGGTATTATGGTGGACCCTAAGAAGATTGAGGCAGTTCAAGATTAGGCCAAACCTGCTTCAGTTACTGAGATTCGGAGTTTCTTAGGCCTTGCAAGTTATTACCAATGATTTGTGGAGGGGTTCTCATCCATCGCATCTCCCTTGACTAGATTGACCTAGAAGGGTGTGGCTTTCCAGTGGTCTGATGAGTGTGAGGTAAGTTTTCAAAAGCTTAATACCTTATTGACCATTGCTCCGATATTGACTCTACCCATTGAGGGAGAGAATTTTATTGTATATTGTGATGTTTCTCGGGTTGGACATGGTTGTGTATTGATCCAGAAGGGGAAGGTAGTAGCTTTTGCGTCGAGGCAGTTGAAGGTTCACGAGAAAAACTATCCTACTCATGACTTTGGCCGCTGTAGTATTTGCATTAAAGATTTGGAGGCATTATTTTTATGGCATGCATTGTGAGGTGTTCACAGATCATCATAGTATCCAGTACATATTCAATCAAAAGGATCTCAATTTGAGACAGCGGAGCTAACTAAAGTTAATTTAGGATAACGATACAACTATCTTTTATCATCCAGGTAAAGAAAATGTGATAGCAGATGCCTTGAGTCGAAAAATAATAAGTATGGGTAGTTTGGCCTCGTTTAGAGAACGTCCTTTGGCTATGGATGTTCAATGCCTAGCCTATAGCTTTATAAAGCATGATATTTCATAATCTGGTAAGGTTTTGGCTTACATGGAGGCACGATAATCCTTATTAGAGAAAATTCGGGCTCAATAATTTGATGATGGTAATTTATGTAAGATTCGAGACAAGGTGTTAAAAGGCAAACTAAAGGAGGCAATTCTTCATAGTAAGGGAGTTTTGAGGATAAAAGGTCATATCTGTATTCCTCGCACTGGTGATTTGACTAGGTTGATTATGGAAGAGGCCCATAGTTCGAGGTATTCTACTCATCCTGGGGCTACTAAGATGTATCATGATTTGAAGCAGCATTACTAGTGGTTTCATATGAAGAGAGACATACTAGATTTTGTGTCTCGGTGTTTGAACTATCAGTAAGTGAAGTATGAGCCCCAAAAGCCTGGAGGTGTGCCTCAGAGGATGCCTATACCTAAGTGGAAGTGGGAACGTATCTCTATGGATTTTTGTGGTGGAGTTGCCACGAACCTTGGGTAAGTTTGATGCCACATGGGTCATTGTAGATCGATTGACTAAGTCTTCTTTCTTTTTACCAGTTCAGACTAGTTATAATTCAGAAAAGCTAGTCAAGATCTACACTAGGGAGGTAGTTCGCTTGCACTAGGTGTCTATTTCTATCATTTCAGATCATTGTACACAATTGACATCACACTATTGGTGGTCTATGCAAAAGGAGTTAGGTACTCGGGTGGATGTTAGTACAACCTTTCACTCTCAAACTGATGGTCAGTCTGAGTGTACTATTCAGGTTCTTGAAGATATGTTGTGAGCTTGTGTTATTGACTTTGGTGGTCATTGGGATCAATTTTTACCTTTACGGAGTTTGCATACAATAATAGTTACCATTTGAGTATTTAGATGGAATTATTTGAGGCATTGTATGGTAGGAGGTGTCGATCTCCTGTTGGTTGGTTTGATACATTCGAGGTTAGGCCGTGGGGTACAAATTTGCTGAGGGAGTCCTTAGACAAGGTCAAATTGATTCAAGATAGGCTTCTTTTGGCTTAGAGTAGGCAAAAGAATTATGTTGATGGAAAGGTTCATGATTTGGAGTTCATGGTTGGGGAGAAGGTTCTATTGAAGGTTTCACCCAAAAAGGGTGTGATGAGATTTGGAAAAAAGGGTAAATCGAGTCCAAGTTATATTGGACCTTTTGATATTTTTGAGTGTATTGGTGAGGTTGCTTATCAGTTGGCTTTGCCACCTGCATTATATGGTGTTCATCTTGTATTTCATATCTTGATGCTAAAGAGGTATCATGGGGATGGTGCTCATGTGATCCAATGGGACTCGGTGTTACTCGATCAGAATTTAACTTATGAGGAGGAACCGGTAACCATCTTAGATAGAAAAATTCGAAAGATGAGGTCAAAAGAGATTGCTTCAGTGAAGGTTCAATGGAAGAATCATCTTTTTGTGGAGGCTACTTGGGAGACTAAGTCAGCTATGCAGATAAAATATCCCCATCTTTTTGAGAATTCAGGTGCATTCTATTCTTCTACCATTTGAGGATGAACGTTTGTTTTAGTGGTAGATGACGTAATGACCCATAAGGTTATTTTGGGCACTAGACGCTAACTTGTGGGTTAAAATTATTATAATTTGTGGTTAATGAATTATGTTTTTTTTAATTTATTTAATATCCTATATAAAACTTGACTCATATATTAAAAGAAGTAGTGGGATATAATAATTTGTATCACAACCTATTATTTTTAAAAAGAAAAGAAAAAGGGGCAATAAACGAGGATTGAAGGTGACGTAGCCGTCTCATAATTGCTCAGCAGTTTCAGGTAATTAAAGCAATTTAGTTTCGTTCTTGTTTCTTGTTTAATTTACTGAGTTAGAGCGAAATAGGATAGATTCTAGTAAATGTTAGGTAGGGAAAAGAGATGAAATTCTCTTAGTGGGTATCACGTTTTGAGGGGAGGAATTTAGTTATTAAATTGGCATTACTGCATGTTTGATTATTACTTTGGTGGGTCCCTTTAGGAGTAATGTTGGAGCATTATGGAATTGGAGAGAAAAGAAAGTCCAGAAAAATTCAACGTAGAACAATTCTTGCTATATCACGTTACAGTCTTAGAAAGCTAATATTATTGGTCATTCATATAGGTTATTTACTGGATAGTGATGATGAGGAAGATTTAATTAGAAAGTTCTTAAAATTAATAGTCATTTCATCTTTTCAAAAGAAAATATACATTCGTTTGATAGAAACATAGTATTTAAAGTTATGGATTGTGTATTAGATCGGTTTTGAATTTTTTTTATTATAATTCAATCTTTGGAGTTTGAGATAAAAGTATAATAATGTAGACGTTCACAAATCAGTTTATTTATAAATATTATATATCTAATAGATTGGGAATATTCTGATGTTTTACAAAAGGATAAGACAAAATCTTGAGAATTCGTAATGCGTGTTTGGCATTCAAGGTATGTTAAGACTTTTTAGACTTCATTGAAGGACATTTTTCTAATTTAAGATTAAAACAATGAAATAGAGAATGAGTAAGGGTGAAAGATAGGGGTCTCGTGCTGATGGTGTAACAAGTATTGGTGCGAACACAGGTGTTTAAATGGAAAGTTTATTACTGTTGGATGATGGATTGTAATCCAAGAATGCCAAAGCATATGGGCATTAGCTGATGTAGTATAACTTAGTTTCTTTATATGGTTGTGTTTCTTTATTGAATCCATATATTTGTGACAGTTGAGGTGATTATGTGTTGTACTAATAACTGTGGTACTATGTTGCACCACTATCCCCTATATTATTGATGTTATATTGTGCATACGTATTGACATGATATTGAGTGTGTGTTGAGATCACTGTTATAATCTAAGTTGGGCACGTGGAGATCATCCATGCTGGGGATGGTTGATTTTATGATTCTGTTTTGAGATCATCCGCACAGACACGTAGAGACTGTCTGTGTCGGTATATGGACCTTGTGAGTCTCCCATGGGTCACAAACCCTCGACGTATTCCCTAGAGGTATTGTGTATATACGATTTAGAGATGACTTGACATTTGAGGTATATCATTTCATGGTGTTGCATTGCATCTCATTATACTCCTCATTCTTATTAATTGTGCTTAATTTATTAGTATTGGACGTCATGTGATATTTGATTACTTCTACTTTGATAACACTTGATTGTTAATTATAGTATAGACTTACAAAACTATAAGATGATAGTTTTTTTATATATAATTTTGCCACTACTTCTTCATTGTTGGTCAATGAGACATGTTGGGTAAACATGATTTCGTACTCATACTACACTTGGTGCACTCTTTTTGTGATGCAGATTCGACTCCGAGTATGAGTGCATCCCGTGGAGCTGTTTGAGTCCAAGCTTGGATTGTCCTAGAGTTGTGGTGAGCTGCTTGGCTTTCTGCAGCCCACACCTTCCTCTATCTCGTTAATCATTCTGTTTTTCGTATTCGAACAGGATATTTCTTATGTTTAGACTCGTCATCTTAGTATCAGATTTGCATAGTTATTAGAACTCTTGTATTTATGACACCAAATCTTTGGTGGTATTTTTTAGCTTTCCACATTTCATACTTACAAGGGACTTATTATTGAGAGTATTCATGTTTACTATCTTACACATTATATATTATATTTAATTGGTAACCTATGGGGTTGGATTACCTATCGGCTGAGAGTATAGGTGTCATCATGACTCGTGTTTTGCAGTCGTGACACAAACTCTATCAATGGCAAGTGTTGGTCCTATCAGGCTCCAAAATGAATAACATAGGCCCTAAGCATGTCCTCCAACACTTGGATAGTGCGCTCTGACAGACCATTAGTCTGAGGATGAAAGCTAAACTCGAATCCACTTTAGTACCCCAAATCGCACTATAGAGCTCGCCAAAAGTGAGAAGTAAACATGGACCCTCTATCTGATACTATGGACACTGGAACACCATGCAATTTGACAGTGTCCTGGATATATAATCTAGCCAACTGCTCCACACTATAGCTAGTCTTT
Organism: Solanum clarkiae; assembly: GCA_011800125.2. Lineage (NCBI taxonomy): Eukaryota > Viridiplantae > Streptophyta > Magnoliopsida > Solanales > Solanaceae > Solanum > Solanum clarkiae. The sequence continues at coordinate 11,756,083 of JAABOM020000084.1, read as the reverse complement.
ACTGGTATGACGCGTGCCGACTGGGTCAATCGATCAATGACTACCCAAACTGAGTCAAACTTGCCCAAGGCCATGGGCTGACCAGTGACAAAACCCATAGTCACTTTCTCCCACTTCCACTCGGGAATGGGCATCCTTTGCGTTGATCAACTGGGCTTTTGATGCTCGTACTTCACTTGTTGGCAATTCAAACACTTTGGCCACAAACTCAGCTATATCTCTCGTCATGTCAAACCACCAATAATGTTGTTTAGGATCATGATTCATCTTAGCTACACCCGGATAGATGGAATATCTAGCACAATGGGCCTCTTCTAATATCAATCTCAATCAATTCCCAACTTTAGGCACACAAATACTACCATCAACGCTCAATACACCATTAGAACCAATAATAGCCACCTTGGCATCACCTCTCAACACTTTATCACGAATCATGCATAATTTGGGGTCCTCGAACTGGTGAGCACATATCTGATCAAGCAAAGAGGCTCTAGCCTCAACAAATGCCAAAATGCTCTGAGAAGGAGAAATGTCCAATCGGACCATCTCCCTAGAAAATGACTGAACCTTTAGAGCTAAGGCCCCCTCCCCAGCCCTTAAGAATGACAAACTCCTCACATAAGTAGCCTTTCGGCTCAAAGCTCTGCCACCATATTGGCCCTCCTAGGGGGTGATAGAGAATAGAGATATCATAGTCCTTAAGAAATTTCAACCACCTACGCTATCTCATTTTCAGATTAGGATGAGTAAATATGTATTTGAGACTCCGGTGATCGATAAAGATCTTGCAATGCACCCCATAAGGATAATGTCGCCACATTTTCAACACAAATGCACCCCAATCCAAAAAAATATATCGTACACAAACTGGAGAATACTCATATATACATCATATACTGAACAATCATCAGCTCATATACCACAATCTAGGCAATCACAAGTACTCAGAGTAACATGAACAACTACAAGCATATCAAAATTATCCAAAATAACTAAGCCTAACAGAATCATATCTACACCAAAACAGTCAATAGTACAACATATAATTAATAAATAGCCTCATGACCAGCATATCCCAGTAACATTATGCTACAGATCCACATAGACAAGGGTTAAGGCAGAATCATACTCAGAGGCTAAATTTACGAAACTCGGTACAATTGCACTAGACATGCTCTTAGCCTAATTTGGTCGTTCAAGAGTTGATGGAACTGTCAGAATTTTGCTCCAAGGCCATTTACTAGGACTTTACTAGAAAATTCATTTTGCAGTTAAAATCTCACGTTTAACTTGAAAAGCTGTATAATTGTCAAATGATTTACCCAACGACTGAACAATCAGTGTCAATAAGTCATATATAGCCCACAATTACTATGCAAATGCTCAAACTAATAAAATATTTGCGACACCACAAAAATGACCTAGAGGGTCATTACAACATCCCCCACAATAGAAATTTAATCCATGAAAGTAAGAATAAAATCATACCGAAAGACTCCACTCCAACCCACGTAAAGATCCTAACCTTGAACTTATATTAGACAGCAAATACAACAGTTATAACCATGCTCAACATCAAACAATAGTTCTGGCCGCCCCAGCTAATCAGAAATATAATAACACATCTGTATGTAACAGAGAATCAGTGTAGCAATCTCTAAGGAATCCTCAATGACCACACACTCACCCCATCAGTTCAATCAGCTATAATGTAATAGGAACTGAACAGGATAGATATACGTACCCGCAATGTGACATCAGGCATTCGAATAATTATAGTCACCCATAATTATAGCCATATTCACTGCAATACAGACCTTACCCAGTTTCCTATTTCCTTATTTAAGCAACCCTTATAACTTAACCCCAAGGATTCTCAGTTCTATAGGCTCAAACTAGCATACTGGAGTACGACATCGGCAACCACATAATAAAAACAAGTCAATCCACCGTAACTCTCAATAGATAGCAATCCGACCCTTCCGTAGTAAAATCAGCCTCTGTCTGGAATTCAAATCCAATTGAGTCATAATATACTATAAGTTTCGGTGGTGTGTATAGATATCATAATGGACGCTATATAATTAGTGCCTCTAGATCTCGAGTGTAACCCCACCACCACCAACTCTAAGTTGTGCGCGGGGTAGTTATGCTCGTGGGCCCATAACTGACGAGATGTATAAGCAATAACCCAACCTCTCTACATCAATACACAACCCAACCCAATATGGGACGCATTAAAATACATAATAAAGCTCTTTCCCACGATATGAAGGGTCAAAATAGGAGCAGTAGTGCTCTTTCAACTGTAGAAAACTAGTCACACACTTATCAAACAATACAAATGGCACTCGACGAGTCAATCGAGTCGATATAGTAGCAATAGTAGGGGAATCCTCAACAAATCATCTATAATACCTACTAACCCAACAAAACTCTGAACCTCTATCACTGAAAGTAGGTCTAGGCCAACCATGAATTGCCTCTATCTTAGTTGGATCCACTATCACACCCTCTTTGGACACCATGTGCCCCAAGAAAGTCACATACTAAAGCCAAAACTCACATTTAGAAAATTTAGCATCGAACATGTGATCTTTGACTGTCTGTAGCACAACCTGAAGATGCTAGGCATGTTGCTCTCGGCCCTTTGAATATACCTAGATATTATCAATAGATTCTATGACAAAAGGCCCAAAGAATAACCAATAGGGTTCCAAATCTAAAGTATAATTGGCCGGCGCTCGGACCTCGAAATTAGCATTCATAACACGGCATCTCAATTGTGGCCACCAGAGACTCGAACCATAGGGTGTGCCACCTAGGTCTCAGACACTCAAACGTGGCCACTGGAGCTCAAAGCATGGGGAGCATCATACTAGACTCAAAGCATAGGAATAGTCATCCACTCACTAGTCTATCAGAGATTCAACAACTTACATCAAGGAAAGAGTTACAAAGCTCAACCAAGCATAACTATCACCCCTCTTGGACTATAGCAGGTAACCCCAGTGTCAAGGAAGGACAACAAGTGCACAATAACTAACAATTGTATATAGAAGTATATACGTCAAAGGCTAATGTTGACTCATGCCCAACAAAGGTAAGGATACCACAATTCAATTAGCTACACCTAATCCCCAACTAATAAAGGGAAATCCGCTCACCACGCCAATGTGTAGCCCCAGATAGAAAAGGATCGAAATCCAAATTCAAGTAAGCGGTGAGATAAGCAATACATATAACAGTGTAGAACCATAACCTAATACCAAGTAATGACACAATGGTCTATATTCCCACTTGTATGTATAGCCAAGAATCTGAACAATAATATCCAGGCCAACTAACAATTGTAAAGAGTCCCCGGGACAACACAGTAGGCAGCCCAGCTGATAAACACAACAAGTATCCCAACCCATAATGGTCAATCCAACTAAGACCCCGGGTAATTCAGTTCACAATCAGGATCACAACCTAGTCACCTGAGAATCAGAAGGATAGTATATCAACAGAGTGGAAACAAATAGATCATCACTATAGAGTTACAAGGTGTAACCAAAAACTATAACTGACAACCAGCCCCTCAAATACTATATATTACTAGTACTCGACTACTCATTCAAGTAATTAAGTATCGAAATGAACATATGTATAAATCACAGGGTGTAGGCTTACATTGTCTCTATCAGGTAAAGTCATAACATTAGTGACAAGTAATTAGAATCATACTAAGTATCACATACTCATCAGTACTAGAAAGCCTCATAGGTCAAGGCAGCAGTTAAATAGTTAAAATATATGTATACAGATAGCGTCAATGCTTAGCTCACCTAAGTCGCAACCTATCTCACCTTTATAATCATTATCAGAAGTATTCACAACCCACATAACATTTAAAAATATACTAACATACAGATATAGGTTTTAAAGTCCCAGCCTCAACAACATATTCCATAGTACAGTACATAGTAACAATCAAACAAGTAACTGATTACGAAGCATATCTCTGGGGTTCCCATACTCTCAATGCCTGTAGTCTTCCTATCCAGCTGCCAAAACTCGAGGGCATCAAGTCTCTTCTTAATGGCCTCTAAGGCTGCTCCCTATCTTGAACTGACAACCTAACACCCCTTTCCTAGAGTCTGCTCTCTAAGCAGCAAACGTTCAAAAGGGAGAGTCAAGTCAGATTTCAAGAATTCGATAGACTATTGGTGATATTATACAACCAGAATCAATAACAAAAGAAGCTTCCTAAATAGCCTCCTAGAGATAATTCATCGAAGTCTCTACACCATTCCACAGAGCTCTATTAAATGGTAGCTCTGTAAATGAGACTGTCGCAACTAAGGCTCTGATAGCACATTGTCATGACCCGACCTCTCAGGTCATAATGACGTCTGTTAGGTCTAGCCTACAAGCAAGCCAACCCAATGCACACCATTTGTCTAGAATCAATAGTGATAAAGATACCAACAATATATGAGTACAATGAACACAACCTCTCTAGGACCTGGAAGTTACCTTTACAAGGCTACTATAGACACAAATTAAAATATACATATCTGCATACATAACCACAATAGCCATCTACACGTACAAATCCAAACTACATATATAATGTAGTGTTCGAATACCAAAGACGGGCCACCAGACAAAAGGAGACTGCAGAATGTCCAAAGCTGCTTATGCTCACCAATGGCTCCTGAATCGTTAGCGCACTCCTAACGTAGTGACTACGGCTAGTACTTGGACGTGCACAATAGAAAGATGCAAAAATGTAAGGGTGAGTACCAAAAAAGGCACCTAGTAGACATCATCGGCCGATTGAGTGAAATAGTGAATATAAATAATGCCAAATGTGTAGAAACAACAATAGTGTAGCAAAACAAATCAACGTCAAGGCATAGGGAGGTCGGGAAACCCTCAACCACAACTAAACCAACTGAAATGAAGAACAATGATGAACTGAACCAACCCACCTAGAGAACATGGATATCGACTAATGAAGACTGTATAAGCTAATACTATAATTTCCCCCAACGGAGGCCTAGTGTTGTACGCAAGTGCAAGGCCCTAGTATCTATGCCAGTATGCCAACTGGGCTCCCATAAACCTAGAAGGTAAATACACACATAATATAGAACCAACAAACCATCATAGAATCCCTCAGAACTATCACAGAATCCCATAGAACGATCATAGATCCTAGCTCTCTACATCATCAGAATGAGGGTCAGCTATATGTGGGTGTAAGGCCCTAATGTCTAAGCCTAAACGCCCCTTGAGCCCCCACAATCCGAGAGGGTACACCCATGCACAATCAAGGTGTCAAATGGTGCTCAAGTGAAACCTCTGTAGAATAGTATGATCCTCTGCCAGCTCATGGCACCCGAACCTAATCTTGTTTCAAAACGTGCACTAATTCAAAGTATCATATTGTTTCAGGCCGTGACACCTGACTCTATAATGTATATCGTGTTAAGCCATGATATTCAATCCAAAAATGTATATCGTGTCGGTACGTGACACCCAATTTAGAAATGTATATCGTGTCAATACGTGACACTCGATCAAGAAATGTATATCGTGTCAGTAGGTGACACCTGAATCCAGAAATGTATATTGTGTCAGCACATGACACCTGATCCAGATGTAAATCATGTCGGTACATGACACCCGATCCATAAATATATATCATGTTGGTACATGACACCTGATCTAGAAATGTATATCGTGTTAGTACATGATACCCGATCAAAAAATGTATATCGTGTCTATATGTGACACCTGATCTAGAAATATCTATCATACTCATATAGCAGAGTAGCCATATATACATCATATACTCAATAATCATCAGCCCATATACCATAATCTAGGCTGTCACAAGTACTTAGAGTAACATGAACAACTATAAGCATAATAATTATCCAGAACAACTAAGCCCAATAGAATCATATCTATACTAGAATCAGTCTACAATATGACATAAAATTAATACACAGTCTCATGACAAGCATATCCCAGTAACATCAATCTACACATCCACATAGATAAGAGTTAAGCCAGAATCGTACCTTTTACATGGCATTAGCCAATATCCAGCCTTTACTAGGCCTTTTCATAGTTCAACAGTGTCAGGACTCAGCTACTATAGTAATCACAGCTAGTACAATCTAGGACAACTATACGTATTTCAAATAACAATAGTTACCCCATATGCTAAGTACAATGACTATCCAGGAAAATAAGTGTTAATAAATTATGACAATAGTGTTTAAATGCATAGCAGAGAATATAACTAACAATCAGCATTAAGATATGTATACATATCTTACTCAGGACTTCCAACCATAAACCCGCTCCCAATATATATGTACTTCAGCTCAGTCTAGAGGTAAGAAAAACTTAGCCTACCTGAAAGGTGGTTCCCCATGCTCCTGATCAGCTCACGCTAATTTTGCCTCCCTAATGACCTCCAAATCTGTTCAGCTGTGAAAATATGAGTCACAATATAATTACAGCTATTTTGACTATAATATCTCAAAAAACAGCGAAAAGATGGATTGATTGCGGCTAAACGGGGAAAAGTGAGGCCCTCACCCGATATACCAACCAAACCCCTAAAATTATCTCCATGTATCCTCGAGTCTATAGCTAGAAATGGAGCTCAAAATGAGGCTCAGAACAATTAGAAATAGCCCCAAAAACAAAGGACATTCTTATTGGAAAGTACATATAAGTACAACAGCTTCTCGGTCAAATTTCTTTAAAATATAATCAAATTAACAAAATCCGAGTACACCACAATGTAGGTCTCTAAAATTAGTACAGTTTAGACCCAAATTTTACTTAATTCTGATAAGAAGCGGCGAGCTATCACAACATGAAGTTTCCTAATAAATACGAACATAAACCGCAGCTATAATTGCATTTTTGCACCAAACGGAGCTCTATCAATTAATTTTGATATTATCACAGTGTGCATCTCGCAAAAATACACAAAATAGACCCAAACTTCATCAAATTCCAACTCAAAATGGATAAGAAATTATAATTCGAATTTTCCAAATATCATATTAAAAAATAGCCAAAACAATGAATTTACATCAAACGACACGCCGAAATCAATTTTCGACACTTCCCTTGTGTTCCTCTCGGAAAAATACATATGTTAGACTTTGAATCGCCCAAATTGGATTAAAAACGAGTAAAATATCTTGTTCCAAAGTTTACATAGATTTTGGTACGTTTTCTGGAAAGTTTTCCAGATATATATGTTATATGCTTGTTGTTCTTGGTTTTTTTAAATTTCTTGCACTGCCTGCCATGTGGCAGCCTGCAGTTTGTCCACATCATCAGCCACTTTTATTTTTCAGCAACTGCTCAAACTTAATTTTGCTGCCCCAGCCTCATTCGGAGTTGGAAAAATATAATTTATATATGAAATTTGATCGTAAATGGCATTTCGGACTCAATGGTGTGGTCAAAATTTCCATCGAAGGTCATTTTATTCCAATGTCGGTCCCATTTTCTAATATCAAAATCTACTGAAGGGAGCAAAATACAGCCGGAAGTCCTAGGAATTGAATGAAAGGTCCTCCTAAACCAAACTCGATGTTCCAGATATAACGATACAGTCAGAATTCCATTCTATTGACCTATTTCAGATGCTAAATTTGCAAAACATGGTATAATTGCATTGGACATTCTGCTAGCCTAATTTAGTTGTTCCAAAGCTGATGGTCCCGTCAGAATTCCACTCTGAGGTCATTTACTAGGACTTTACAAGAAAATTCATTTTATAATTAAAAACTCTCGTTTAACTCGAAAAGTTATATAATTGTCAAACGACTTATCCAATGACCAAATAATCAGTTTCAATAAGTCACAAAGAGCCCACAATCACTATGCAAATGCTCAAACTGATAAAATATTTGCAAAGCACAGAAATGACCTGAAGGGTCATTACATCAATAGATAAGGGGTATTTTCATAATCTACCTTTTGACCTGCACTCTTCGCACTTTTAATAATTAGTAATACATGATGTATGATGATTTATTGATATCTGTCATTGTATTACATCATGTTTCCCATCCACATAAAGAATCACCTGACCTAAAGTGCAACCAAAGAGAGACTTGAGTTGCTCCTTGACCAGGTTTAAAGGATCAAGTAATAGGCTAAATATGATAACCCTCTCCTTTAGTGCATTACATAATCTGATCAATTCAACAACAAATTTCATTTTGACTCCAATATATGATCCAATTGACATTTTCTTTCTTTGAGCTACCTATTTAACTCATAGAACTCCTTCCTCTTTGCCACTAACGAAGGATGAACAGAGATCGGAGATACCAAATTTTATTTGGAAAAGGAGTCTAGCTTCTTTGGAATTTTTTTAAGTAACTCCTTCTGCAAATCTGTGGGCTTCAAGTTTATTACTGTATTCTTTATACTAGGAAGGCTTACATTCTTTTCATCTTCACTACATGCATGGACAAGTGGTGAAATAATATCCCTAAGGTCTTCCAATGCTCGGACATTCTTTTCAATGCAATTATAAAAAGATGTCTAATGGTGAAGTGATAACTAGTTTAATTAAATAATAACATAGTCAAGATTCAGTGCACATAACCTAGCAAGCTGGAAAATATCCCCCACTTCTGTCACGATCCGACCCAGGGTCTGTGACTAGTGCCGATTGGGCACCCAGACAACTCCAGACCTTGCTCTCTTCTAGAGCACTTATTTCTTCCTGCATTACTGCAACCCACTCCTAGCTCTTTGAGGCCTCCTTGAAGTTAGAAGGCCCACAGATACTCGAAGGATGTTATAAGAGCTGCTCAGTTAAGAGTAACAGTCAGTACTATATAAAGAACCAAATGAAGTAGCGGCAATAAAGGAGATATTCAAAATCTGCAAGAAATATCAGTTAAGAATAAATCTGTCGGATATCAGCCATTCAAAACATGCAACATGAGAACTAAATTATGTTTAGCTTCAAAAAAGCAAGAAAAATGCATTAACTAATTTTCAAGTTCCAGTCAACTTTCTTGAGCTTTGAAAAAACAACTTGAGGCAGAAACATGACACCAAAATCAGTTCACTGAGCCCGAAGGCAATGAAGGAATGCGTGGATACCCAATGGAAAATGGCAAAGAACCACAACTTTCCCCTTGCAGATGGGACAATTATTCTTGATCATGTTCCACTCTCTGAGGCAATCAATATGGTAAATATGGCCACAATCGATTCTTGCAAGTTCTTTCCGGTCAAAATACTCCTCCTAAGACACACATAATAAAAGAAATTGTCCGTCAATAAACTTAAGAGAGGGAGCTGGGGATACTAAACAAATAAAAATTAGTTACGAACTTCATTGCTAATCTGTTGCTAAATTGTTCATTGCTAATAAAATTTTGAAATAATCCATCACTAAATAGGATCAACAATGAATTTATTGTCTGGCTATGAAATTTGTCTGACGCTAATTTTTATTTTTAAAGTAATGGGTTGAGGGTGACACTTTTGAAGTTAGGTGCCTCTTACCAAACATATGCTACAATGCTCCTTTGTCTCAGAATATGTTGAATTTGTCTCTTCGTAATTATGCAGATTAATGCTTAACAAAGGAGATGTTTGTTTAAATCCACCATGAAAGAGCTCTTGTAGATCAAAGAATAATGCCTAAAAGATTACACGTCACGTTATATCATCCATTCAAGAAATATTCAAGTATATTATTGTATCAAACACCAGCTTATCTATTGCTAAAGCATTACTCGTTCAATAATATATTGATCAGTATGATTCCTCCTATCATCTTCAGTTGCTCCCACTCCATCTTGATTTTCCTAAATATTGAACCAACTCAGACTCATTGAATATCATACCGATGAAAAACAACATGAAAAATATTTAAAGACTAAGATTCTAGCCTTAGCTAAGACAACCTTTCTTTTTTCTTTCTTTGTTCCATTTCTTAACGAGCAACAACCTCTATATTATATTAAATAACCATTCACAACAGCGAGCGGAACTTCACTTAAACAAAGCATATAACGTGGAGATAGTAGTCTAACATTAATTCCATATAGGTTAGGCTGAATGACATATTTAATTAAATAAGTGCGGATACACGTTCAGATAGATGGTAACACATTTAAATATGATAATATAGAAAGCAAATGTCCGAGCTTTGAGTTTCCCTGCAACCCATTATCCCAAGAAAATTACACATGCGAGTAAAAAAAGTTGTTTCTCAAAAGTTAACAAAATAGTTTTTCACCAAAGTACTTTTTTAAATATATATATTTAGAAGCAATGTTTTAAAGCTTGAGCAAACATTAGTTGTTGCTCAAAAGTGTGTTCTAAATTTATTGGCCAAAGACAAATTGCTTTTCACTAAAACACTTTTAATTTTAAAAGTGTGATCAAGCATATTGTTAGATGAGATAGTAATACATTTCATTGGCAACTATGAAACTAACTGCTAAAGATGATACATTTTTACATTTTATATGCAAAAATATGTGCGCATGGAATGAACCTCAATTGAAAAGTTACATCATTCCAATTCATATTCATATAGACATAAATTTCCTAAAGAATTGACATTGGCGTTCCAGTAATAATTTATTCGGTCTCAAATAAGTGATGATCATCTTTCTCTTTGGCATAGTGTTAATTTTGGGTTATTGAAAATGTAATCACTACTCAGATAAAAAGGAAATGTACAGTGTGCAGAAAAATATGAAAATTTGGAAGGGTTATTTTGGTATTTACGAGGTCAAACCCAATGGACGAAAAATCCATGTGCCAATTTAGTTGGCTAGGAATTGAACTTCAAAAGCAAGCTAAAATTTGTGGAGAACGAACTTTGCATTTCTTTTTTCGTTTTCTCATTTTGTACTTGGAGTCCAAGTTTGCCCACCTAAAAGAGAATGGTCATTCTTCATTGTAGAAATCAATCAAAAACTCATAGGAAAAATATTTGAAGAGTAGAACGTTGAAAGAGAAATTATCTTAGATGTACTTGGGATTTCTCCCCTTTCTTTGTTAATATAAAGGCAGTTGTTCTCTAGTGGACATAGGATCATTTTGATCTAGACCACATTAAATATTATTGTCCTTCATTGCTCTTTTTTTTCATGTTACGCTAACAATTGATATCTGAACCAAGATTCTGCCTAAATAAGATCTATTGTTGCAACACAATTTAAACTTCTACATCAAACTTTGGTTTCTTATATTTGTAAACTAGATAAATTACCCACGCTTTGCACAGGTGAACCACCTCAAGTAGATTATTTATCCTACAAAATTATATTAAACACAATAAGGGCATGCAAATATATATATATATACATTCCTTGATCATAATCACTAGAAAATTTATAGAAAGACTGGAACTTACTCAAGTCTGTAAATCAGAAGCGAAGCGTTCATTTTCCGATTTAGATTAATAGAGTTAGAATCTATATAGAGCATATATTTGTATTCACCAAAATCTTGCTTGCTGAGTTCTAACAAATGCAATATGGATCTCGCAACTCCGATCCCTTTCTCCATTGCTTTCATTAAAGACTTAATTTTCTCCTAAAGAGCGAAAAGATTCTGGATTTGCTACCTTCCCTTTAGATGTGCTCAATAGGATGCGACACAAACTTTAAAATGTCTTCAAAGATTTTTTTTTCTGTGCTTTCAGCTTCCATTTCCAGTTCATCTAAATAGCTCTCCTGTGTTTATTCTACCACCCTGCACTGAACAGGTAGAATTATAATTAGATCAATTCGCACGTGTAGCTTCAAATGGCAACTTTCTTGCTGGTTGCCTAATGGTATATACCTAAAGCCTAACATCTGCTATTTTGCTGATTAATTCAGACCTATCTTTACCGATTTGACTTACTTCCTTGGAGATGGCTTATCCTTACTACAAGTATCAGCCGAGTGATTATCATTTTCTATGTCATCTATCAATGAGTCATTACACTCCTTCATGACAACCTATCTACTATTTGATGTTACATCATAGCTAATTCTCGAGCTACAAAGACTGATTCTTTTTGAAAATAACTTTCTACTTGAAGCATTCATATCTAGAGCAAGAGAAGACTGTGGCATCGATGATCAAAGATTGACTTCACTTGTGGAAAATGGTTCTGAATGCCTTCACTTAGGAACTTACCAGGTAATCTTTGGGCATGAATCAGACAAATAGGTATCCTCCATATTTCTCCTTGAGCATGTGAAAACTGCTTCTTGATAGAGACTTGTCTATATTATCAACTTGTACCTCAAGCCGAACCACCTCTTCTTCCAAAACAGCTATTTCGGCAAGAAGCTCTAATGTCTGCATTATTGTCATCACACAAATAGGCGAAGGTCTACTCATAGACCAGATTAAATTATACCTAATAGTTCCATTTTGAAACACAGATATACATGAAAAGAAATCACTAAAAATTTTAATTGAGCCACAATTTCATAAGTACTATGAGTTTGATTCTGCGAATCTTAAAGAAATGAATTTATCAAATTTAAATACGAACATATTTGAGAAGACTGTTAAAATCTCTTTCAAAAGCTCGGTGAACAATTTTTTCATGCCTCAGCTTCTTCTTTATCTTATCAAACTGTCAATTCAAAGGCAAAAACTTGGAAGGAAAAAAACATTTTCAGAATCAAAATGAAAAATTTAATGTTATATGAATATAAAGATGAGATGAATGAATGAGAGGACATAGATATATTACACTTTTTCCCCCAACATTTGCTTCAAATAAGTCAAAATGATTATCTTAATTTATTTTGATAAATTACAGCAATAAATTACCTAACAAAATCCATGATAATTGAGAGAAACGGAAGAAGAAGAATACATGCTTAAGGGCTGCAGAAACCATCACTGAATCCACGAACTGTATTCAAAAACTTCCACTGGTGTTGCCCAAGATGTATGCTTTGTCTAGTGCTTTTATGAAGTCCTGTTTTCATCTCTTTAGAATGTACTAGTGGAGTATCCTGGTCAACATATTTGAAGAGTCCGAGCAACATAGTTTTTATTGGTTTCTACATAGAGACTTGTTTCCACTTCCAAGGGTACTATAACTCTAAAGAGATGCAATTTACTGAAAAGACAGAGACATGAAAAAAAGGGAGGTACAAGAACCGACTTGTGTTCTTTATTTTTACAGCAAACAAATGAGAAAGTAGGAGAAAAGCCAAAACTTTGAAAAAACAGGAAAATGCAATTGTTAGCTATTGATAGTGCGACATAACCGTTGAGTGATGAAGATAACTTCTGGAGGATAATGTGGCTATGATCAAGTCATGGAGGTGAGTGGGATGGCTTTAAATATTACTAACCTTGCACCAGCTCGCATGATTTGCGGACAACAGAGAGCGGCCCTGAATTTCCAATATTATCAATGTATGGGGTGCTTCTAACTTGGCACCGGTACTTTGTAAATTCCATTTGCATGAAAAGTAATGATGTACGATGAAACACTTCAAGTAAGGAGCATCCAAAATTTATTTACAGTAGAAGTTACTACTGGAATCTTTATAGTAATAACAACATACATCGGAAGTAAAGAAGCTATTTCAAAAGGACCCTCAACTCAAGACTGGTGTAATTTTTCAAAGAAAATGTATTTTTCACCCCTAAGATCAACACATTGATTTGTGGCTATGATGAGCTTTGTTTTCCATTAAATGTGTAAGGTTTCATCTAAAAATAGGAGAAGAATACATTCAAGAGAAATAACATGGCCCATAATCACACACTCTAACTTCTGCTATGCTTTTTAGTCTCGGAAAGAAATATGTCCATAACTTCTACTCAAGGGTGTACAGCAGCTTGATGAACTCCTATAGATAAGAACAACTGCAGGGCGTTATTTTTTTTTATTTCATAACCATTTTCATGTTTGTGATTCATATTGTTTTTTTGTGGAAAATTTATATATTCTGATTCTGCTAACGGAGATGGTATATATTATGAAATGACGTTTAAGCTATTCCCTATCCATAGAACACTAATATATTACTGCAAGATGGAACGTAAAGAAGTAATTCAGCAAAGTTTTGTGCCAGAACTATTCGGTGCTGTTACATCTGAAGAAGTCGTGAATGTAGGCGTAGTGAAAGAAATAGAAGGAGAGTCCTGAAGGGAGAAACTTTTGCTGAAAACCTGGCAGTTGTCTTTCCTCAACATGGCATGAAGTTTTGGGTCCAATAGCCAAACTGAAGAATAATTCGGTTTTCCCATAGGAGTGTACCAATTCCTCTAGGAAGCAGTTGAATTCTTGGATTTGGTTTCATATCACAACCAGACATGGTCATTAGTCCACAATCAGATTGTGTGGAAAAAGAGAAAGGAAAATTCATTTAGGTAAGATTTCCACATGAAAAGGACTTTTGGAGAAGTTGAATCATTTCTTTCCACTGCCTGAACTATGATCAGTAGAAGAGATACAAGGAAACAAATAAAAGAAGCCAAAGCCATATTGATGTTCGGTGAATTGCAATTATAGCTAGCAGATCACCAGAATTTTCTTATAATATCAAGTACCATGACTTCTAAACACTCTAACTATTACAAGTCTTTCTCACTATGTTGAACTAAAACGTATAAGAAGGGCAGAGTTATTGCAGAAAAGACAAGGAATTTCTTAGATTGGCCTTTCTAACCATTGATACCAGTGGAAAGACTTGACTTCTTAAGTCTGCAAAACAACAACTTCTCAGTAGTTTCAGGACCAAAGTCTTTGGAAATGGATGAGTTGAATTGTATAAATAGAAGCTATATTCATTTTAGTTACCTGAAATTTAAATGGTATGTAGATACATTCAAAGGTGAAAGCAAAAAAAATCACATTAGAGAATTTCTGGAGCAATCGCCAAGTTGTCTCCCACTGACCTATATGTCATGGTTCGAGTGTGGAACTATCCACTAATGTTTGCATTAGGATAGACCATCACACCTTGAACAACAAATACAATTCTTTAGTTCTCTCGGACTCTACTACCATGTGAGAAATAAAGACTTGGGAAATATTATTTAGATGGTTGGACTACATTAGTACTTTGAACTCTATTCATAGACAATACATTACAATCATTTTTCAAGTAGGACACTACATACAATTCTATTCTAACATTCTTAGACATAAAATGCTAGAGAGAGCAGAATTGAACTTAGAGGCAATGAGATTCCCAGCACATTTCCTTCACTATCTTTAAGTACAAAATATGTAGTTCTTGTTCCATTTAATATCTCATAGAATCTCAAAACCAATATGAAGAAAGTGGTATTTGAGAACACCTCAAAATAATCTCTATCACATCTTTTCATTTGATAAAACCTATATAGTATGCTCTGATTCCATTGTTCTACAAATCACTCAACTATGAAATGAAGCAGAAATCAGAAAGCAGTGTGAAAAAAATCATTGGCAGACTTGGAAATGATGTGCGAGTTAATCGCTTCCCATTCATGGCATACTCGATTAAAGGAGTTTTTCCCGAGAAGAGAGGTCTCTCTCTTAAAGGACTGACAACTTTTCCTCCACAAGAAATTCTGAAGAAAAGGGAACTTAAGGCTTCAATCTTTAACTTACATATAGGAATATTACATCTTGAAAACTAATGAAAATCACAACGAACATTGTTTTATTAGTGTGTCAGCATTTGAAACAACATAAAGAGGGTGGGCATAAAAGGTCTAAAAGAACTGCCCATCTAAATCTCTACTACATCAGTGGAGGCTAAAATTTGATTTGAAAGAGAAAGCCAAAGCCTTGAAATAGTACTTGTTCAGTGATTTTGATGCCATTTCCAGAAGCTATTAGCAACATGGCAGTAGAAATATTTTCAGCAGCATCCGATCTATAAATCGAAAGGAGTATTTCTGTAAGCACTACCAATATGAAAGCAACAAATAAAGTGAAAAACAAATAATTTGAGATTCTTGAAGACGTTTATAACTTTGTCAAACATAGTGGAGGAACAGTGCGCTGATCATCATGTCTTTAACGCAAATGCATTAGAAAACATTTTAAATCCCGAGGAGTTATTGAACGCATTAAGTAAATAGATCAAGAAAAATAAACAAAGAAGTCTTAAATAAGGGATGTAGATAAGAACGGTGAAGGGAGGCACCGGATGGCAGATGGAAGTGAAAGCATGAGTATGAATAATCAGCATACCTGATAAGCGGCATGTGGGCGCAGCGATGACAAAAGATTCACGGGCAGCGGCCTGGTAAGGGGCGTGTAAGGCAGCGACAATAAAAATTTCATGGACAACGGTGGAGAATCCTAGGTCATGAATTGGGGATAGCAGGAATTGGAGTACAGGAGGCGTTCAATGGGAAAGGGTAAAACTTATGAGGAGATGCAACAGGGTGAGATTAGAGAAGCGGTGCTGTGGAGGGCGAGGGGGAAGGGGAAGGGGAAGGGGAAGGGGAAGGGTAGAATTGTAAATTTAAAAATTCAAAAGGAATTGGTGAATTTTGGCGGTGCCATGTAGGCGGGATGCCAATTCTCTTACATATATAAGATACCTTGTAGAAGAAAAGGAAGAACAAGTAACAATAAATTCTATGAAGTAGGAAATTGATAGATTTAGTGGACACAACAACTTCAATATCTGAAAATCCAGATGATGGTGTTACTGTGGAGGGAAGGTTCCATTCGTAGTATAGGTGGAAAGTACGCCAATGACACATTGGATTCCAGAAAGGAGAAAATTGAAGGATATGCATCGAATATAATCCAACTATCCCTTGCACCTACATGCTTTATGAATTAAGTACAAAGATCGAGGAGTCAGACGAACACTTAAAAAAAAAAAGCGAGAAGGGCTTTACCAGGACCGGTCAATGAAAGCAAGAATATTGTTACAACGATTCCTTTACATATTTTAGATGGAGTCGGGTATTTTATTGCAGGACCATCTAGGCACGTTCAATAAATTTGTGATCGACTTACAGACAACAAAAATTAAAAAATGAGGAGATGCCTGCATGTGATTTGCTATTTTCACTGACTTCAAAATATTGTGATATTGTGAATTTAATGATGTGTAGAAAGGAGCCTAGCACTTTTGAGAAAGTTCAGGAAGTAGTTAACCTTTGCGATCTGCGGAGGTATTTTGATGGGAACAAAGATGACAAAGCTAGTAGGCTCTTTGTGAGAGATCGTACTAGTCAACAGGTAAGGAGCAAATTAAACCAAAGACCAAAGTTTCATGTGAATAAGAAGAATACAGAGTGTTGGGGATGTCACAAGAAGGGGCGTTTTGGACAAGATTGTCCTATGTCAATGTTCAATGAAAAAGCAAGTGCATCGATTGTTGAGTAGGTACATCATTATGATGATGAATATATATTAACAACATCATGCAGTAGTCTAGTTTATGATAATAAATGTGTATTAAACTCTAGTTGTACTTTACATATGACATTTTGAAGAGATTGGTTAAGCAACTATGAGACAAGTGGAGGAAACATAGTAATGGACAATAACACAACTTGTAAAATAGTTGGCATTGATTCAATTCTAGTTTGCTACCATGATGGAATCGTGAGGACTATTACAAAAGTTCATAATGTTCCTGATCTAAAGAAGAATTACTATGGATATTACTATGGATAAACGAGACTATAAGTAAATGAGCAAAGGAGGAACTATGAAAGTGATTAAAGAATTTGTACAGTTGAAGGATGGCTACTAGGCACTAGTAGAGAGCACCATTGTTGTCTCTGTTAACCATCTACAATGGAGTTATTTGGTGATGACAAATGCAAGATTATGGACATGAGACTGAGTTATATGAGTGTACAATGACTGGAGATATTAAGCAACCTAAACTTTTTAAATGGTGAGAAGATCAGCACACTTGAATTTTATAAGCACTGTGTCCTAGGGAAGCAGAAGAAGGTCAACTTTAGCATAAGCCAACAACAGGAGGGGAGAGGTGTTAGTCTATATTCTTTCAAATTGATAGGTTCGTTTAAGTTTCCATCTAAGTCATGAAAGAGAATGAATATAACTCTTCTTGAGAAGGCTCATTGTATGTCCCAAATATTTTAGGGTGAAGCAATTCACACTGCTTCTCCTCTTGTCAATGGATCTCCAGTATCAATAATTGACTCTAAGACTCCAAATGAGCTATGATTAGGTGAACCTCTAACTATTCATACTTGCAAATATTTGGATGTTCAGCTTATTATCATGTAAATGAAGGAAAGCTTGAACCAAGGGCTAAGAAAGCCATATTTGTAGGGTATGTAGATGGAGTAAAGGCTACAAGCTTTGGTGTTTGTCTTTTTACTTGAATTTGTAGTTATTTGAGATTTTACCTTTGATAAAAATCCTCAATTCTTTATCCTCATAAAGTTTCTATAGAGCTATTAAGAAATGAGGACAATGAACAGGTAAAGCTACCGGTGGAGCTTACTAAGGAAAATGATCAAAAGACTTAATTGATAAGTCAAAAAATGCATATCTTGAAAAATTTGCTGCTAATGAACAATACAAGGATGTCGCACAATAGCCATTAGTCATGATGTATGAGACAGAGTCTCTTCAAAAAAACAAGATATGGGCCTTGAAATGCTAGAGAAGAAAAGGATAGCAGGATATAAGTAGGTTGACAAACAATTAAGGGATTCTAGCAGTGGAAGATGCTAGGCTCAAGGTGAGATTAGTTGCAAAGGGTTTTAGTAAAAAGGAGGGAATTGACTATAATGACATCTTTTCTCTAGTCATGAAACATAGCTCAATTCACATGCTACTAGCATTGGTTGCACAATTTAGTTTGGAGCTTCACACAGCTTGATGTCAAAACTTCTTTCTTATACATGATAATCCAGAAGATACAATTTATATGGATCATATTGAAGGTTTTGTATCTAAGGGAAAAGAAGATTATGTATGCCAACAGAACAAGTCTTTGCATGGTTTGAGGCAATCCCGTAAACAGTGGTTCAAGAGGCTTGATCCATTACATATGGATTCTCAAGGAGTACATTTGATAGTTATGTGCATCACAAGAACATGCCTAGTAACTTTGTGATTTTTTTATTGTTGCATGTTGATGATTTACTGTTATGAAAAACAAGTACTGACCCTATCATTTTTTTATACTGCTTTCTTATTATCTATTAAAGCATTCCTATAGCTAAGTCACTTATGACTTGATAACACTGGCAGTTCAGTCTCCTAGTTGTTCATTTGGATTTCTTTTGCAGTTTTTTTTTTTTATATTTTGAGCATTTATAACTTAAAGAGTTGGCTCTAATAAAAAATATGGGTAAATGGCCTCAACATGAAATTTTTGACAATTCTATTAGCTCTAGAATGATCATTTTAGGCTAGAAGCTAATCGGCTCAAGTTCTGAGGCTTTCAGTATGATTTTAAATTATTTAACATTTTAGCCTTTGAAATTTGGTCTATGGTTGACCTTGGTCAACATTTGTGAAAACGCCCGAATGAAAATTTTTGTCATTGTAGTTAGCTTCGAAATATCTAGTTTGGCCTAGAATGATCTTTTGTTCAGTTCTCGTGACTTTTCAACTAATTTCGAGCTCCTAGTGAAACACCCAAAATGTTCTTCAGAATGCCCATAATCGTAATTTTTATATATCTTAAAATTTGTGCGTAATATCGAAAATTCGACTTCATATTCTCGATCAGGGGGAAAAATTGAGTTAGAAATGTATATAACCCGAATTTTAGAAGACTCGTAGCAAAAAATAATTGTTGCCCAGTTAAACCTGAAATCACCCATACTTACTTTTTCTTATACACCCAAGGGCATTGGGGTCGTAGCCTTATGCCCACTTAAACGTGAAATCACCCATACTTAGCCATTTTTCAACTCTGTATCACTCAAAACCCTCACAAAAACCTCTCCAAGACTTAACCAAATATCTCATTCCAAATTTAAGGATTTTAAGCTTAATTTTGGAACTCAAGGATTCACTTCAAGCTCTAAGTTTTCTTCAAGCTCATATCAAGAAAACACAAGTTTGAGATATATGGGTTTCATCCATTGGGTCCTTTCACCCATGGAGCCCAATCTTCCTTTTCATGAAAATTGCATCTTTTCAAGTTGTATTGCCTATGGGTATCTCTTATTATGGATTATGAATCTAAATTATCTTGGGTTTTTATAAAATATTGATTGATTATGCATGATTATCAATTTCAAGCTTATGCCATGAATTGATTTTGTCCATTGAGACTATGCATGTTTTGAGCTATGAAACCATGAACTATTATGAGCTTTTGTGATGGATTTTAAGGTACCCTATATGAGGGTTTTACTACATGTTGGTGGGTTGACTTGCATTAAGTTTTCTCATCTTACTTCACTATTGAATTGCATGATTTTGAACAAGTATCATGAACCAACCATGTGCTTGATAAAATTTCAAGTCAAGAATTCTCAAGTTATTGATAATCTATTTCATGAACTACAAGTCAAGTGACTATATGATGATTAAGGGCTTTTATGTATGTATTGAATTCATGAAAATTATCTATGATTTTACAAGGTACAAGTCAAGACCTATTTTAAGATTTTTATGTATGTGTTGAATTCATGAAAATTATCTATGATTTTACAAGTTACAAGTCAAGCCCTATTTCAAGATTTTTACCTCTTGTGACCATTCATGTTAAAGCAAGAGTTCATGTGTCACGATTCAAGCCTAGGCCCTACACATGACATGGTGCAAGGGGAACCCGAAGGGATCCCAAGCAAGCCTCTTAGCACATCATTACACAACCTAAGTCGTGAAAGCAATAAGATAGCAACAAAAGAGTAGAATAGGGATAATCGGGGCTAAAGGGCTTCACTCATATCATAACAACAAGCGTCAAGAGAGAGTCAAGCTTATAACATTACACATGACATATCCAATAACACCTCTACTATATAGGTAAGAGCGGGGGCCAAGACAAGCAACCGGGCTCACCTTCATAGTCAATACATAAGTACAAGAAAGATAGTCTTAGAGAATAGCAAGAGATCATAAGCATAGTCCTCGGAATAGAGGACTCACCAACAAGCTTGAGAGCCAATTGTACTAGCCACATGGAGGAGGAGGATGGCCAAATGAAACTCTGATTCCTACATTGTAACATCATGTAGGCATAGAGTATGTGTTAGTACATTTGAATATACTAAGTATATAGGGTGCAATGCAACAATAGATATGCATCAGAGGCAAAATGCATTATAATACTCAATGGATAACATAATAGCAATATGGCATTATGGATACTGCTTAAGTAAAACATGCTTATATAGAACATATTACGTAGATAAGAAGAGACCATCATTATAGACCAAGCAACTAGTACTCGGAATCCAAGGCTTAACACCCCCCGGTAGCGATCGAGGTATCAAGCCCTCAATAAGGTTAATGAACTTAACACCCTCTATCAAAGTGGTCAAGATACCAACCCTTCCACAAGGTTAATGAACTTAATACCCTCCATAAAAAGTGGTCAAGGTACCAACCCCTCAACAAGGTTAATGGACTTAAAACCCTCCATCAAAGTAATCAAGGTACCAACCACTCAACAAGGTTAATGGATTAATACCCTCCATCAAAGTGGTCAAGGTACCAACCCCTCAACAAGGTTAATGGACTTAGCACCCTCCATCAAAGTGGTCAAGGTACCAACCACTCAACAAGGTTAATGGTCTTAATACCCTCCATCAAAGTGGTCAAGGTACCAACCCCTTAACAAGGTTATGGTCAACATGTAACACTATAGAAGCATCTTACAAAATTAACACATATACAACATACTTTCATCATCATAAAGTCATATATCTCATATGCCAAGTATTAGGCCTTCAACAACTCAAGAATCATAAATCGGAAATTTTATCAAACACTTGGCGGGTGTGTAGTGTTAGTGTAAAACCATGGAATTCAGGAGTAAAAACATGCAAGTAAATCCACTGTAAAACCATCATTTAATACATGGTAACACCCTCAAACAATATACTTCAAAAGCCTTCATCAAGTCTCACAATAGGTTTTAGATCCATAGCTCAAAACATGCCAAAATAATCACAATTTCATAAACCCAACATAGTGTGCAGTAAATTTCATAATAAATAAGACCCATAAGTAAATCAACTTTAAATCATTCAATTTTAGGTAGAAGAAAGATTGGGCATCATGGGTGAAAGGAACTCATGAAAGAAACCCACATACCTTAGCTTTTGGAGAATCCTTGAAGAAGATTGGAGATGGAGACTTGAAGCTTGAGTGAAATCTTTAGATCCGAATTGAGTCTTGGCACTTGAAATTTGGAGATGAAATATAGTCTAAGTGTTTAGGAGAGAACTTGGGAATGTCTTGGATGATATGAGAGTGAAATAAGGATAAGTATAGGTATTTTCATGCATGACAAGGCTTAGGCCCAAGACCCAAAGGCCTTGGACCAGAATTACAAAACTGGACAATTTTAACACACTGGTGTGCCCCTGGCTTGTCGTGCCTTGGGCACGATTCTTCTCTGGAAATCGCAAACTTTGAAAACTTAAATTGTGAATCGTTCTCTCTAAAATCGGGTTAGACCTATTTCCCACTCAATTTGAACCCCTGATCAAGAATATGAAGTCAAATATTCAAAATAACACACAGATTTGTAGATATATGGAAATTACTATTTCGGGCACTTTTGGGGTCGTTTCATCATATATGATTATGATCTACTTTCACGTTTGAAGTTAGGCTTGTAATAGAGGTCAAGCATGTTTCAAGAGCTACTTCGGTCATGTTTCATGTTTCTTACGAGTTATACAAGCTATGATTATTTTCAAGTATTCTTTGGGATTTGACTTAGCATCGATTAAGGCTTAAGATGGGGGCTCGAGTCAAGGGATCCTTATATAAAGTATTTAGTATCTAAACTATGTGCCACCATAGTATTATGATTATTACCCTTGCTATACTAGTGGATCCATCTAGTTCACGTTATCATGTTTGGTTTGCCTTTGCAAGTAGACCACACTTAGCCAGGGGGTGTCATGCCTATCCAACTGACCGAGAGGGTGTTATGCATTGGATTCCAAGTTGTAGCTACTTGGTCTGTGTCAGTTAAAATCTCCTCCCACACATGTATTACATAATTATTCAAGTTGAATAATTTATGAGTATGTTTTACTTCAAGCATTGATCATGCATGCCATATTGAGATTATAACTTGTCTATTGCCTATGATTATGCATTTTGTCTATATTGGCCTATGTACATTAAAATTTACTAACGCATACTTTATGCCTACATGATATTACCATGTAGGGAATAGAGCTCTATTTGAACATCCTCCTCGACGTGGCTAGTATGATCCTTTGAAGCAAGCTCTAGTGAGTCCTCAAGTTTGAGGATACTGAAATGACCCCAAAATGTGCCCAAAAATATGCCATGAGGCCATGAGGCCAAGAGGGCCCATTTTGAGGGGAAGTTCCAAAGCCAGAAGGATGGTCGGTTCCATTGAGGCTAAGGGTCTTCTCATGCACTTAATAAAGGGTTGCCAATTACTTTTCAAGGGTCCAAGGTGTTGGCGGGTGTCCAAAATGTGGTAGGGGTCATTATGGCTCGTGCTTAAGGAATACTAATGCTTGTTATAGTTGTGGAGAAGTTGGGAATAAAGTGATGGATTTCCCTCAAAATCGCAACAAAGGTAAGGAAGTGCATCCACAAGGTGCTAATACGATTACTTTGGAGAGAGGTGGCCGACAAGATAGTTCCCCAAGGCACAATCGGTTTTGTGCTTTGCATAGGAGGCAAGGGGTTGAGGATGTGCCCGATGTCATCACAGGTATGTTAAAAATCTTTGATTTTGATATGTATACATTGATTGATTTGGGTGCCACTCTTTCTTTTGTTACCACCTTTATTGCCAAAAGGTTCCATGTTTAGCCCGAATTATTATGTGAGTCATATGAAGTGTCTACTCTTATTGGTGCATCTATTATTGCTAGGAAGGTCTATTGAAATTGTTTCATTTGCATCTTACATAAAATATTGCCTTGTGATCTTTTTGGGTTAGATATGGTTGATTTCGGTGTCATTCTTGGGATTGATTGGTTGCATGCATATAATGTCTTTATTGATTGTAGAATCCATAGGGTCAAGTTTCAATTCCCATATTAGCCCATCTTTGAGTGGGAGAGTCATGATGTGGTGGTCAAGGGTAGGTTCATCTCTTGACTTAAAGCCTGTAAGTTGATCTTTAAGGGTTGTCTTTATCATCCTGTGAGGATTAGAGATGTGGAGTCAAAAGTCCTTCCTGTAGAGTCTGTTCTAGATGTAAATGAGTTTCTTGATGTCTTTTCTAATGAACTTCCCAGAGTTCCTCCCGAAAGGGAAAGATTTTGGTATAGACTTCCTTCCCGATACTCAACCCATTTCTATTCCCCTTATCGTATGGCCCTGATGGAGTCAAAGGAGTTGAAGGAGCAACTGAGAGACTTGTTGGAGAAGGAATTTATTAGTCTAGCCGATTACCTTGGGGTGTACTGGTGCTGTTTGTGAAAAAGAAGGATGGGTCCCTTAGAATGTGTATTGACTATCGGCAACTTAGTAGGTCACCATCAGGAATAGGTATCCCCTTTCAAGAATTGATGATTTGTTTGACCAATTGTAAGGGGCTAGCTACTTCTCTAAGATTTATCTTCGGTCCGGGTATCATTAAGTGAAGGTGCGGGAGTGTGATATTCCTTTGACTACTTTCTGGATTAGGTATGGGCATTATGTAACAACCCAAAAAGTTCCCGAAAATGTGCCTCAAAATTGCCCATAATCGTAATTTCCATATGTCTAAAAATTCATTAGTTATTTCAAAAATATGACTTCATATTCTTGTTTAGGGGGTCAAATTGAGTGGGAAATGGGTATAAATCGAATTTTAGAGCAACCGTATCAAAATCTAAAAATCACAATAAATTCTATTTAGGAGGATCAACTTTGAAGGGACATATCTGTTAGCGCACAAATTACACGGTGGCCCATGACCTACCGAATTAAAGATCTTTGAATTAGCTTTTCAATGCACTTGGTTTCACCTCATTCGGAGTTCGAATGAAGAATTTATGCCCGTTTTCGTATTACTTTTTGTCCAGAAATGCAAATTTCTAGTGAGTAATCCGCGTCGCGGAGGTGATGTGGACCAGTGTTATTTTGGCCCTATTTTTTTGATTTCGGTCCAAGACTTTCAAGTCTTGGGCCCAAGGGTTCCCATATGTGTTTTACCTATACTTAGCCTTATTTTACCCTCATATCATTCTTAATATTCCCCAATATCCTCTCAAACACTTACACTTATATTTCACCCTAAATTCAAGTCCCAAACTCAAGACCAATCTTAAGGATTTCATCAAGGATCTCATTCAACCTTCAAGTCTCCATTTCTAATTTTCTTCAAGGGTTCTTAGAAGTCAAGGTATATGGTGTTGAACCATTGGGTCTTTCCACCTATGGTGCCTAAACTCTCTTTTACTTAATAATGCATGATTTAAAGTTGATTTTACATGTAGGTCTTGTATATTGAGAAATTTATTGCACAGTGATTTTAGTTCATGAAAGTATGATTGTCTTAGCATGTTTTGAGCTCTTAATCTTGGATCTAATGTTAGATTTGATGAGGGATTTTGATTGATGGTTTTACAACAGATTTTCTTGCATGATTTCACCTCTAAATTGCATGGTCTTTTACTGCCATTACGCACCTTAAGGTGTTTGATAAAATGTCTGGTTAAGGTTTCTTGAGGAAATGAATGCCTAAAGCATGATATATGATATGAATGATGTTATGATGATGAAAAGATCTTATGTATATGATATAATTGACTATATGATGATGAAATGAGCTTATGCATATGATGAACTCTATATAAAGTGTTGTATTAGACCATGCCCAATTCGAGGGGACAAGAGCCCGGGTAACCAAGGGAAGGGTTCTTATTTCTCGACCTAGTGATGGGGAGGCATCATCACTAATCGAGATGGGGTTTATACTCATCAACCGAGATGGGAGTTCGTATTCATCTACCTAGGTAATGGGGCGATATTATCACCAACCAAGATGAGGGTTCGTACTCATCCATCTAAGTGATGGGGCAACATTATCACTAACCCCAAGGGGTTTATACCTTGGAAATCTAACTTGGTCTCTTCTACACATATGATATTCTATATGAGCATAGATTGCTTAAGAACATTTTATTTATGCATTGATCATAATGTCATCTTGCTATATTATGCCTATTGCCTAATGTTATGCATGTTGATCATGAAGCTTATCTCTTGTTGAATTGCATCCCATACACATAGCTCATTCAAACGTACTAATGCATACTCTATACCTACATAATGTTACCATGTAGAAATATGAGCTCCTATTGATTAATCTCGTAGCTAGATGGATTGTTCAAGTTAGCCTTTGGTGAGTCCTCTATTCCGGGGACAATGACTATTCTCTTATGTTATGTATTAAGACTGTCTTTCATTTATTATATACTTATAACCATGAGGGTGAGCCCGGATACTTTGTCTTGGTCCCCTCTCTTATCTATGTATTTAAAGATGTTTGTTGGATAAGCTATCTATCTATGATTTGAGCTTAGGCTCTTTATCTCTTGATGTAGATATTTTGCAAGATATCCCTTAGTCCCATGCCTATTATTCTTACTTTATGACTTTTTACATGCTTTCGCGACCAATAATGTGTAGAGACAAGTTAAGAGGCTTGATTGGAGACCCTTCAGGCTCCCCATTCACCGTGTCACGCTAGGCCCTATTTGGGTCGTGACACATTATGGGTTTGTTGTGATGTCTTTTGGGTTGACCAATGCACCGACTATCTTCATAGATCTTATGAATAGAGTCTTCAAACCCTACCTTGATTCATTTGTTGCGGTCTTCATTGATAATATTATGATCTATTCTCATAGTGAGGAGGAGCATGTGACTCATTTGAAGGTAGTGTTGCAAAGATTAAGGGAGGAGAAGTTGTATGCTAAATATGAAAAGTATGAATTTCAGTTGAAGGAGGTTGCCTTCTTAGGTCATATGGTGTCAAGGGATGGTAATAAGGTGGATCCTAAAAAGACGGATGTGATTAGGAATTGGCCTAGACCATTGACCCCATTGGATATTAGGAGCTTCTTGGGCTTAGAGGGTTACTACTAGAGATTTGTGAGTGGGTTTTCTTCTATTGCTTCTCCCATGACCAAGTTGACTCAAAAGAAAGACAAATTTGTGTGGACCAAAGAGTGTGAGAAGAGTTTCCAAACATTGAAAGATAAGCTTGTATTCGCTCCTATTTTGTCACTACCGGACGATCTAGAAGGATTTATTGTGTATTGTGATGCTTCTAGAGTGGTATGGGTTGTGTCCTAATGCAAACTGATAAGGTGATAGCCTATGCTTCTAGGCCACTCAAAGTGTATGAAAAGAATTATCCTACTCATAATCTTGAACTAGTTGCCATACTATTCCATTAAAGATTTAGTGTCATTATTTGTATAGGGTGCATGTTGATGTGTTCACCGATCATAAGAGTCTCCAATATGTCTTCACTTAAAAAGATCTCAAGTTAAGCCAAAGAAGGTGGTTAGAACTTCTTAAGGACTATGATATGAATGTGCATTATCATCCAGGTAAGGCTAATGTTGTGACGGATGCTTTAAGTAGGGTGTCTATGGGTAGCCTAGCTCTTGTTGATGGTGGTGGTAAAGAGGTGGCTAGTGAGGTACATCGGTTGGCTTGATTGGGCGTTCGGTTGGAAGAGGTTGATAATGGTGGTGTTGTTATTGTTGATTGTTCTAAATCTTCCTTGGTTGATGAGGTGAAAGAAAAGCAAAATCTTGATCCCTCCTTGATAGAATTGAAGGCCTTGGTGAGATAGGGAAAGGTGGAGGTTGTCTCCCAAGGGGGAATGGTGCCCTTAAGTACCAAGGTAGGTTGTGTATGCCTTGTGTTGATGGTTTGAGGGAGAAAATCCTTGATGAGGCCCATAATTCTTCTTATTCTATCCACTCGGGTTCTACCAAGATGTATAGAGATTTGAGGCATGTGATTTGGTAGGGAGGCATGATGAGGGACTTTGCAAAATTTGTTTCCGATTGTCGTAGTTGCCAACAACTCAAAACCAAACATCAAAGGACGGGTGGCCTAACCCAAGACATAGAGATTCCTACTTGAAAGTGGGAGGAGATTATATGGACTTTATGGTTGGGTTGTCTAAGACAAGAAAGGGTTTTGATTCCATTTGGGTTGTGGTTGATAGGATGACAAAATTAACTCATTTTCTATCGGTTAAGAGCACATATGGGGATGAAGATTATCCTAGTTTGTATATTCATGACTTTGTGAGGTTGCATGGGGCTCTTTTATCCGTCATATCGGATTGTGGTGCTCCATTTACTTCACACTTTTGGGGGTCCTTCCAAAGGGGTCTTGGTAAAGAGTTAAACTTACTATGGCCGTTCACCCTCAAATGGATGTCCAAGCCGAAAGAACTATCCAAACACTTGAGGATATGCTTAAGGATTTTGTATTGGAGCTTAAAAGTAGTTAGGATGATCATATAATTGAGTTTTCCTATAACAATAGCTATTATTCTAACATCGGTATGGCTCCTTTTGAGGCTCTCTATGGTAGACGTTGTAGATCACCGATTGGGTGGTTATATTGGGACTAGATCTGCTTATGGAGGCTCTTAAGAAGGTTGGGATGATTAGAGAAAGGTTTAAGATAGCCTAAAGTCGCCAAAAGTCCTATGCTGATGTGAGGAGAAGGGATCTTGAATTAAAAATTTGTGATTGGGTTTATTTGAAGGTTCACCCATGAAGGGTATGGTTTGTTTTGGTAATAAGGGCAAGTTGAGTCCAAGATATATGGGTCCTTATAGGGTAAAGAGGAGAATTGTTAAGGTAGCTTATGAGTTTGAATTGCCTAGTGAGATGAATTTCATTCATCCAGTCTTTCATGTATCCATGTTGAGGAAATATGTGGGAGACATTAATGCTATTGTTCCTCTTAATGTTTTGGGTGTTTTTGAAGGCAATTTGACCTATGAGGAGGTTCCAGTTAATATTTTGGATAGACAAGTGAAGAGATTGAGGAACGAGGATGTGGCTTTGGTTAAGGTCCTTTGGAGAAATCAACAAGTTGAAGGTGCTACTTGAGAGGCCAAAGCGGACATGCAAAAGTGATATCCTTACCTTTTCCACCCCACTCAAGCCTAAGATATTGATCTAATTCCTCTATATGATCTCAAGTCTTAAGTTCAGCCCTCATGTCATTGTATATATTCATGTTTAAATTGACAAGTTCATGATGATTTTACACTTATGTTGAGATTTTTGAGATAATGTTTAAGTGTATTGTTGCATCTTTATGTGGGCTGAAATTGTCATATTTACGTCTCCTATATATGTTTCTTTGACATTTGGGGATGAATGTTCCCAAGGGAGAGATATTGAAACGACCCTAAAAAGTGCCTAAAAAGGTGCCTCGGAAGTGTCCAGAATCATAATTTCTATATATCTCAAAATTCGTGCGTGATATAAAAAATTTGACTTCATATTCTTGATCAGGGGTTCAAATTGAGTATAAAATGGATCGAACCCGAACTTAAGAGCAACCGTATCAAAATTTGAAAATCGCAAAGTATGATTTCCAGACAGGTTTTCATGCCCCTAGCACGATGCGCCAAGGGCACACTATAGTGTAATTTTTGTGCAAGTTTTCAAGTTTGGTTTAAGGATTTTGGGTGTTGGGTCTAAGTGTTTCCATGCGTGAAAATACCTATACTTAGCCATATTTCACCCTCATATCACACTAGACATTTCGCAATACTTATTCAAACACTAAGACAAATATTTCACTCTTATATTCAAGAACCAAAACTCATCCCGATCTTCAGGATCTCATTCAAGCATCAAGTATCCATCTTTAATCCTCATTAAGTTATTCTCCAAAGCTATGGTATGTGGGTTTCTTTCATGGGTTCCTTTCACCCATGATGCCCAAACTTCATTTTTCTTAAAATTGCATGATTTAAGTTGATTTACTTATGAGTCTTACTCATTATGAAATTCACTACACACTATGTTGGGGTTTATGAAATTGTGATTGTTTTAGCATGTTTTGAGCTATGAATCTAAGATCCATTGTGAGATTTGATAAAGAGTTTTGACGTATGTTGCTTGAGGGTTTACCAAGTATCTACTGATAGTTTTACACTAAATTTTCTAGCATGATTCCATTTTTTAATTGCATGGTTTTACACTAGAACTACACATCCACCAAGTGTTTAATAAAATGTTCGATTATGATTTCTTAAGGAATTAAAGGTCCAATGCATGTCTAATGAATTGAATGACTATATGATGATGAACGCAATATATGTATATGATATTATCTCTGTAGTATGGGGAAAATACCAAGCCTCACTTGGGAGGTTGTAGGACTGAGTAACCCTATAGAGGGGTTTGTACCTCAATCGCCTTGCTCTGTAGGTGGTAGGCTCGTGAAACCATGTATAGGGGTTTGTACCTTGATAACCATGTTGGGGGGTTTGTACCTCATTAATCATGTTGAGGGGTTTGTACCTCATCAACCATATGAAGGGGTTTGTACCTCATACGCCTCTCTAAGGAGGTGGTAGGCCTTGGATATCACTATGATGGTCACTACTTACACATATAGCATGTTCTACATTAAGATGATTTACTATAAGCATCTCATATGTATGCCATATTGTTATATTCTACTCATTGCTTATGCTTATGCATTTTGATTATGTTACTTATCTCTTGTTGCATTGTATTTTACATACTTAGAACATTCAAATATACTAACACATACTCTATGCCTACATGATGTTACCATGTAGGAACTGGAGCACTGCTTGATCATCCTGCTCCTTCACATGGCTAGTACGATTTCTATCATGCTTGTCGGTAAGTCCTCTATTCCGGGGGTGATGCTTATGATCTCTTGCTATGCTCTAAGACTATCTTTCATTTAAGTATGTATTGACTATGAGGGTGAGCTCGGTTGTTTGTTTTGGCCCCCGCTCTTATCTATGTAGTAGAAGTGTTGTTGGACATGCTATGTATTTAGCTATGAGCTTTGACTCTCTCTTGAATCTTGTTGCGTATGGTATAAAAGCTGTCCCTAAGCCCTGGTTATCCCTATTAGCTATCTTTTGTTGATATTTTATTTATTTCCATGACCAAGGATGTGTGATGGTATGATATGAGGCTTGTTTGGGGTCCCTTTAGGTTCCTGATTCGCCGGTCACGTCTAGGCCCTAGGCATGAGTCATGACATCTATATTACTCTTGCTATTTTGAGACATCTTTATGTTGAACACTTGTTACTATAAGGTTAGCCTGGAAAGTGTTTTGGCCCCACTCCATTCCATGTTAGAGGTGTTGTTAGATATTATGATGTACTTATGCTATGAGCTTGACTCTTTTATATTTTTATGGATATCAAGATTACCCTTAGTCCATTTCCCTTTTTTTTTACATCTCTTGTTGTTGTTTAATTTGCTTCCACGACCAAGGATGTGTGATTGATCTGCTAAGAGGCTTTTTTAGGGTCCCTTCAGGTTCCCATCACCGTCTCACGTCTAGGCCCTAGGCTTGGGTCGTGACAAACTTAGTATTAGAGCACTAGGTTTTTAATGGTCCTCAGAATCCAACACACCGTGTTGATTAAGGTCCTATTTATGGTTGTGAAGTGCGCCACAATTATGAATGGTAGGCTATGAGGTATTTTGGGAAATGCTTCACTTCTTCATGGTCTATATCGTGCTTTAGATGTAAGTGTAAGGCTTTTACTTGACAAATGCTCTTTTCTCTTCTCGATCATGCCGATTCCAAGAGGGAGGCTAAGGAGAGCCCATGCAACCGACCCCTCCCGCTCCTCAAGCTCCTTAAGGATGTGGGGTACCTCAAGATAAGTTTCGAGATGTCATTATAATGTTGGCTCATGCAATGACCAGCCAAATTAACCAAGGGGCCCAAGCCCCTAATGCTCCACTCAAGCTTCTAAGCTGAGGGATTTCACAAGAATGAACCCGTTGGAGTTCTATAGATCCAAGATAGATGAGGTGTACAAGGTGCTGCCCATCATGGGGGTCAATTTGGAGGAAAAGGTAGATTTGGCAGCCTAGCAACTTAAAGGGGTAGCTCAAATTTGGTTTACTCAATGGAAGTTGAAGATAGGGAATAATAATGCTATCCCTTGGGAAGAGATCAAAGCCATATTCCTCAACCGGTTCTTTCCTATCGAGCTAAGGGAGGCTAAGATGATGGATTTTATGATGCTTAAACAAGGTTCCATGAGTGTGAGAGAGTATGTCCTCAATTTTAACAAGTTATCCAAGTATGCTCCACAATTAATTGCCGAGCCTAGATCAAGGATGAACAAATTTGTGTCGGGAGTATCCAACATGGTTAATAAGGAGTGTCGTACTGCCATACTTGTGAGCAATATGGATTTGTATCGCCTCATGATTTGTGCCGAGAAACTGGAGGGGCAAAGCTTAGAAAGAGAAGAAGTGGTGAGTCCAAGAGGGCTCATTTTGAAGGTGGTTTCCAAAGTTCAAAGGGCGGTCGGTTTCCTCAAGGCTACAAGTTCCAAGGCCAAGGGTCATCCAATGGTCCTACCAAGAGGTTTGCCAATGATAGGGTGACTAACCCAAGATTCCAAGGTGGTAATGGAAGAATGACAAATCCTAGATACCTAAGGTGTGAAAAGAATCATAGTGGTCCATGTTTGAGGAATCCTAATACTTGCTTTGGTTGTAGTGAAATGGGTCACAAGGTTATTGATTGCCCTTATGCTCAAAACAATGGTAGAGATGATCTTCCACAAGGCCAAGGTGCTAATGCGAATCCAAGGTCAAAGGGAGGCCAACAAGGAGGTGCTCCAAGGCAAAATAGATTCTATGCTATTCAAGGGAGACAAGGGGTAGATGAGGTGCCCGATGTCATCATCAGTATGTTAAAGGATTTTTCTTTTGATGTGTATGCATTGATAGATTCGGGTGCCATTATTTCTTTCATTACTCCTTTTATTGCCAAAAGCTTCATGTTAGTACCGAATTGTTGTGTGAACCTTATGAAGTGTCAACCCCACCAGTAAGTCCATTGTTGCTAAAAGAGTCTATAGAAATTGTCCCGTGTTCATATTGCATAAAGTCTTTCCTTGTAATTTTGTTAAATTAGATATGGTGGATTTTGATGTCATACTTGGTATGGATTGGTTGCATGCATATTATACTTCTATTTATTGTAGAACCCGTAGGGTTAAATTTCAATTCCCTAATGAGTCTATCCTAAATATGCTTCTATTGATTGTGGAACCCGTAGGATTAAATTTCAATTCCCTAATAAGCCTATCATTGAGTAGGAAAGTCGTGATGTGGTGATCAAGGGTAGATTCATTTCTCATATTAAAGCCCAAAAGTTAATTTCTAAGGATTGCCTTTATCATCTTGTGAGGGTTAGGGATATTGAGTCCAATGTCCTTCCTATTGAGTTGGTTATGGTGGTTAATGAGTTTCTTGATGTCTTTCCTGATGAGCTTCCTGGTGTTCCTCCTGAAAGGGAAATAGACTTTAGTATAGACCTCCTTCGCGATACTCAACCCATTTCTATTCCCCCTTATGGCCCTTGCAGAACTGAAAGAGTTAAAGGAACAACTAAGAGATTTGTTGGAAAAGGATTTCATTTGGAATAGTAAGTCACCTTGGGGGCACCCGTGCTATTTGTGAAGAAAAAGGATGGTTCTCTTATAATGTGCATTGATTACTGTCAACTTAATAGATTAACCATAGAGAATAAGTACCCTCTACCAATGATTGATGACCTTTTTGTTCAACTTAAAGGGACTAGTTGTGACACCCCGTAACTCCATGGTCTTGTACCTATATTTCAAGCCTCATTTTGTTAGATTGGGGGTGTATTAGATTCATGTGAGAATCCTAGTACTTAGACGAGTTCAAGACTTTCCTAAGAGTTGAGTTTTGGGTGAGGCTTCGTGCAAGGGTCAACTTTAAACTAGCATACCTTTTAGCACATTTGGAAATGGTAGCCCGCAACATGTCAAATGAAAGCCCTTTGAGTTAGATTTCCAACACACTTTGTTTCACCTTATTTAGAGTTTGGAGTCAAAGTTTATGGTCATTTTACTGAAGACTACCAGTGCAGAGTTGCACTACGAGCCCACAGTTACGAGTTGTAGGGCAGGGTACGACTCGTAGGTCAAGCTCGTAATAATTTCCAGAGACTTCAAAATTGAGCCTAGGGGTCATATGAGGGGTCCTATTAGTCATAGTGCTACCTACGGTTTGTAACGGGACCCGTAACAGCTGTTAGACAACTTTTTACGAAGGGTTATTCTGGTCCTTTCCTACCTATTCTAAGCTCTAGATTGACGTTTGTAAGATCATTCAAGGTCCCAAAAGCCTTAAGTTCTTCTTTTTATTGATAAAATACTCTCTCAAAACCTTAAACTAATATTTCACTCCAAAATCAAGTGTCCAAATCTCTTTCGGATCTAAGGATTTTCTTCAAGCTTCAAGCCTGCATTCTCAATCTTCATCAAGAACTTCTCCAAAGCAAAGGTATGTGGTGTTGAACCATTGGGTCCTTCCACCCATGGTGCCTAAACCCTGTTTTTACTAATATTGCATGATTTAAAGTAGATTTTACATGTGGGTCTTGTATATTGAGAAATTTATTGCACATTGATTTATGTTCATGAAAGTATGGTTATTTTAGCATGTTTTGAGTTCTAGATCTTGGATCTAATGCTGGATTTGAAGAGGGTTTTTTATGTGAATGTCTTAAGGGTGTTGCAAGGTGTTGATTGATGGTTTTACCACTAATTTTATTGCATGATTTCATCTCTAAATTGCATGGTCTTTTACCCCTATTATACACCTGGCTGTGTTTGATAAAATGTCCGGTTATGATTTATTGAGGAATTGAAGGTCCAAAGCATGTCTTATGTTATGAATGATGTTATGATAATGAAATGAGCTATGAGAAATGTTATCAATGATGTTATGATGATAAAATAAGAGTATGTATATGATATTATGATAATGATAGAAGGAAGGTATGTATATGATATGTCTCTACATATAGTTGGATTGACCATAACCAATTGAGGGGTATGCCTCAATCACCATAGGAGATAGGGTGTGACCATCCTCTAACCTATCAAGGGGTTTGTACCTTGGTAACCCATCAAAGGGCTTGTACCTTGGCACCAGGGTGATGGGGAGGCATCATTACAAACCTATCAAGGGGTCTGTACCTTGGTAACCCATCAAGGGGTTTTTACCTTGGCACCATGGTGATAGGGCGGCATCATCACCAACCTATATGGGGGTTGTACTCATCAACCTAGTGAGGGGTTAGTACCTCACCACCTAAGTGATGGGTTAGCATCATCACCAACCTACCAAGGGATTTATACTTTGAATATTTAGTTTGCTCTCTCCCACAAATATGATATCCTATATGAGCATGAGTTACTTAAGCATGTTTTACTTATGCATTGATCATACATGACATATATTGCTATATATTAAGCCTATTGCCTATTGTTACGCATTTTGGATTGTGACGCTTATCTCTTGTTGCATTACATCCCACATACTTAGTACATTGAAACATACTAACGTATACTCTTGCCTATATGATATCAGCATGTAGGAACTGGTTCCCAAGTTGATCATCCTCCACGTCCACGTGGTTAGATCGGTGCTACCTAAAGCTAGTTGGTGAGTCCTCCATTTTGGGGACTTTTATTTATGTTGATCTTATCTTTGTATTGAGACATCTTTCGTATGTTCTATTTTGACTATGAGGGTGAACCAGTAGCATGTCTTAGCCCCCGCTCTATCTATGTATTGGAGGTGTTTGTTAGACATACTATGTATGTATGTTGAGCTTGACTCTTTGTCTCTAGATTATAATGTTTATATAAGTTTCCCTTAGTCCTATTGCACTATTCTTACTCTTGATGTATTTTATATGCTTTCACGACCAATGGTGTGTAATGACAAGTTAAGAGACTTGTTTGGGGTTCCTTCAAGTTCCCCATTCGCCATGTCAAGTATAGGCCCTAGGCTTGGGTTGTGACAAACTTGGTATCAGAGAACTAGGTTGATAGATCTTCGGAGTCCAACAGGCCGCATCAATTAGAATCCTATTCATGGTTGTTAAGCGTGCCATAACTATGAGTAGGAGGCTATGAGACATTCTAGGAAATATTTCCCTTCTTTATGTTCAAAGACGTGGTTTAGAGTTATGTTAAGTTGTTCCTCCTAAGGATTGTTTTTTACTATGCTAGTTGATGATGCCTAACACTAGAGGAGGATGGGCCCAAACTCTCGAGAAGCAACCTATCAATAGTGAACTCCGAGGTGCTCTCATTATGTTTGCCCATGTTGTGGCCAACCAAGTCAACCAAGGGATGCAAACCCCTCGTGCTACTACCACAGGAGCTAGGGTAAGGGACTTCATGAGGATGAATCCTCTAGTGTTCTATGGGTCAAAGGTGGATGAAGATCCACAAGAGTTCATTGATGAGCTCTACAAAACTTTGTCTATTATTGGTGTTAGACCAAATGAGAAGGCAGAGTTGGCATCGTACCAACTCAAAGGGTTATCCCAAATATGGTATGATCAATGGAAGGGGGGGAAGGGAAATGGTTATGCGGTGGTTTGGGAGGAGTTCAAGTTTACTTACCCTAATCGGTTCTTCCCTCTTGAGCTTAGGGAAACTAAGTTGGTGGAATTCATGAATTTGAAGCAAGGTGCTATGAGAGTGAGGGAGTATGCCCTCAAGTTCAATCAATTTTCAAAGTATGCTTCTCACTTGGTGGCCGATCCTAGATCAAGGAAGAATAAGTTCATTATGGAGGTCTCCGATTTGGTAAGTGAAGAGTGTCAGTCCGCTTTACTAATTGGACACATGGACTTGTATCGGTTGATGACTTATGCCAAGCAAATGGAGGAAAAACATTTGAGGAAGAGAAGAGATTATGAGGCCAAGAGGGCGCGTTTTGAGGGTAAGTTCCAAAAGGGTGGCCGGTTCCATCATGGCCAAGGGTCTTCTTATGATGCTAAGGTGGTCTTTGCTAATGTTTTCAGAAGGGGACAAGGTGTTAAAGGTGTGGCTCCGCATGTGGGGTGTCCAAGGTATGGTAAAGGTCATAGTGGCCCGTGCTTGAGGGGCACCAATACTTGCTTTAGTTATGGGGAGATGGGTTGCAAGAAGTTTGAATGCACTCGGTCTCGCAATAAGGGTAAAGGTGATGAAGTCGAAAGAGGGGGTTCTCCAAGGAGTAATCATTTCTATAATCTTCAAGGGAGGCAAGAAGTGCCCGATGTTATTACCAGTATAGTGAAGCTTCCTTGGCTTTGTTGGGCGTGCATTGTTAGGCCCGGTGTGCCACTATTTCTTATCTATTCTTTGGTTGCTAATAGGGGGCTATGTGATCCCTCGGTTGGTTAGATTGGTAGTAGGTTGAGGGAAGTTGAGAATGGTGGTATAGTGTTCTTGGTAGTTCTAAATCTTCTTTGGTTGAGGAGGTCTAGTTTAAGCAAGGCCTTGACTTCCGCCTTTTTAGAGTTCGAAGTTTTAGGTGAGAAGATGATAGAGTGGAGGTTGTCTCCCAAGGGAAAGATGGTGGTTATGGTACCAATTAGGTTAGGTGTATTTAAGGTTGCCTATTGAGTTGATGATTGTGAGTCTAGAGTGTAGAGGGAAATTGTAAGGTTGCGTATGTTTGGGGATTGCCTATGGATAAAAGTTGGGTTAGTTCAGTTCTTCATGCTTCTAGGTTAGTGGCATGTGTTGGTGCCTCTAGTACTATAGAACTCCTTGAGATTGTGGGTTATGTCGAGGATAGGTTGACTTAGGAGAAGGTCCCGGTGGAGGTGTGGATGAGTGAATGGAGAAGTCGAATGATAATGATGCGGTGTTCGCCAAGGCCCTTTTTGGAGGAGGAGTCTATCGGTATGTGTCTCTCCGGAAGTTGGTGCGAGCATGCAGAAGAAATATTCATATTTCTTTCATTCTATTCAAGATTGTGATAACACGTAAATCCTTTCTATGAATCCAAGTCTTATGTTTCGGCCCCTACGTCATTCACACGCATTCATGTTTAAGTTGGCAAATACATGGTGATTTTACAATTATGTTGAGATTTTGAAAATGATGTTCTAAATGATTTGAATACATTTTAGCATGACTTTTAACTACATTATTATTTTCAACTAATAAGCTATGCAATGGATCTTTGGGTTGGAAGTTTCATGTTCTAATTCAAGCCTTTCAAACCTTGTTCTTCCACATTTGAGGACGAATGTTTCCAAGGGGGAGATATTGTTACACCCCATAACTCCATGGTCATGTATCCATGTTTCAAGCCTCATTTGGTCATATTGGGGATGTATTAGGCTCATGGGAGAATCCTAATACTTAGACGAGTTCAAGACTTCCCTAAGAGTTGAGTTTTGGGTGATGGTTCATGCAAGAGTTAACTTTAAATAAGAATAACTTTTTAGAACATTTGGAATTGGGTGACCCACAACATGTCAAATGAAAGCCCTTTGAGTTAGCTTTCCGACGCAATTTGTTTCACGTCATTTAGAGTTTGGAGTCAAAGGTTATGGTCATTTTACTGAAGACTGCCAGTGAAGAGTTGCACTACGATCCCACAGTTACAAGTCGTAGGTCGGGGTACAACGCGTAGGTCAAGCTCGCAGCAATTTCCAGAGACTTCAAAATTGAGCCTAGGGTTCATGTGAGGGGTCCTACGAGTCGTCGTAGTATAAAGGGTCGTAATAGGCCCGTAACAGCCATTAGACAACTTTTTAAGAAGGGTTATTTAGATGCTTTCCCACCCATTCTAAGCTCTGGATTACGTTTTAAGCTCAATCAAGATCCTAAAAGCCTTAAGTTCTTCATTGTATTGATAAAATATTCTCTCAAACCCTTATACTAATATTTCACCCCAAAATCAAGTCTCCAAATCTCTTCCGGATCCTTAGATTTTCTTCATGCTTCAAGTCTCCATTTTAAATCTTCATCAAGAACTTCTCCAAAGCAAAGGTATGCAGTGTTGAACCATTGGGTCCTTCCACCCATGGTGCCTACACCCTCTTTTTACTAATATTGCATGATTTAAAGTAGATTTTACATATGGGTCTTGTATATTGAGAAATTTATTGCAGAGTGATTTATGTTCATGAAAGTATGGTTGTTTTAGCATGTTTTGAGGTCTAGATAATGGATCTAATGCTGGATTTGAAGAGGAGTTTTGATGTGAATCTCTTGAGGATATTACAAGGTGTTGATTGATGGTTTTACCACTGAATATTTTGCACGATTTCATTTCTAAATTTGCATGGTCTTTTACCCCCATTACACACCCGCCAAGTCTTTGATAAAATATCTGGTTATAATTTATTGACGGATTGAAATTCCAAAGTATGTCTTATGTTATGAATGATCTTATGATGATGAAATGAGCTAGAGAAATATTATGAATAATGTTATGATTATGAAACAAGAGTATGTATATGATGCTATGATGATGATGATAGAAGGAAGGTATGTATATGATATATCTCCATATAGAGTTGGATTGACCATAACCAATTGAGAGGTATACCTTAATGACCATGGGAGGTAGGGTATGGCCATCCTGAGGGGTTTGTGCCTTTGTAACACATCAAGGGGTTTGTACTTTGGCACCAAGGTGATGGGGAGACATCATCAATAACCTATCAAGGATTTTTTACCTTGGTAACCCATCAAGGGGTTTGTACCTTGGTAACCCATCAAGTGGTTTGTACCTTGGCACCAGGGTGATAAGGAGGCATCATCACCAACCTAGATGGGGGTTTGTACTCATCAACCTAGTGAGGGGTTAGTACCTCACCACCTAAGTGATGGGTCAACATCATCACCAACCTACCAAGGGGTTCGTACTTTAGATATCTAACTTGGTCTCTCCCGCACATATGATATCCTACATGAGCATGAGTTACTTAAGCATGTTTTATTTGTGCATTAATCATACATGACATATATTGCTATATATATTATGCCTATTGCCTATTGTTATGCATTTTGGATTGTGATGCTTATCTCTTGTTGCATTGTTTCCCACATACTTAGTACATTGAAATGTACTAAAGCTTACTCTTGGCTACATGATATCAGCATGTAGGAACCCATGCCTAAGTTGATTCGTCCTCATCCACGTGGTTAGATCGGTGCTTCCTAAAGCTAGTTGATGAGTCCTCCATTTTGGTGACCTTGGTTTATGTTGATCTTATCTTTGTATCGAGACATCTTTCGTATGTTATATTTTAACAATGAGGGTGAGCCCAGTAACATGTCTTGGCCCCCGCTCTATTTATGTATTAGAGGTATTTTTTGGACATACTATGCATATATATTGAGCTTGACTCTTGTCACTTGATTATAATATTTATATAACTTTCCCTTATTCCCATTGCCTATTCATGCTCTTTATGGATTTCATATGCTTCCGCGACCAATGATGTGTAATGACAACTTAAGAGGATTGTTTGGGGTTCCCCATTCGTTGTGTCACGTCTAGGACCTAGGCTTGGGTCGTGACACTAGTCTCTTTTCTAAGATTGATCTTCGGTTCGAATATCACCAAGTGAAAGTGAGGGAGCGTGATATTCCCAAGACAGCTTTCCAAACTAGGTATGGGCGTTTTTGATTTTATAGTTATGTCCTTCGGGTTGACTAATGCACCGACTATATTTATTGATCTCATGAATAGGGTCTTTAGACCATACCTTGACTTGTGTGTGGCGGCCTTTATTGATGATATCTTGGTTTATTCTAATAGTGAGGAATAGCAAGTGAATCACTTGAGGGTGGTGTTCCGAATCTTGAGGGAGGAGAGGTTATATTCTAAATATGAAAAATGTGAGTTTTGGTTGAAAGAGGTTGCATTTTTGGGGCATGTGGTCGGGTTATGACATTAAGGTGGACCCTAAGAAGATAGAGGTGATACAAAATTTGCCTACACCTTTGACTCTATCGGATATTAGGAGTTTCTTGGGTTTGTTGGGTTATTAACGAAACTTTGTAAATGGGTTCTCTTATGTTGCTTCTCCTATGACAAAGTTGACCCAAAAGAAGGCAATTTTCGTGTGGACAGATGAATGTGAGAAGAGATTTCAAACTTTGAAAGATAAGCTTTTCTTGGCTCCTATCTTGGCTCTACAGAAAGCGTTGGAAGAGTTTGTGGTATATTGTGATGCCTTAAGAATTGGTTTTGGGTTTGTTTTGATGCAAAATGGCAAGATGATAGCATATGTCTCTAGACCACTTATGTTACATGAGAAGAATTATCCCACCCATGATATTCAATTGGCGGCCATGGTGTTTGCTTTGAAAATTTGGCGTCACTACTTGTATAGGGTTCATGTTGATGTGTTTACCAACCACAAAAGTCTCCAATATGTGTTCACCCAAAAAGATCCTAACTTGAGACAAAGAAGGTGGTTATAGCTCCCTAAAAACTATGATATGAGTATGCATTATCATCCTGACAAAGCTAATGTTGTAGCCGATGCTCTAAGTAGAGTATCTATAGTAGTCTAGCTTATATTGATGATGGTGGAAAAGAGGTGGCTAGAGAAGTTCATTGGTTGGCTAAATTGGGGTTTCGATTGGGTGAAGTTGAAAATGGTGCTGTAGTGGTTATTGATGGTTCTAAATCTTCTATGCTTGAGGAAGTAATGTCAAAACAAGATGTTGACCCCACCTTGTTAGAGTTGAAGAACTTGGTGAAGGATGGGAAAGTGGAGGTTTTCTCCCAAGGGGGAGATGGTGCCCTTAGGTACCAAGGTAGATTGTGTGTGGCAAATGTGGATGACTTGAAAGAATTAATCTTGAAGGAGGCTCATTATTCATCCTATTCCATTCAGCCCGGTTCTACAAAAATGTATAGAGACTTGAGAGAGGTGTATTGGTGGGGTGGTATGAAGAGAGATATTGCCAATTTCATATACGAATGTGACAATTGCCAACAAGTGAAAGCAAAAACATCAAAGGCTGAGTGGCCTAGCCCAAGATATGGAAATTCCTTCTTAGAAGTGGGAAGAGATCAACATGGATTTTATGGTTGGGTTGCCTAAGACTAGGAAACATTTTGACTCTATTTGGGTTGTTGTGGATAGAATGACGAAGTCTCTCACTTTCTACCTGTCAAGACCACTTATGATGCCGAAGATTATGCCAAGTTGTACATTCATGAGCTGGTCAATTTGCATGGGGTGCCTTTGTCTGCTATTTCGGATCGTGATGCTCAATTTACTTCTCACTTTTGGAGGTCCTTCCAAAGAGGTCTTGGTACCAAGGTTAAGCTTAGCACGACTTTTCATCGTCAATTGATGGTCAAGCCGAGAGGACTATCCAAACTCTTGAGGATATGCTTAGAGCTTGTGTTTTAGAGTTTAAGGGTAGTCGGGATGAACATCTTCCACTTATCGAATTTTCTTACAACAATACTACCACTCAAGCATAGGTATGACTCTCGCTGAAGCTTTATATGGTAGGCATTGTAGATTCTCGTTTGGGTGGTTTGAAGTTGGAGATGACTTTGCTAGGTCTGGATTTTAGTCATGGAAGCCTTGGAGAAGGTGAGGTTGCTAAGGAAGAGACTGAAAACAGCCCGAAGTAGACAAAAGTCCTACTCCAGTGTGAAGATAAGAGATCTTGAGTTTAAGGTTGGTGACTGGGTTTACTTAAAAGTCTCACCCATGAAGGGTGTGGTCCAGTTTTGCAAGAAAGGGAAATTAAGCACAAGGTTTGTGGATCCTTATAAAGTTTTGAGCAGAGTGGGTAACGTTGCATATGAGTTGGAGTTGCCTATGGAGATGATTATATTCATCCAGTCTTCCATGTATCCATGTTGAGAAAGTGTGTGGGTGGCCCAAGTGCTATAGTACCCTTAGAGGTTGTGGGTGTTGTAGAAGATAATTTGACCTAAGAAGAGGTCCCGATAGAAATTTTTGATAGACAAGTGTAGGGGTTCAGAAATAAAGATGTAGCTTCCCTAAAATGTGCTTCGGAATGCCCATAATCGTAATTTCCATATATCTCAAATCCATACGTGATATCGAAAATTCGACTTCA
Source organism: Solanum clarkiae (assembly GCA_011800125.2). Classification (NCBI taxonomy): domain Eukaryota; kingdom Viridiplantae; phylum Streptophyta; class Magnoliopsida; order Solanales; family Solanaceae; genus Solanum; species Solanum clarkiae. The sequence continues at coordinate 11,712,795 of JAABOM020000084.1, read as the reverse complement.
TATTCTCATTCAATGGGCAAAATTGAGAGCAAAATATGTATAACCCGGATTTTAGAAGACCCATAGTAAAAAACATTTTTCGCTAATTTCCAATTTCCAAAGAGCATCCACGCCCTGGCTGCGACGTGCCAGGGGCGTGGAGCAGTGTTATTTTTTGGTTTGTGTTTGGTCCACACCGCGGACTGGATGCAGACTAGTGCAACATTTTCCTTCGTTTTTCTTATGAGCCCAAGGGAATCGAGGTCATAGCACCATGCCCACTTAAACGTGAAATCACCCATACTTAGCCATTTTTCAACTCTATATCACTCAAAACCCTCATAAAACTCTCTCCAATACTTAACCAAATATCTCATTCCAAATTCAAGAATTCCAATCTTATATTTTGAACTCAAGGATTTACTTTAAGCTCTAAGTTTTCTTCAAACTCATCTCAAAATAATCCAAGTTTGAGGTATGTGAGTTTCATCTATTGGGTCCTTTCACCCATGGAGCCCTTCCTTTTCATGAAAATTGCATATTTTCTGGTTGTATTACCTATAAGTATCTTTTATTATAGAATATGAATATATGTTGGGGTTTAATGAAGTATTGTTTGATTATGCATGATTATCTATTTCAATCTTATACCATGAATTGATTTTGTCCATTGAGACTATACATATTTTGACCTATGAAACCATGAACTATTATGAGATTTTGTGATGGATTTCAAGGTACGCTAAATGAGGGTTTTACCATATGTTGGTGGATTAATTTGTATTAAGTTTTTTCATCTTACTTCACTCTTGAATTGCATGATTTGAACAAGTATCATGAACCCATCATGTGTTTGATAAAATGTCAAGTCAAGAATTCTCAAGTTATTGATGATCTATTTCATGATTTACAATTCAAGTAACTATATGATGATTAAGGGCTTTCATGTATGTATTAAATTCATTAAAATTATCTATGATTTTACAATTTACAAGTTAAGCCGTATTTCAAGATTTTTACCTCTTGTGAGCCATTCATCTAAAATAAAGAGTTCATCTATGATTACGATCTACTTTCATGTTTCAAATTAGGCTCACTAATAGATGTCAAGCATGTTTCAAGAGCTACTCGGGTCATGTTTCATGTTTCTTACAATTTATACAAGTTATGATTATTTTGACGTATTTCGTGAGATTTGACTTAGCACCGATTGAGGCTTCAGATGGGGCTTCGACACAAGGAGTCCTTATATAAAGTCTATAGTCTCTAATCTATATGCCACCATAGGATTATGATTATTACCCTTGCTATACTAGTGGATCCATCTAGTTCATGTTATCATGTTTAGTTTTCCTTAGAGAGTAGACCCCACCTAGCCGGGGGATGTCATGCCCATCCACCTGACTGAGGATGTGTCATGCCTTGGATTCAAAGTTGTAGCTACTTACTCTATGTCGGTAAAGGTCTCCTCCCACACATGAATTATGCAATTATGCAAGTTGAATGATTTATGGGTATGTTTTACTTCAAACATTGATCATGCATGGCATATTGAGATTATATTTATCCATTGCCTATGATTATGCATTTTGACTATATTGGCCTATGTCTTATTGCATTGCACCTGGATACTTACTCATGCATACTTTATGCGTACATGACATTACCATGTAGGGGCCGGAGCTCCATTTGATCATCCTCCTCCACATGGCTAGTACGATCCTTTGGAGCAAGCGTTGATGAGTCCTCAAGTCCGAGGACACTATCTATATTACTCTTGCTATTTTGAGACTTCTTTATGCTGAACACTTGTTACTATGAGGTGAGTCCGAAAAGTATCTTGGCCCCCACTCTATTCCATGTTAGAGGTGTTGTTAGATATTAAGATATACTTACGCCATAAGCTTGACTCTTTTATGCTTTTATGGATATCAAGATTTCCCTTAGTCCCATTTTCCTTTTTATTATATCTCTTGTTGTTGTTTAATTTGCTTCTGTGACCAAGGATGTATGATTGATATGCTAAGACATTTGTTTGGGGTCCCTTCGGGTTCCCATTTACTATGTCACGTCTAGGCCCTACACTTAGGTCGTGACACCTAGGTGGAATTTGGTTAAAAACACCACTTGGGAGTGGGACATACTTTTTATCGAGATGGCCTCATATGAAAATTTTGACCACAACGTTGATTCTAGAACTTTGAGTTTTGTGGGATAGGATAGTCTATTTGAGTGGATGGGGTTTAGAATGAATCCCTAGCACCCTATCAAAGAGTTTGGGACTTGACCAAAACCTTTAGTGCAGTAGTTGTTGGTGCTGGTGATTTTCTTCATCCTATCGAGAGGATGCCTCTACAATAATAGATGGTCACTTGACCTGAGCTTGCAATCATGTGGACCATGGTCGTGATTGCGAAGAGTTCTCCATAGGGGTCGATCAAGTTGGTTATTGCAATTGTGAGGTTTGACTAATCGATTGTGATGGTCATTTTTCTTGGGTATTAGGACCATGATGCTGGTCCCATATCCACGACAAGAGCATTTTTGGTCTTTTAAATAAAGAGCAGACCTAATTTCAGCCATTGTTCTTGATTTTAAAAGATGATGTCTCGCTCGATATAGCTCCAAGTTTAGTGATTTTGAGCCCCAAGTGTCCAAAATTGCTAAGGCTGCGGGGGTGTGTAATCAAAAAGTGTTAGAGGACCATAATTTGAAGTAAATTTTGTGTTACAACACAAGTTTGAGAAATTAACTATGATCTTTTTATTGGATCAATTTCAAAATTCTCGATGTGGGTCCTACTTTCTCATTTTAGACTTTGAAATTGGTCCAGCTTTTAATTTTGTGATTTTAGTATTAAATTAATCATACTAATTTTACGGTCCTATTTTTGAAGTGCGGTAGCATTCCTAGGAAATTTTCAGAAGGAAAAAGCTCTGATAGAGTGATTTAGAGTGTGATGTTCAGTCTGCAGGTAGGCTTTGTTATTCTTCTTTTACATTAAATTTGATTATGTAGATTTTCATAAATTCAAGGCAGGGACCTAGTTCAATATGCTATGTTTACTAAAATCATGTTTTAGGTTGTGTCTAGGTACTATGAGTTGTCACGAACCGGACCTAGGGCCTAGACATGACATGGTGAATGGGGAACCCGAAGGGACCCCAAGTAAGCCTCTTAGAATTTCATTACACACCTTGATCGAGGGAGCAATTAAATAACAACAAGAGAACATAAAATAAGGATAAAGGGGCTAAGCAAGCCTTTTGTAGCCAAAAAAACATACGAGAGTCAAGAGAGTCAAAGCTCAAAGCATCATTACATAACTTGTCCAACAACACCTTTAAACTTAGAATTGAGCGGTGGCCAAGACAACCTTCTGGGCTAACCCTCATAGTCAAAGCATACAATAAATGAATGAGAGTCTTAGCATAACATAAGATCAAAGATATCATCCTCAAAGTTGAGGAGTCACCAACTTGATTCAAAGATAGTACTAGCTACGTGGACGAGGAATATGATCAAGTGGAGCTCCAGTTCTTACATGGTAACATCATGTAGTATAGTGTACATATTAGTATGTTTGAATGTACTAAGTATGTAGGATGCAACGCAACAAGAGATAGGCAACATAATGTAAATGCATAATTAGGAAATATATGTTCATATAGTTGTAACGATCCCAAAAAGTGCCCAAAAACGTGCCTCAGAATGCCTGAAATTTTAATTTTTATATATCTCCAAATCCGTTTATTATTTTGAAAATCTGAATTCGAATTCTTGGTCGGGGGGGGGGGGGGCCAAATTAGGGAGAGAATGGTTTAACCACGATTTAAAAGCAAAGATTTAGCAGCTATAAAATTTCAAGAACATGATTTCTAGATAGGAATCTGCCTCTATACAAAATGGGCACTATTTTTCTTTTGTTCATCATAAACATTCTATATGTTGGGCCCAAGTTTCCCCAAATGTGTTTTTATCGATACTTATTCAAATTTTACCCTTATATCAACCTACACATTTCTCAATACTCCCCGAAACACTTAGTCATATTTTCACTCCCAAAACTCAAGTCCAAAACCCTGATCCAAAGCTAAGGTTTCCTTCAAGGTTCTTCTCCAAGCTTCAAGTCTCCATCTCCAATCTTCACCAAGTTCATCTCTAAGCTAAGGTTTGTGGGTTTCTTTCATAATTTTCTTTAACTGATGACCCCCAAGCCTTGTTTTACATAGATTGCATGATTTATAGTTGATTTACAAACGAGCTTTAATCATTATGAAATTCACTACACACTATGTTAAAGCTATGTACAATTGTGACTGTTTTGCCATGTTTTGAGCTATAAATCTTTGATCTATTGTAAGATTTGAGAAGGGGTTTCGATGTATATGTCATGAGGGTGTTGCAAGGTGTTGATTGATAGTTTTACTATGGGTTTTCTTGCTTGATTTCATCTCTAATTTATATGGTTTTATACTACCACTTCAGACCCTCTAAGTGTTTGATAAAATATCCGGATGTGGTTTATTGAGGAGTTGAAGCTCCAAAGCATGAGATATGATATGAATGACTTTTTGATGATGAAATGAGCTTATGTATATGATATACTCTATATAAAGTGTTACATTAGACCATACCCGATCGGGAGAGACAAGAGCTCGGGTAACCCTGTTGGGGGTTTATACTCATCAATCATGCGAGGGGTTTATACTTCGGCACCATGTTGATAAGGTGTAATTATCATCAACCATATGACGATTTTATACCATACAGCCACCAAGGGGTTTATGCCTTGAATAGCTAGCTTGGTCTCTTCTTCATATATGATATCCTACATGAGCATGATTTACTTAAGCATGTTTTCCTTAAGCCGTGAACTTACATGTCATATTGTTATATTATGTCAATTGCTTAACATTATGCATTTTGATTATGATGCCTACTTATTTTTTCATTGCACCCTACATACTTAGTACATTTAAATGTACTAACGCATACTCTATGCCTATACGATGTCACCATGTAGGAACCGGTGCCCAAGTTAATCATCCTTCTCCATATAGCTCGTTCGATAATATTCAAGCTAGTTGGTGAGTCCTTCACTTTGGGACCTAGTCTATGCTCTCTTGATATGCATTGAGATACTCTTTTTATATTTTATTTTGACTATTAGAGTGAGCTCGATTGCTTTGTCATGGCCCCTGCTTTTATCTATGTAGTAGAGGTGGTTGTTGGATATGTTATGTATCTATAATATGTGTTTAAACTCTTGCCTTTTGACCATGATATTGTGCAAGCCTTTCCCTTAGCCTCAGTTTCCCCGTTCTTTTATCTTTGATGCTTGATTTATTGCTTCCGCAAGCAAGAATGTGTAATTATGCTTTATGAGGCTTACTTGGGGTCCCTTTGGGTTCCCCTTGCGCCGTGTCACATCTAGGCCTTAGGCTTGGGTTGTGACAAACTTGGTATCAGAGCACTGCGTTGATAGATCCTCGGAGTCCAACACACCACTTCGATTACAGTCTTTTTCATGGTTGTGAAGCACGCCATGACTATGAATAGGAGGCTATGAAGTGTTTTAGGAAATATTTCCCTTCTTCAAGTTCTATGTCATGCTATAGAGTTGTAGTGGGGTTTTCCCCTCTAATGATTGTTTGTTGCTATGCTAGATCATGCCAAACACTAGAGGAAGATGAGCCCAAACTCACAAGGAGAAACTTACCAATGGTCAGCTCCGGGATGCTCTTACTATGCTTGTCCAAGTGGTGGCCAAACAAATCCAACAAGGGGCCCAAGCCCCTCATGATACTACCCCAAAAGATAGGGTATGAGACTTCATAAGGATGAATCCTTCTATTTTATATGGGTCAAAAATGGATGAAAATCCACAAAAGTTCATTGATGAGGTCTATAAAATCATGAATATCATAGGTGTTGGGCCAAATGAAAAGGCAGAGTTGGCGGCATACCAACTTAAAGGGTTAGCTCAAATACGGTGTGATCAATGGAAGGGTGAGAAGAGGATTGGTAATGTGGTTCTTTGGGAGGAGTTGGCTTTACTTAACCGGTTTTCCCCCATTGAGCTTAGGGAAGCAAAGTTGGCAGAGTTTATGAACTTGAAACAAGGTGCTATGAGTGTGATGGAGTATGCTCTCAAGTTTAATCTACTTTCAAAGTATGCTCCCCATCCTAGATCTAGGATGAATAAGTTCGTGATGGGGGTCTCTTACTTGGTAAGTGAAAAATGCCGGTCTGCCATGCTAATTATTGACATGGAATTCTCTTAGTTGATGACCTACATCGAGCAAATGGAGGAGGAGAAATTGAGGAAGAGGAGGGGGCATAAGGCCAAGAGGGCCCAATTTGAGGGTAAATTCCAAAAGGATGCTAAATTTCGTCAAGGCCAAGGGCCTCCTCATGCTACTAATAGGGGGTTTTCCTATGACTTCCTTAGGCCTCAAGGTGTTTGTGGGGCAATTCTTATTGATGTGTGCCCTAAATGTGAAAGGAGCCGTGGAGGCCCATGTTTGAAGAGTTCTAATACATGCTATAAATGTGGGGAGCTTGGTCACAAGAGGGTAGATTGTCCAAGAAACCATGGCAAGGTCCGAGGTGCTAATGTGGTCCTATTGGGGTAAGGTGTTCCTCAAGGTAATTCCCCAAGACACAGTCGATTTTATGCTCTACATGGGAGGCAAGGGGTTAGTAAGTCATAGATTGTGCTTCTATACAACTCAAAGTGCATGAAAGGAACTACCCTACACATGATCTAGAGTTATCTGCCGTGGTGTTTGCATTAAAGATTTGGTGTCATTATTTGTATTGGGTGTATTTGGATGTCTACACCGAGCATAAGAGACTCCAATATGTCTTCACTCAAAAAGATCTCAATTTGATACAAAGAAGGTGGCTAGAACTTCTCAAAGATTATGACATGAGTGTGAATTATCATCCCGATAAGGCAAATGTAGTGGCAGATGCTTTGAGTTAGGTGTCCATAGGTAGCCTATCTCGTATGGATGGTGGTGATAGGGAGATGACGAGGGAGGTGCATAGGTTGGCTAGATGGGGGGTTAGGTTGGAAGAGGTTGGTGATGATGGTATTGTGGTTATTAATGGGTCTAAATCTTCTTTGGTTGATGAAGTGATAGCAAAACGAGATCTTGACTCTTCCTTGCTTGAATTGAAGGCCTTGGTGAAAGAGGGCAAAATAGAGGTTTTCTCCCAAGGGGGAGATGGGGCTCTTAGGTACCAAAGTAGGTTATGTGTATCTTGTGTTGATGGTTTGAGGGAGAAAATCCTTGATGAGGCCCATAATTCTTCTTATTCTATCCCCCCCGATTCCACCAAAATGTATAGAGACTTGAGAGATGTGTATTGGTGGGGAGGAATGAAGAGGGACATTGCTAAATTTGTTTTCGGCTGCCATAGTTGTCAACAAGTCAAAGCTGAACATCAAAGGTCAGGTGGCCTAACCCAAGACATAGAGATTCCTACTTAAAAGTGGGAGGTGATTAATATGGATTTTGTGGTTGGGTTGCCCAAGACTAGGAAAGGTTTTGATTCCATTAGGGTGGTGGTTGATAGGATGACAAAATCGGCTCACTTTCTACCAGTTAAGACCACATATGGGGATGAAGAGTATGCAAGGATGTACATCCATGAGTTAGTGAGGTTTCATGGGGTTTCTTTGTCCATTTATATCGAATCGTGGTTCACAATTCACTTCTCACTTTTGGAGGTCTTTTCATAGGGGTCTTGGTATAAAAGTTCACCTTAGTACGACCTTCTATCCTTAAATGGACGGCCAAGCCGAAAGGACAATTCAAACCCTAGAATTTATTCTTAGGGCATTTGTATTTGAGTTCAGGGTCGTAGGGATGACCGTCTTCTATTGATTGAGTTTGCCTACAACAATAGCTATCACTCCAGTATCGATATGGCTCCATTTGAGGCTCTTTATAGGAGACATTATAGATCACCAGTGGGTTGGTTTGAGGTTGGAGAAGTGGCTTTATTGGGGCTGGATCTGTTTGTGGAGGCTCTTTAGAAGGTTAAGAGGATTAGGGAAAGGTTGAGGACAGCCCAAAGTCGTCAAAAATCTTATGTCGATGTAAGAAGGAAAGACCTAGAACTCCAAGTAGGTGATTGGGTCTATTTGAAGGTTTCTCCAATGAAAGGTATGGTCCGTTTTGGTAAAAAGGTGAAATTGAGTCCAAGATATGTTGGTCCTTGTGAGGTGATCGATAGGGTTGGAAAGGTAGCTTATGAGTTGAAGTTGCCTAGTGAAATAAGTTTGTTTCACCCAGTGTTCCATGTCTCTATGTTGAGGAAATATGTTGGTGATCCTAATGCCATTGTGCCTCTTGATGACGTGGGTGTTGTTGAGGATAAGTTGATGTATGATAATGTTCTGGTTCAGATCTTGTATTGGCAAGTAAAGAGATTGAGGAACAAAGAGGTGGCATTCATTAAGGTCATTTGGAGGAACCAACTAGTTGAAAATGCTACATGGGAGACCGAAGTGGACATGGAAAAGTGGTATCCTTATCCTTTTTTACTCCACTCACACCTAAGGTACTAATCGTAAGTCCCCTATGTGATTTCAAGTCTCATACTTCAGCCCCTAAGTCATTCATATGTATTCATGTTTAAGGTGGTAAACTTCTGATTATTTTACACTTATGTCGAGAATTTAAAAATAGTGTTTTACATGTTATGTGTATTCTTGTTGGGGATTATTTGTTGATGATCACTCTTGTCTTGTACGTCTCTTTTACGTTCGAGGACGAATGTTCCCAAGGGGGAGATATCGTAAAGACCCCAAAAATTGCCCAAAAACGTGCCTCAGAATGCCCAAAATTTTAATTTTTATATATCTCAAAATTCGTTCATCATTTCAAAAATCCAACTTAAATTGTTGTTCAGGGGGTCCAAATTAGAAGGAATAGGGTGTAACCTCGATTTAAGATCAACGATTTATCAATTACGAAATTTCAACAACACGATTTTCGGAGAGGAATCCACATCATTGACAAAATTGGCGCTGTTTTTTTTTGTTCGTCAAAAACATTCTAAGTGTTGGGTCTAAGTTTTCCCAAATGTCTTTTTATCCATACTTAGCCAAATTTCAGCCTTATATTATCCCAAACATTTCTCAATACTCTCTAAAAAACTTAGTTATATTTTCACTCCCAAAACTCAAGTCCCAAACCCTCATCCCAAGCCAAGGTTTCCTTCAAGGTTCTCCTCCAAGCTTCAAGTCTCCATCTCTAATCTTCACCAAGTTCATCTCTAAGGTAAGGTATGTGGGTTTCTTTCATGAGTGCCTTTCACCCATGATACCCAATCCTCCTTTTACATAAATTGCATGATTTAAAGTTGATTTGCAAATGGGTTTTTATCTTTATGAAATTCACTGCATACTATGTTAAAGCTATGTATAGTTGTGACTATTTTTTCATGTTTTTAGTTATAAATGTTTGATCTCTTGTGAGATTTGAGAAGGGGTTTTGATGTATATGTCATGAGGGTGTTGCAAGGTATTTATTGATGGTTTTACTATGGGTTTTCTTGCATGATTTCATCTTTAATTTTCATGGTTTTATACTACCACTTCACACCCTCTAAGTGTTTGATAAAATATTCGGATGTGGTTTCTTGAGGAGTTGAAGGTTCAAAGCATGAGATATGATATGAATAACTATTTGATGATGAAATGAGCTTATTTACACGATATACTCTATGTAAAGTATTGCATTAGACCATACCAGATCCAGGGGGACAAGAGCCCAGGTAACCATGTTGGGGGTTTATACTCATCAACCATGCGTGGAGTTTATACTTCGTCACCATATTGATAAGGTGTGATTATCGTCAACCATGTGAGGGGTTTATACCACAAAACCACCAATGGGTTTATACCTTGAATGGCTAGCTTGGTCTCTTCTTCACATATGATATCCTACATGAGCATGATTTACTTAAGCATGTTTTCTTAAGCATTAAACATACATGCCATATTGCTATACTATGTCAATTGCTTAATAATATGCATTTTTATTATGATGTTTACTTATTGTTGCATTGTATCCTACATACTTAGTACATTCAACTGTACTAATGCATACTCTATGCCTACATGATGTCACCATGTAGGAATCGGTGCCCTAGTTAATCATCCTCCTCCATATGGCTAGTTCAGTACTATTCAAGCTGGTTGGTGAGGAGTCCACTTCGGGGACCTTAGTCTATGTTCTCTCGATATGTATTGAGACACTCTTTTTATGTTCTATTTGACTATGAGAGTGAGCCCGATTGCTTTGTCTTGGATCCCACTCTTATTCATGTAGTAGAGGTGGTTGTTTGACATGTTATGTATCTATGATATGAACTTAACTCTTGCCTTTTGACCATGATATTGTGCAAGACTTTCCCTTAGCCCTAGTTTCCCATTCTTTTATCCTTGATGCTTGATTTATTGCTTCCGCGACCAAGGATTTATAATGATGCTTTATGAGGCTTGCTTAGGGTCCCTTCAGGTTCCCCTTTCACCGTGTCACGTTGAGGACCTAGGCTTGGATTGTGACAATAGCAATATGGCATGAATGAATGATACTTGAAGTAAACATGCTTATATAGAACATATTACATGTGTAGTAAGAGACCATCATTATAGAGTCCAAGGCCTACCAGCCCCTTGGAAAGGTGATTGAGGTATCAACCCCTCAATTGGTTGATGATTGTCACACCCTACCATCCATGGCGATTGAGGTATCAACCCCTTAATTGGTTGATGGTTGTCACACCCTAGATGGGTATCAACCGTCAACTGGCTGATGGTTGTCACACCCTACCATCCATGGTGATTAAGGTATAGCACCTCCTCAACAAGGTGTGGTCAACTTGCAACACTATAGATACTTTTCATGAAATCAACATATATATACCTTCCTTTGATCATCATAAGGTTATTCAAGTCATAGCTCATGTAATAGATCATCAATAGCTCAAGAACCCAAAATCAGACTTTTATGAAACACTTAGTGAATGTATAATGCTAGTGTAAAATAATACAATTCAAGAGTGAAATCATGTGGGAAAAATCAATGTAAAACCTCCCACCAACACTTGGTAATACCCTTATGCAAGATACATCAAAACGCTTCATCAAAACACATAATGGATCGTAGATTCATAGCTCAAAACATGCTTAAACAGTCACAATTTTATGAATCCCCAACATAGTTTATAGTCAACTTTCATAGTAAGAGATACCCATAAATAATCTACTTGAAAATATGCAATTTATATAAAAAGAAAGGTTGGGCACTATGGGTTAAAGGACCCAATGGTTGAAACCTACATATATACCTCAACTTTGGAGAATTCCTTGATGAAGATTTGATTGAGAACTTGAAGCTAGAGTAAATTCCTTAAGATTTGGGATGAGTTTGTGACCCTTGATTTTGAGTGAAATATTTGTCTAAGTGTTTGAGAAGGTTTTAGGAAATGTGTTGTATGATATGGGGTTAAAAAATGACTAAGTATAGGTATTTTTACCCATAGGGAGGCTTAGGCCCAAGACCCAAAGGCCTTAGATTGAAACAGAAATACTGAAGCAAAATTAACACTGGTCCACGCCCTGGTCGCGTTGCACCAATGGCACGGATAGACATTGATAAGGAATTTTTAGGAAAATTAAATTTTGATATGGCTTCTCTAAAATTGGGGTTATACCCATTTCCCACTCAATTTTTCCCCTTATCACAAATATGATGTCAGATTTTTGATATCACACATAGATTTTGAGATATATGGAAATTATGATAATGGGCACTTTCGAGGCACATTTTCGGGCACTTTTTGGGATCGTTTCAATATCTCCCCCTCAGGAACATTCGTCCCAAATGTCAAAGAAACGTATAAAAGAGAAATAATCAAGATGATTTCATCCCACACAAGGATGCAACGATGCACTTAAACATCATTTCAAAAATCTCAACATAAATGTCAAAATCACCATGAACTTGTCTATTTAAACATGAATGTACGCAAGTGAGATAAGGGCTGAAACTTTAGACTTGAAATCATGTAGGGGACTTAGATTAGTAACTTTAGCTTGAGTAGAATAGAAGAGGTGGGGATATCGCTTTTGCATGTCCGCTTCGGCTTCCCATGTGGCACTTTCAACTTGTTAGTTTCTCCAAAGAACCTTGAAGGAACCAACATCCTAGTTCCTCAACCTCTTCACTTGTCTATCCAAACTTTCTACCAGAACCTCTTTATAAATCAAGTTATCATCAACAACACCCACAACATCAAATGGCACAATAGCATTGGCGTCACCCACACACTTCCTCAACATAGACACATGGAAGACTAGATGAACCAAGTCTATTTTACTAGGCAACTCCAACTCATAGGCAACCATACCAATCTTCCTTAACACCCTGTAAAGACCCATAAATCTTGGACTCAATTTACCCTTTTTATCAAAACGTACCACACCTTTTATAGGTGAAACCTTCAAATGAACCAAATCCAACCTTAAATTCGAGATCCCCTCTCCTTACATCGGCATAGGACTTTTGATGACTTTGGGATGTTTTCAGCCTCTCTCTTATCAACCTCACTTTCTCTAAGGCCTCCATAACAAATCCGGACCTAAGAAAGGTATTTCTCCCACTTCAAACTACCTAACCAATGATCTACAATGTCTATCATAAAGGTCCTCAAAAGGAGCCATACCAATACTTGTATGATAGCTATTATTATAAACAAACTCAATCAATGGGAGATAATCATTCCAACTACCCTTAAACTCCAAAATTCAAGCTCTAAGAATATCCTCAAGAGTTTGGATAGTTCTTTCGGTTTGTCCATCCGTTTGAGGGTGAAAGGCCGTACTAAGCTTAACCTTGGTACCAAGACCTCTTTGGAAGGACCTACAAAGTGTGAAGTGAATTAATCACCTTGATAAAAAATGATAGACAAAGGAACCCCATACAATCTAACCAACTCATGAGTATACAATCTAGCATACTTTTCGGCCCCATAAGTAGACCTAACCAGTAGGAAATGAACCGACTTTGTCATTCTATCAACCACAACCCAAATAGAATCAAAACCCTTCCCAGTGTTAGGAAAGCCAACCACAAAATCCATGTTGATTTCCTACCACTTCCAAGTAGGAATCTCTATGTCTTGGGCTAGGCCACCCAATATTTGATATTCGGCTTTCACTTGTTTGAACTATGATAATCGGATACAAATTTGGCAATGTCTTTCTTCATACCATCCCAGCAAAACACATCCCTCAAATCTCTATACATCATTGTGGAACTCGGGTGAATGGAATAGGAAGAATTATGAGCCTCATCAAGAATCTTATTCCTCAAGTCATCAATACAAGGCACAGACAATCTACCTTGGTACCTAAGGGCACCATCTCCCCTTAGGAGAAAGCCTCCAACTTGCCATCTCTGATGAAAGCCTTCAATTCTAACAAGGTGGGGTCAAGACCTTGCTTCGCTTTCACCTCCTCAATCAATGAAGACTTAGAGCCATCCACAACCACAATACCACCATTATCATCCCCTCCCAACCTAAATCCCAATCTAGCCAACCAATAAACCTCTCTAGCCACCTCTTTTCCCAAACTATCAACATCTACTTGGCTACCCATAGACACCCTACTCAAAGCAACGACCACAATATTAGTCTTACCGGGGTGATAATGCACACTCATATCATAATCCTTAAGAAGCTCTAACCACCTTCGTTGCCTCAAGTTGAGATCTTTTTGGGTGAACACATATTGGAGACTCTTATGATTGGTGAACACATAAACATGTACCCCATACAAATAATGACACCAAATCTGTAAAGCAAAAGCCACGGCAGCTAACTCAAGATAATGGGTAGGATAATTTTTTCCATGCACCTTAAGTTGTCTAGAGGCATAAGCTATCACCTTACCATTTGCCATCAAAACACAACCCAAACAAATCTGTGAGGCATCACAATACACAAAAAATCCTTC
>JAABOM020000084.1:11669406-11683633 GCA_011800125.2 Solanum clarkiae | reverse complement strand
TCTTCCTCTTTTTTTTTCTTTTTTTTTTTTTACAACTTTTTAGCTTTAATATTTCTCGTATTATTTATAAGATTAAATAATATTTTAATACATGTACTTGTCTTTAGTTTAAGATCACAAAATTTAAATTTAGGAATCACTTGGTGTCAAGATAAAATGTAGGATTATTTTATACTACGTTTGGTTGGAAGTATTAGGTATATATAAAATTATTTATCCTAGTATTTATGTCTTAGGAGTTGTTCGTGTGAGGTATATGATATAATAATCACAAGATAAATTGTGATAGGATAAGTTATCTCATGGTGGAATAACTTATCTTAGAATAATTTTTTCTGACCAAATAACATCTTTAGTATCAAATTAAAATTAGATAAATAAATTGAGACAAAAGAATGAATTGAGACAAACATAGCAGGAGTAGCTAGAAAGTAAAATTTAGAAAGCAATCTTTCCCCCTAATTTTTGATAAAGTAGGTTCTCCTCTGCATAATAATAACGAATTCTTACTCCTTTTTTACCAGATTTTTCTTTATCAAAAGGTTTTTCTTGTGAAAGCAAACTTAACAAATTTGACAGTTTAATAATGTTTTTTTTGTGAAAGCAAAACTTTACAAATATGACAGTTTAATAAGAACAGCAGGGGACCTAAAATAGTATTCCATCCATGTTAATTTATTTGTCTACTTCTGAGTTTAAGCAAAATAGAGAAGATCTTATGATTTTAAAATATTAAAATAATAATCTTTTTATGAAAAGAACTAATAAAACAAATAAATTGAAATCAAATATAAGTTATTTATGATGTAGTCAATTGATAAGTAGCTTGAGCCCATGATGATGTGGGAGGTGTCATTTTCTTGGAGAACAAGCTATTATATGTCAGATAAGAATTAGTTTAGTTGGGGATTCACTTCACAATCATAATTCCTCTGTTCCAAACTGAATTGCTTTGAAGTATTTATTGAAAAAAATAATAAAAAATCAGTGCCATCTATTAAGTTTTCGCTATGCAACGAAAAGATCGAATTAATGAATTATGTTACTTTTATTATATTCAATTATACGAAGGTTATTTTTACGATTTAAACTGACTAATTATATTTGTGACATAAATATTTAAAACATAATATACTCGATAAAAAATTTAAACTGATATGGCATTAGATTTTCCACCTTTCTTGATTAATTAACCGCTCAAAGTTAATTCAAGAAACTTACAGATTACATTCACAATTTGGTTAGTATGTTGAGTAATTATATGTGAAGATGAGTTAGATATGATCATAATGTGCAAAAGAGGCAAATCATGAGCTGGCTAAATCGATCATCATGTCTCAAATAATTAATGACTCACTTTTCCTTTTCAATTACACTACTCCATCATAAACTAAATTTTATCACGTATTTAAATACATGCACAAGTACGAAAAGAAAAAAATAAGAGATTCTAAGTGAATTTATGTGTCATGCCAAAAAGACTTGGTAGATAAGTGAATTATTCCACTTCATGGCTGCAGTTTCCATTTGTTTATGTATCCATACATACATATTGCTTGTCGTCTAATAAACAAATGTATCTGTTTTGGTCGGTTGCTTGTCCAGCTTCAACAACATCCAATAATGTCAATTTCAGATATAAGCAAGAAATAAACATGATCTGGACATTACTATGTAACTCAACCGTTCATCAATTGTGGGGATAGAGTCCACGTTTTTTTTGTTTTATACCTAAACTATTCAAAGCGTGATTTTCATATTTAAACTATTACTCATTAGTTTAACAAATACACATTTCTCTTTTATTACACTTTGAAAAAATTGCCACATAAAAGACAAATATTTCACATTAATAAATTATAATTAAATGTTAAAGATTAAAGTATCACTATCTAGGAAAAAAATTTCTTTAAAAATATTTTTCATATCTCATTCCACTACCTCCTCTGCTTGTACCCCTCCACCCCAATTTTTTTTTAATTTATTTTTTAAATTTCTTTCATAAAAGTTTTTTAAAAAATTTTCTTACTTCATCCCATAACCCACCCGACCCCAATTTTTTTAGAAAAGGGAGAGTAGAAGATTAGATGGGAAGGGTAGAATAATTTTTCAACACAATAAAAATAATACCTAACTTTTCTTAGGAAGGAGTGGGTAGTCTAGAGAGGGAGGGAGTGAAGTAAGATTTAAAAAAAGATTATAATAGAAGTTTTTAAAAAATAAATAAATAAATTTGTGGGGTGGGGTGATTGTCTGAAGCGTGGAGTTGGGTAAGAAAAATATTTTAAATTTGATTTTTAAAAAATTAATTTTTTGGGAGGGGGTAGAGTGGAGGATGGGGGAGAAACGATACTTTACTTTAATTTTTAACTAATACTAAAAGTTTATTTGATTTTCTCAAGGTGACAAGTTTTATCGATGTGGAATGTCATGTGGCAAGATTTTTTTAAATAAAAGAGATAGTATATTACACACACCACTGAGGTGTGTTTCTCAAACTAATGAGTGATAATTTAGGTGGTATGAAACTCACACTCCCAATAGTTTAGATATGAAACTCAAAAAAAGAGTTTAGGTATATTTTTGATATTTAACTCTAAAATTTAATATAAATTATTGAGGATAAAAATTTCAACGAGGTGGTGTCGTTATGAGGGTGGCATTTTTTACACTCCAATTTTTATAAGGAACATGCTAAATTATGTGTTTCACCAAATAACTGAACTAGAATTAATGCAGCGAAAAAACACAAATGCAGTATTTTTAAGTAGAAATCATCCGGTTCATAAGGGTGGAAAAATCACAGACTACATTTTTGTAGGATTTTTCAAATTTCATTAAACCAATTAGCAAAGGAGGACCGTCGACGCTTTGTTAGGAGGTGCGAGAGGTCGAATTCAGGGATTACGTGGGGGCAGTGGCGGAGTTAGGATCTACATCAAGAGGTGTCAAAATATAAAATACTAAATACACAAAAAAAATTAACAAAATAAAATTTACTAGTGGAAGCAAAACATAATTACATTATCACAACCGTACTCGATGCAGTTTCATCTCTTGAAATGTTTTTACAATAGCATCATTAGAAATATTAATAAATACATCTTTTTCTGCATAAGGAACCAAGCAACCTCTCAAAAACTCATCATTCATCTGATTCTGTAAGGCATTCTTGATAAACTTCATTGCCGAAAAAGCTCTTTCAACGAATGTAGTAGCAACTGATAAAAGCAAAGCAAATTTCACCAAGCGAAATACAAGAGGAAAATTTGAGTGCTTCTTTGTCTCAACTAATTTTCTTGAGAGATCATAAAGTCCATTTAAATTGGAGAACCTTTCATCAACATCACAGAAATCAATAATATAAGTGGCAAATTGATTCTCAAGAGCATCCAAACTAAACTCATTAAAGTTATCAAGATATAATTTAATCATTCTCATTATTTTTCGGATGTCAAAACGAAAAAATGAGTCAATTGGATTCAAACATGCAGCTCCATAAAGTAAATCAGTAGACACCTCGTGAAACGATCATTGAGTTCTTGAAGTTGTCAATCAATAATCTTACAAAATATTTCAATATGATAGTAATGTACCTGTATAATCAACAACTTTACGCTTGATCTTCTAGAGTTAACATATGGCTCATCAAAATTAGGTAACAAAAAAGGTTGTACTTGATACAAAATGTGGATACTTTATCAATAAGTGCAACCCATCCATCATCTCTTAGCATTTGCAATCTTCTCTTTGCTGCTTCAACTAATAGCATAGGATTTGCGATATGTTGTCCTTTCTTTTGCAAGGATTTCTTAAGCTCGTTGCGATTCCTAAGATATCTCTCATTAAATGCAACATAAAAACAATCTTAAATGTTTGACAAGCTTCAAGATATCTTGTTATCTTAACTCTTTCATCTATAGAATATGCATCAACAATAAGTGCATCAAAAATATCAATAATAGAGCCAAACATAAGAATAAAATTACTAAAAGATTTACAGTGAGACCCCTAACGAGTATCATCGTTCTTATATAACAATCGATAAAATTATCAAAATATCTCTAGGTGAGAGATGTGCGCATAACGCATCTTCCCAAACTCCGATAGCAAATTCGAGGCCAAAAATATGATCAGCATGAAAAATTGAGTGGGAAAATGATCTTGGTTGATTTTTAGAGCAACTGGATCAAGAGATAATTTTTCGATGCGGAAACGATTTTTAGAATAATTGTGCGGCAGGTCCGCGATGCAGATCTACTACAGAGTTACAGTTAGATTTGGTCCAAATATTTTCTACGGGATTAGAAAACTTGATCGGAGAATTTTTAGCAAAAACCCCAAAAAACATCAAGGTCTGCGACGCGGACCTGGTCCCCGGACCTGTTTCACCAAAGTTTAAACTTTTAAATCTTTTGAGGGGCATTCTAGATTTTTTTTTCATGACCTATATAAGCCGTTTTTGGCCTAAAAAGGATTTCAAATCATATTCTAAAGTCCCTTACAACAAAAGTAAGTAGAGACCTTAAACGAAAGGAGAAAAAGCTAGGGTTCAGAGGATTGAGGCTAACTTCTTGAGAAGTTGATTGTCAAACTTCATTCTAGGTATGTAAGGCTAACCTAAAACATGGGAATATCCTTTCATGTGCCCTCATTGATAGTAATAGAGGAGTTGAGAGTCCAATGAGTCTACATGCATGTTTTTGAATATTTTTCGTAAATTACTTGTATTTTCATGTATTGATGATCATCATAAACTTGATTTACTGATTTAATATTTTTACATGAGTTATTTTCATACTACATATTACTTTGTAAAAGAATACGTGACTGAATCTAGGGATGGAGTCTAGATCCTTGACTTGAGTATGATGATGTGATTGTGAGGCGAGCATGATAATGAGTTAATAGAGCTTGATGGTCTGATGAGTATCCATAATTGAACCTTAGGAGTTTTGTCTAATTGACTTTTTCCTAATGATTGATCTGAGTCCTTGAGTTCTTAAATGAGAGTTAAGTTAATGAGATGATGAAAGTCTCTATGAGACCAATTGAGATGATGAGAGTCTACATGAGACTATTTGAGATGATTAATTGATATGGATGAGTTTATGAGTATTGAGTCTTACAAGGAGTATCGAGCACCAAAATGAGTAAGAGTAATCCAACTCGCATTCATTAACTACGTCGTCAAGCGTAGGTGAGGATTGAACCACTTCATTGGAGGTTCCCTCTTGTGGTAAAGTCCCCGAAAGCAATAGAGGACTTTAGAGGCTAGATCCCTTGTGGATCTTAGTTGTTCCTTACCTGGCAAATACGAAATGGCTGTGGTAACATCAGCGGGATTGTTGTACAATCACTGACTAATAAGTGATTGTTGTCGGATAAGAGAAACTCCCATAGGTCTTACACTGATAGTACTCTAAGTCGAGTTGACTTGAGTTGATTTATGAGGTTATATTGATGTTAATGGGTTACTTGTCTACTCTTTATTCTTCCTTTAGATAAACATTTGACATTCTGATTGAGTATCTTCTGAGTTGATGTTATTTTCATATTGTTCTACCTGTCTCTGTTTCGTTCAGCTATTTTACATACTCGTACATTCCATGTACTCACATCCATTTGGACTGCATCATGATGCAGAGGCAGATACAAGAGATCGTTAACACGTACATTGTTGAGGATCTACAGCAGACAACAGAGTTGGTGAGCCTCCCTGTAACACCCGGTGAAAATATCAAAATACCCCTAGAATTGACCTTGCGCATAACGTGTCTTCTCATACTCTGATTGCAAATCGGAGATTGGATTTGTGATCAGTGCGAAAATCTAAGTCGAAAAATGATCTCGACTTGACTTTAACGTGAAAAAATGCGAATTAATTTTTTTCAAAAAAATAAAAAATAGTGAGGTTTTCGCGCCCCTTCCGCAACGTTGTAGGGACACGGAACCACACTTGGGTTTTTTTGAAAATTTGATGGAACTGGAAAATTTGAGAAAAAGTGTAATAATACACTAGTGCGCGTCGCGCACTAGTGCAGATGAAAATGATTTTTTTCTTTTGACGGGTAGGGGTAGTTTCGACCTTTCTCACACCCCATAATCCTAAATTAAATGTTTTAAAGTTATTTTATGTCCAAAAATGTTTTTTCTCATTCATTCATTCAAGTAAAGCAAACCCTTCTTAGAACTTCAAGCATAAGATCAAGAACAATTAGGGTCTTCAAGAAAATCTCTCCAATTCACCAAGAGTTCTTTCTAAGGTACGTAAGGTCACCCTAAAACTATTAATTTCAAGAATATCTCTAAGAATAGAAACTAGCTTTCACCAATGAACTTTCAAGTATTAGTTGAAACTAAATCCATGTAAACCTTGTGAAGTAGGATAATTTCCATAGATTCTTGATGAATATTATGATCTTGGTTTTTATATTGTGCAATTAAAGTATTGTCATCCAATTTACATTCATTGATGAACAAGATTTACTATTGTTGAGTTTCTTGAAAAATCTTGATATTTTCTTCAAGAAGAGAAAGACTAGTATGAGTACTTTTAAGCTAAGTCCAAAAAATACATTTTTAGAACTGGTTTCTGCATATTAGCCACGAAATCTAGCCTGATTTTGAATCACTTGAGTTGATATTAGTTTTCAAACAAGTTAAAGAAGTTAGATGAGAAAGCTAAGTAGTAAGCTGGGTTAAGTCCCCGAGAAACCAGATTTCAAGAATCTATAATTCTTTAAGTTTGAGCTATATAAAAGTATTTTGGGAGTAGTATTGAGCATCGATATGGGTGAAAGTAGAATTAATTACTCGAACTCATAAACTATGTAGCCAGCATAGGATAGGATTGTACCACGGTACCTTCCTCATTAGCCACTGAGATGGGCTAGTTTTGGGATGGATCCACTCCCCTAGCTCTTCGTCCCCTACCATGGCAAAGTACGGGACGACTTTGGCAGCATAGGCAAGACGTTGTATCACCACAAAACTCATAGTGGTGGTTATCAGTTAGAGAAACTCCACAAGCTAAAAAATTATGTTTTATTTACAGTTTTCAGTATATTACCTTCAACATACCAGTCTTTATGATTATTGTTATTTCACTATGGTTTATGTTTATGTTTTTTGAGATATAATATGATATTATAAGCTACTGTTTTGGCCATCTTACATACCGTACATTCCACATACTGACGTCCTTAGGACCTGCATCATTTTATGATGCAGACGCGGGTGAAAGAGCTCCTCAACAGCCACTTCGTTGAGGACTAGACAACTTCCAGCAAATCGGTAAGGCCTCTTCTTAGTCAGAGGCTCTTGAGTTATTATGTTCCCTTCCCATCTTTATTTCAATCTTTATTCCATTTCTGGCTACTTGGGGCTTGTCCCAGTAGTCTTTTCAGACTATTTTAGTAGAGATTCCATAGACTATATATTAGATACTTCTGTTCTAATTAAATTGATTCCACTGTTGAACTATTTCTCTTTTCAGTTATTCAGACAAGTTTAGTAGTTTTATGTTGCGTATTTAAAGCGTTTGAGTACGTAGCCAGGCCAAGTGGTTCGCTTGGGACCAGAAATGGTTTCCGAGTGCCGGCCATATCCAGGGTGTAGGCTTGGGGCATGACAAACTTGGTATCAGAGCACAGAGTCCAAGAGTCCTAGGGAGTCTATGGAACCGTGTCTACTAGAGTTTGTATTTATGGATGTGAAGCGCACCACATTTATAATAGGGAGGCTACGGGACATTAGGAAGTGTCATCATTAATTGTCATTCTTTGTCTCGTGCTTCAGAGTATATCTCTGTGAAGTCCCTTCTAACTCATGCATTCACGTTGTGTTTATAGATCATACCTCTTCGCAGAGCTAATGGACCAGTAAGGGGCAGAGGATGCCCAGCCAGGAGAAATGCAAACTAGCCTGGCCAAATTCTTGAAGAACCTAGAGGTCTAGCTATGCCTGTGGAGCAGCTACAACAAGCAGACATCTCCAATGTTAAGCTTTGCCAAGCCATCTAGACTTTGGCTCAGGTGGTCACTACTCAAGGAGGTCGCTAGGGAGATAGTAGGAATGACGGGTTGGATACCGCTAGAGTTCGTGAGTTCTTGAGAATGAACCCACCATAGTTCACGGGGTCTAATGTGAGAGAGAACCCTAAAAATTTTATTGAGGAGCTTCAGAAGGTGTTTTAGGTTATGCGTATTAGTGATACTAAGTGGGTTGAGCTTGCTGCCTACCAGCTTAAAGGAGTAGCCAGAATCTGGTTTGATCAGTGGAAAACGAGCAAGGCAGATGGGACGCTAGCTATTAGTTGGACGGTGTTTGAGGAAGCCTTTTTGGGACAACACTTTCCCAGGGAGATGAGGCAGGCTAAGGTAAGGGAGTTTCTAAACCTGAAGCAGGAGAACATGAATGTATGGGAGTATAACCTCAAGTTTACTCGGTTGTCCCGTTATGCTCCGGCATGGTGAAAGACATGCATACTAGGATAGATCTCTTCATGTTCGGGCTCACTCAAGTGACTAAGAGAGAGGGAAGGAATGTGATATTGATTAAGGATATGGATATAGCCCGTTTGATGACATATATTTAGTAGGTAGAGGAGGAGAAGATGTAAGATAGGGAGGATTTCAGGAGCAAGAGGTCCAAGAAATCGGGCCAGGAGACAATAGGGGAGGGACTGGAGGTGGAGGTCACTCATCTTTCAAGCCTAAGATAGCCAGACAGCACCTTCATCCGTTAGTGCGCCTGTACCAAGAGTCAAGAATGAACAGCACAGCCGCGCAGGTTCCCGGGTAGCCAGTCACAGGGTAGTGTAGCTCAAGGAGCGAACTGCTATCCTACTTGTGGTAAGTGTGGTAGGTCTCATCTTGGAGGGTACCTAATGGGCACAAATAGTTGCTTCGAATATCGTCAGGTGGGGCATTTATTGAAGGATTTCCCTATGGGAAAGCAAAATATGAGAGATACCAGATCACAGACAATCTCTTCAGCACCGTAGGGTAAGCCACCTCACAGGGGTATTACAGCAGGGACAATGCTCAAAATCTTTACTGATGATGTCTATGCATTATTAAACCCAGGAGCCACATTGTCTTTTGTAAACCTATATGTAGCTATGAAGTTTGGGGTTAATCCATAATGTCTTCTCGAGCCTTTCAGTGTTTCTACTCCTACTGGAGAGTCTATCTTAGCCCAAAGAATTTATAGGGGTTGTCCAGTCTCAGTTTATCATAAGACTATTGTAGCTGATATAGTGTATTTAGACATGGTAGATTTTGATGTCATCCTAGGCATGGATTGGCTTCATGTTTGGTATGCCTCCATAGATTGCAGAACTAGAGTAGTCAAGTTTTAGTTTCCCAGTGAATTAGTCTTAGAATAGAGGGGTAGCTTAGTTTTTCCTAAGGGTCAGTTTGTCTCATATCTCAAGGCCAGAAAGTTAATTTCTAAAGGATGTAAATACCACCTAGTCAGAGTTTAGGATTCTCGTGTTGAGGCACCATCTCTCCACTCTATCCTAGTTGTGAATGAGTTCCCAGAAGTCTTTCCTGAGGATCTTCCCAGAGTCCCTCCTGACAGGAAGATAGACTTTGGGATAGATACTCTTCCATATACTCAGCCCATATTTACTCCTCCATACTGTATGGCTCCTTCGGAGCTAAAAGAGTTAAAGTTACAGCTAAAAGACCTCTTAGATAAGGGTTTCATTATACCAAGCATCTCACATTAGGGTGCTCCAATTCTCTTTGTGCATAAAAAGGATGGTTCTCTATGGATGTGCATAGATTACCGTCAACTGAACAAGGTCACCATTAAGAACAAGTATCCTCTTCCCAATGACTTATTCGACCAACTCCAGGGTGCTACCTGTTTTTCCAAGATAGACCTCAGATCTAGGTACCATCAGCTTAAAGTTAGAGAGAGACATTCCTAAGACAGGTTTCAGAACCCGCTATGGTCATTATGAGTTCTTGGTCATGTCCTTCGGGCTGGCAAATGCACTAGTAGCTTTCATAGATCTTATAAACAGGGTGTTGAGGCCACACCTAGACATGTTCATTATTGTGTTCATAGATGATATCCTGATCTATGCCCGTAGTAAGGAAGAGAATGCAGACCATCTTAGAGTCATCCTTCAGACCCTTAAGGACCAATAGCTATATGTCAAACTTTCCAAGTGTGAGTTCTGGTTGGTATCTGTGGCGTTTCTAGGGCACATTGTGTTGGTGAGGGTATCCAAGTAGATTCCCAAAAGATTGAGGCAGTAAAGAATTGGCAAAGGCCCATAACTCCTATAGAGATAAGAAGTTTCTTGGGCTTGGCGGGGTACTACAGATGGTTTGTAGAGGGGTTTTCTTCTATCTCAGCCCTCTTGACTAAGCTGACTCAGAGGAAGACTAAATTCGAGTGGTCAGAAGCTTGTGAAGAGTTTCCAAGAGTTGAAGACTAGGCTGACCACAACCCTAGTCTTATCCTTACCAGATGGAGTTGATGATTTCATAGTATATTGTGATATTTCTAGAGTTGGCTTGGGTTGTGTATTAATGCAGAGAGGCAAGGTGATAGCATATGCTTCCAGACAGCTTAAGATTCATGAAAAGAATTACCAAACTCATGATCTTGAGCTTGTTATGGTGGTGTTTGCTCTAAATATCTAGATACACTATCTATATGGTGGACACGTGGATGTATTCGCAGACCACAAGAACTTACAGTATGTATTTGGCTAGAAAGAGTTGAATTTGAGACAGATGAGATGGTTGGAGCTACTGAAAGACTATGATATGAATATTCTATATCATCCATGTAAAGCTAATGTAGTTGTTGATTCCCTTAGCAGGGTGACCATAGGTAGCACAACTCATGTTGAGGATGAAAAAAAAGAGCTAGCTAAGGAGGTTCATAGACTAGCCCGTTTGAGGGTGCAGATTGAAGATTCTGACAATGGTGGGGCCATTGTTAGAAATGGGTCGGAGTCATCCTTGGTGGTAGAAGTGAAAGAAAAACAAGACAGGGATCCCATCCTTCTCCAATTGAAAGAAGATGTTCAGAAGCAGAAGGTATTAGTGTTCTCAAAATGGAGAGATGGTGCCCTGAGATACCAAGGCAGGTTGTGTGTGACAAATGTTGATGACCTTAGAGATAGGATCTTGGTTGAGGCTCATAATTCCAGATACTCTATCCACCATGGTGCGACAAAGATGTATAGAGATTTGCCAGAAGTCTATTAGTGAGGTGGTATGAAGAAGGACATTGCAGAGTATGTGTCTAGATGCCTAAATTTCCAGCAAGTTAAGGTTGAGCACCAAAGGCCTTGTGGTGTAGCCCAGAACATAGAGATTCCAAAATGAAAGTGAGAGATGATTAACATGGACTTCATAACAGGCTTACCTCACTCCCGTAGACAACATGATTCGATACGGGTCATAGCAGATAGAATGACCAAGTCAGCTCACTTCCTACCTATCAAGACGATTGATACAACTAACGATTATGCCAGACTTTATCTTAAGAAGATTGTTAGGCTGCACGGTGTCCCTATATCCATTATTTCAGACAGAGGAGCTCAGTGTATAGCACAGTTTTGGAAGTCCTTTCAGAGGGGGCTTGGTAAGACGGTGAATTTTAGCATAGTTTTCCATCCACAGACAGACGGGCAAGCAGAGCGGACTATTGAGACCTTAGAAGATATGTTGAGGGCATGCTTGATAGACTTTAAAGGTAACTGGGATGATCATTTACATTTGATTGAGTTCTCTTATAATAATAGCTTTCAGGCCAGTATACAGATGGCACCGTATGAGGCCCTTCATGGGAGGAGGTGTAGATCACCCATAGGGTGGTTTGAAGTTGGTGGGGCAGGATTGATAGGACCTGATCTAGTCCATCAGGCTACGGAAAAAGTGAAGGTTATCCAGGAGAGGCTCAAGACAGCTCAGAGCTGACAAAAGTCTTATACGGATGTTAGAAGAAGAGACTTGGAGTTTGAGGTAGATAATTAGGTGTACTTGAAGGTATCTCCAATGAAGGGAGTTATGAGATTCGGGAAGAAGGAGAAGCTCACCCACGATATATTGGGCCTTATCAGATCCTGAGAAGAGTGGATAGCGTTGCTTATGAGTTAGAGTTACCAACAAAATTAAATATTATACATTTGGTATTTCATATTTTCATGCTTAAGAAGTGCTTGGGAGATCCCTCTCTAGTTATCCCGATTGAAAATATTGGGGTTAAGGACAACTTGTCATATAAGGAGATTTCGGTGCAAATATTAGACCGACAAGTTCGTAAATTGAGGACCAAGAAAATCGCTTTGGTGAAGGTTCTATGGAGGAATCAAGTCATGGAGAAAGCTGCATAAGAGGCAGAAGGCTAAGTATCCACACTTGTTCGTCGGCCTAGATGGAGATCTTGAAGGTAAACTCCCATAAACTATCAAGGTAAACTCCCATAAACTATCTTGAAGATTTGTGTTTGTAGGTTCAAAAAAAAAATCTTGTGATCTGAGCTAGTTTGGTTCGTATCGTTATCATTCGAGGACGAATAATCCCAAGGGAGAGATATTGTAACACCCGGTGAAAAGATCAAAGTACCCCTAGAGTTGACCTTGCATGTAATGTGCCTTCCCATGCTCCGACTGCAAATTTGAGACTAGAATTGCGATCAGTGTGAAAAACTGAGTTGGAAAATAGTCTCGACTCGACTTTAATGCGAAAAAATGCGAATTAATTTTTTCCAAAAAAATAAAAAATAGTGAGGTTTCCACTCCCCTTTCGCGACATGCTAGGGATGCGGATCCGTACTTGGATTTTTTTAAAAATTCGACGAAACTGGAAAATTCGCGAAAAAGTGTAATAAAACACTAGTGCAGATGGAAGCGATTTTTTTCTTTTGACGGGGAGGGGTAGTTTTGACCTTTTCTACACCCCATAATCCAAATTAAACATTTTAAAGTCGTTTTATGTCCAAAAACGTTTCTCTTTCTCATTCATTTGTTCAAGTAAAGCAAACCCTTCCCAGAACTTCAAGCATAAGATCAAGAACTGTTAAGGCCTTCAAGAAAATCCCTCCAATTCACCAAGAGTTCTTTCCAAGGTATGTAAGGTCACCCTAAAACTATTAATTTCAAGAATATCTCTAAGAATAGAAACTAGCTTTCACCCATGAACTTTCAAGTATTAGTTGAGACTAAATCCATGTAAACCTTGTAAAGTATGATAATTTCCATAGATTCTTGATGAATATTATGATCTTGGTTTTTATATTGGCAATAAAAGTATTGTCATCCAATTTACATTCATTGATGAACAAGATTTACTATTGTTGAGTTTCTTGAAAAATCATCATATTTTCTTCAAGAAGAGAAAGAATAGTAGGAGTACTTTTAAGCTAAGTTCAAAAAATACATTTTTAGATCTGGTTTTTGCATATTAGCCATGAAATCTAGCCTGATTTTGAATCACTTGAGTTGATATTAGTTTTCAGACAAGTTAAAGAAGTTAGATGAGAAAGCTAAGTAGTAAGCTGGGCTAAATCCCCGAGAAACCAGATTTCAAGAATCTATAATTCTTTAAGTTTGAGCTATATAAAAGTATTTTGGGAGTAGTATTGAGCACCAATATGGGTGAGAGTAGCATTAATTACCCGAACTCATAAACTACGTAAACTAGATATTTCTGTTCTGATCAAATTGATTCCACTGTTGAGCTATTTCTCTTTTCAGTTATTCAGACAAGTTTAGTAGTTTTATGTTGTGTATTTAAACCTTCCTCTATTGTTAAGTCTTCCACTGAGTACATAGCCAGGCCAAGTGGTTATCTTGGGACCATAAATGGTTTTTGAGTGCCAGCCACGTCCAGGGTGTGGGCTCAGGGCGTGACACTCCCTTACTTCGGAGGACCACTATTTTATTTTCATCTAGCTTTATAGAGTCAGACTTGATTTAGACTGGCTTTTACTTTTGAGTTGAGGTAGTCATGGGTCTGTCATTGGTACCATTAGATAGTGATAAAGGGTTCATAGACTAGAGTCGAGTTGTTGATTGGAGATTATGTTGAGTTAGTTTCTTTTATACTAGCCTGTTTTATTTATATACTTTTGAGACTTAGAGTTCTCATTTATTATCTTTAGTCTTCCATTGATTTTTCTTCCATCAATCTCGGATGGAGCCAAAGATTGACTATTTTTTGGCCTTGGAGTATGATGGAATAAAGCAAAA
>JAABOM020000084.1:11652884-11669306 GCA_011800125.2 Solanum clarkiae | reverse complement strand
CTGGTTTTGGGAGATACTCGGAGGGGTAGAGGTAGACCGAAGAAGTACTGGGGGGAGGTGATTAGACAGGATCTGACAGAACTTGATCGTACTAAGGACATGACCTTAGATAGAAAAAGTGGAGGTCACGAATTAGAGTAGCAGGCTAATGGTAGGGTTAGGTATTTTTTCTCATGTTTTCTCATTACCTATTATATCATGTGTTAGTTTACCTTATTTATATACTGTCTTTAGTAATTGCTCTTTTCTGTTCCCTTCCCTCCTTTTGTCATATCTAGTTCGTTCTTACTTACGAGTTTTGAGATAAGAGTTCCCTGGAAACAACCTCTCTACTTCTATGGTAGTGGTAAAGTCTGCGTACATTTTACCCTCCCCAGACCCCACTTGTGGGATTGTACTGGGTACGTTGTTGTTGTTGAGGATGAATCTTGAAATCTAACTCTCACTTGATGATTTTCTTGATAATTCTTGAGCATTTATGTTTAAGAGTGAAGGAGAGGGTTTTACTTCTAAAAATTGATGTTTTATGTGTTTGGGATCTTAAATAGACCCCTAAAGGTTTTAGATAAAAGTACCCTCAAAATAAAATAAAAGTACGTCACTTAGCTTATCCAGAAAAAGTAATTGCAGACCTTCAAACAGCTCAGCACGTCTTGACTAAAATGGTCATAACTTTTTACTTCGAACTCTGATTAAGACAAAATTGGTTGCACTGAAAAGTTAATTCATATATCCTCAATTTGATATATTATGAGTCATATAACTCATTATACGTTAAGAGATCTGGTCATTAGAAGTTGTCCTTTCTATCAACTCATAGAAATTATTTTGACTTGATTTGATGTAAAAGATCCCTTGTGGCTCTAAATCACATCTAATATACTTTAAATACTTAGGAGTGATAAACTAACGTCATTGGTTTAACTAACTTTTATAAAATCTCATATTGGAACTCAAACAATAAGAATTGTTTTAGCTTAACTTCGTACTAGAGGGTTCATGTGACCTTACATTATCTCCACCTCTATTTCCAAACTAAGAAATTGACTTTAACACTTATACTCAATTAGAAATGAACAATTAAAATCATATATCATATGAAGAATGACTCAGTTTTAGCTTAAAAAATTTGTGGTATTACACTATACCCAATTATAGGCAAGTTCTTAACACCCAATCAAGAATAGATAGAAAAATCAATTGATGGATTTTTTAAATAAATAACAAGTATACTTTTAAATTCAAGTTTATAACTTTTCTAACATTAGTAAGTAAATTAATCACCAATAAAAAACCAGCTCTCAAGACCTAATCCAGTCTAGGAATGTAAATGAGCTTTTATAGAGAAAGACAAAAAAAAAAAAATTACAATTTCCATTGGAAAAACAGACAAAGAAGTTGAGGATGATTAGTCGTTGCTTTAAATGAGAGACTTCTAGTGAACCTACAACACATTTACATTCTCCAAAAAAACATAGCAAAAGTAATATTAGTATACTATTTGTAATGATAAGCATCATAGGTTGATTAAGGTTAAATCGCACAACACATAGAAATCACAAATTCAGCATGAAGTATAATTGATGATTAACTCCCATCAACTTTATGTCAAACTTACAACATATAAAACCATATATATATATCACCAACTATTGGTGGGAAAATGTCTTATTTGAATTTCTGCTATCAGGTGTACTTGAAACTGCATCATAAAGTGATGCAACGCCAAATGACGTTAGTAAATGAAATGTATGGTATGTAATAAAGGTGACGAAAACAATAATTGAACTAAATACTCATGCTAAAGAAATGCTAAAAATAACTTGACTGAAGGTGCAACAGGAATACAATGAACATATGTAAAACTTTACAACTGATATAATAATATCAAATACTAAAATAATATATTTTTATTTTTTTATGGTGTTTATCTAATCGACAACTATTACTATGAGCCTCGTCATGATACAATGTCTTGCCATATTGCCAGAGCCATCTAATACATTGACAGAGTAAAGGACAAACTTGATTTATGAATCCTTCTAATAGAACTCCTTAGAGGCAAGTAAGGAGTCACCCGAATTGTTGGATGATTCTATCCTACGCTTCAACATATTTGTTGGAGTTATCTGAACTCATACCCAAAATTGATGCTCAATATTTTTCCCAAAACATGCACTATAATTCATAACTTTAAAGGTGTTCCACTTTAGAAAAAAATTGAAAATATGATGCTTAGAGGCTTGACCCAACACACTTTCTTTAAATTGGGCTTTACTTTTACAAAATTGATTATGTTTTCTCATAACTAATAATAATTTCTCATTATTGGTAATGTTTTCTCGTAATTAGTAATGTTTTCTTTGAAAAAAGCTAGTCATGCTATTTATTATAAAATAATGCATTTTAAACCACTTGAATTCCTTCAAAACTCATTCTCAATAATAATGTATAATACCTGAACTCACTTAAACTTTGAAACTATGCATGATAAATAGTTATTCCCGATACGGAACTTCTCTTCTAAAAACTGTTGTGCTATGCTTTCTTTTGGGAATAGACATGTTTTTTTTTTTTTTCAAAATCAAGTAATGCACTTGCAACACTCAAATTCCCATAGAACTCTTCTTTTAGTGATGACTTTGAAATGTTTTTACTTTGACTGAAAATAATGCAAACTACATAGCAAAAAAATTTTTCAACTCAACTAGGGTTCATGTGAAAATAAGCATGAACGATTTGAGGACTAGAATCATATAAGGAGCAGAATTTCAATAACATTACATAAAACTTAATAGAAAGGATCAAGATAAATTCAAAAATTCAAAAAATAGGGTTAATGTCACGACCCAAGCATAGAGTGTAACACCTAATAAAAAGACGAAAATACCCCTAGAATTGACCTTTTGCGTAATGCATCTTCCTATGCTCCATTTGCAAATCCGAGATCGAATTTGTGATCAGTGCAAAAAACTGAGTCGAAAGTGATCAACGCGACTGAGTCAAATTAATTTTTTCCAAAAATTTTCAAAACAGTGAGGTTTTCGTGCCCCTTCGGCAACGCGCTAGGGACGTAGGACCAAACTTTGATTTTTTTTTCTGAAGTTCGATGAAGTCTGGAATTTTGCTAAAAATTGGAATCTAACACTAGTGCACGATGCGCACTAGTGTAAATTGGAGCTGTTTTTCTCTTTTAATGTGAGGGGTAGTTTTGACTTTTTCCATACTCCATAATCCCAAACTAGTCGATTTTAGGCTTAATCTGTCCTAAATGTTAATTTTATTCATTCATTCGTTCAAAACAAGAAAAACCATCCCAAGAAAATTCAAGTGTAAAATCAAGAACGGTTAGGGCCTTCAAGACAATTCCTTCAATTCTTCAAGAGTTCTTTTTCGGGTATGTAAGGCCACCCTAAAACTATTATTTTTGAAAATATCTTTAAAAATAGAAGTTAGTTATCACCCATGAACTTTCAAGTACTAGCTGAGATTAAATCCTAGTAATTTTGTGAAATATGTTAATTCTCATGGTACGTATAGATTCTTGATAAATATTATGATTCTTGAATTTCATATTATTCAATTAAAGTATTGTTATCACATTTACACTCATATATGAACAAGATTCATTGTTGTTGAGCTTTCTTGAAAATTTTGTTACTATTTCAAGAATAGCTTTTAAGCTAAGTCCAAGAAGTACATTTAAGAATTGGTTCTTGCATACTAGCTAAGTAACCTAGCATATTTTGAATCACTTGAGTTGATATTATTTTTCAGCCAAGTTAAAGAATTCAGATGAGAAAGCTAAGTAGTAAGTTGGGCTAAGTCCCTGAGAAACCAGATTTCAAGAATTCAAAATCTTTAAGTATGAGCTATATAAAAGTGTTTTAGAAGTAGTTTTGAGCACCTATATGAGTGAGAGTAGAATTAATTACTTGAACTCATAAACTACATAGCCAACATAGGATAGGATTGTACCAAGATACATTCCTCATTAGCCACTGAAATGGCCCGGTTTGAGACGGATCCACTCCCCTAGTTTTTTGTCCCCTACACCGGCAAAGTATGGGATAGCTCTGGCAGTGTGGGCAAGACACTGTATCACCATGAAGCTCATAGTAGTGGTTGTCGATTAGAGAAACTCCGCGAAGAAAATATAATTTTACTTATCAGTTTTCAGCATGTTAATTTTAGTATAGGAAGTATTTATTATCATTGTTACTTTATTATAAGTTATGTTTATGTATTTTGAGAAATATTATGATATCTTAAGTTACTATTTTGGCCATCTTACATACCGTACATTCCATGTACTAATGTCCTTAGGACCTGCATCTTTTTATGATGCAGACGTAGGTGGCAGAGCTCCTCAGCAACCGCTTCGTTGAGGACTAGACAACTTCCAGCCAATTGATGAGGCCTTTTCTCAGTCAGAGTCTCTTGAGTTATTATGTTTCATTTCAATTTTTATTTTTAATGGCCTGTCCCGGTAGTTATTTCAGATAGCTTTAGTAGAGGTTCCATAAACCATATGTCAGTATTCTAGTTCTAGTTATTCAGTTATTGCTTATGCACTTGTACATTCAGTTTATACAGACCATTCATGAGAGGTTGTTACTTTTATAGCTTTTCCACTATGGTTTAAGTCTTCCACTAAGTAAGTAGCTAGGCCAAGTTGTTCATTTAGGACCAGAAATGGTTTTTGAATGCTGGACACGTCCAGGATGTAGGCTCGGGGCATGACAAACTTGGTATCAGAGCACAGAGTTCAAGAGTCCTAGGGAGTCTATGAAACTGTGTCTAGTAGAGTTCATATTATGGGTGTGAAGTGCATCACATCTATAATAGGGAGGCTATAAGACATTAGAAAGTGTCATCATTACTTGTTATTCCTTGTCTCATACTTCAGAGTATCTCTTTGTGAAGTCCCTTCTAACTCATACGTTCAAACCATGTTTTTCAGATCAAGCCTCCTCGTAGAGCTAACGAACTGGTAAGGGGCAGAGGAAGCCCAACCAGGAGAAACACAAACCAGCCTGGCTAAATTCCTGAGGAACCTAGAGGTCCAGCTTTACATGTAGAGCAACCCAAACAAGCGGATATCTCCAACATTGAACTTTGTCAAGCCATTCAAACTTTGTCTAAAGCGGTCACTACACAAGGAGGTTTCTAGGGAGATAGCAGAAACGATGGGTCAGATACCACTAGGGTTCTCAAGTTTCTAAGGATGAACCCACTAGAATTCATAGGGTCCAATTTGAAATAGGATCTTCAAAATTTAATTGAGGAACTCCAGAAGGTGTTTCAGGTTAGGTGAATATGTGATACTGAGCGGGTTGAGTTAGTTGCCTACTAGATCAAAGGGGTAGCTAGACTCTGGTTTTATCTGTACAAGGGAGCAGGGCAGTTGGGGGCACCAACTGTTAGTTAAGCGGTATTTGAGGAGGCCTTTTTGTGATAATACTTTCCTATAGAGATGAGGCAGGCTAAGGTAAAGGAATTCTTGAATCTGAAGTAGGAAAATATGAGTATAGGGGAGTACAGCCTCAAGTTTAATCAACTATCATGCTATGCTCCAGTTATGGTGGCAGATATGCATACCAGGATGGATCTTTTTATGTCTAGGCTCTCTCGAATGATTAAGAGAGAGGGCAGGAATGCGATGTTGATTAGGGACATGGATATATCCCACTTGATGACATATATGCAACATGTAGAGGAGGAGAAGATGCAGGATAGGGTTAGTTTTAGGAGCAAGAGGGGCAATACATCAGGCCAGGAGACAAGGAAGAGAGGGACTGAGGTGGAAATCACTCATCTTTTCTGCCTAAGATAGCTGGATCAACACCTTCATTCGTTAGTACACCTACACCAATAGACAGGAATAAGCAGGGATCACATCACCACAGGTTCCCCGGCAGCCAGTCACAAGGTAGAATATCTCAAGGATCAAACCGTTATCCTACTTGTGGTAAGTGTAGTAGGTCTCATCCCAAAGAGTGCTTTCTGGGCACCAAATGGTTGTGTCAAATGTGGTAAGGTAGGGCACTTTTTGAAGGATTGCCCTATGTGGAAGTAGAATATGAGAGATATAAGATCACAGGCAATTTCTTCAACACTGCAAGGTAAGCCATCTCACAAGGGTACTATAGCTAGGACAAGCGGGGGTACAAACCGCTTGTATGCCCTGGGCGCCAGACAGGAGTAGGAGAACTCACTAAATGTTATTAAGGTATGCTTAAAATCTTTACTTATAATGTCTATGCATTATTAGACCTATGAGCCACATTATCTTTTGTAACCCCATATGTAGCTGTGAAGTTTGGGATCAATCCAGAATGCCTTCTTGAGCCTTTTAGTGTTTCTATTTCTACTAGAGAGTCTATATTAGCCTAACGAATCTATAGGGGCTGTCAGTCTCCATTTATCATAAGATTATTGTAGCTGATTTGGTGGAGTTAGACATGGTAGAGTTTGATGTCATCCTTAGTATGGATTGGCATCATATTGGGTATGCCTCCATAGATTGTAGGACTAGAGTGGTCAAATTTCAGCTTCCCAACGAGCCAGTCTTAGAGTGGAGGGGTAGCTCAGTTCTCCTAAGGGCCAGTTTGTCTCATATCTCAAAGATAGAAAGTTAATTTCCATAGAGTGTATATACCACCTAGTCAGAGTCCAGGATTCTCGTGCCGAGGCACCACCTCTTTAATCTATCCCAGTTGTGAATGAATTACCAGAAATCTTTCCTGAGGATCTTCTTGGAGTCCCTCTTGATAGGAAAATAGACTTTAGGATAGATGCTCTTCTAGATACTCAACTTATATCCATCCCTCCACACCATATGACTCTTTTGGAGTTAAAACTGCAGCTAAAAGATCTCTTAGATAAGGGTTTCATCAGACCAAGCGTCTCACGTTATGGTGCTCTAATCCTATTCATGCGTAAAAAAGATAGTTATCTATGAATGTGCATAGATTACCATTAGTTGAACAAGGTCACTATTAAAAACAAGTATCCTCTTCCCAAAATTAATGACCTATTCGACCAACTTGAGGGTGCTATCTATTTTTCTAAGATAGATCTCAGATCTAGATATCATCAGTTTAAAGTTAGATAGAGACATTCCTAAGACAGCTTTCAGAACCTACTATGGTAATTATGAGTTTTTGTTCATGTCCTTCGGGTTAACAAATGCACCAATAGCTTTCATGGATCTTATGAACAGGGTATTGAGGCCTTACTTAGATATGTTTGTTATTATGTTCATAGATGATACACTAATCTACTCTCGTACCAAGAAGAAGCATGAAGACCATCTTAAAGTTATCCTTCAGACCCTTAAGGATCAGCACCTATATGCTATCAAAGTGTAAATTTTGGTTATCATCTGTGGCATTTCTGGGGCATATTGTGTTTCGTGAAGGTATTCGGGTTGATTCCCAAAAGATTGAGGCCATAAATAATTGGAAAAGACCCACATCTCCCACAAAGATAAGGAGTTTTTTAGGCTTGACAGGTTACTATAGATAGTTTGTAGAGGGGTTTTTTTCTATCTCAGCTTCCTTGACTAAGCTAACTCTGAAGAAGACTAAGTTTGAGTAGTCAGAAGCTTGTGAGAAGAGTTTCCAAGAGTTGAAAACTAGGCTGACCATAGCCCCAGTGATATCCCTACCAGATGGATTTGATGATTTCGTGGTATATTGTGATGCTTCCAAAGTTGGATTTGGCTGTGTTTAAATGCAGAGAGGCAATGTGATAGCATATGCCCCTAAACAACTTAAGATTCATGAAAAGAATTACCCAACCAACTCATGATCCTGAGCTCGCAGTGGTGATGTTAGCTCTAAAGATTTGGAAACACTATCTATATGGTGGGCACGTCAATGTATTCATGGACCACAAGAGCTTGCAGTATATATTTGGCCAGAAGGAGCTAAATTTGAGACAGAAGAGATGGTTAGTGTTGCTGAAAATGTATGATATAAGTATCCTCTATCATCTAGGTAAAGATAATATAGTT
This sequence comes from Solanum clarkiae, assembly GCA_011800125.2. NCBI lineage: Eukaryota > Viridiplantae > Streptophyta > Magnoliopsida > Solanales > Solanaceae > Solanum > Solanum clarkiae. Next base: position 11,661,286 of record JAABOM020000084.1, on the reverse strand, counting down.
GCTAATGCATTTAGCAGGGTGACCATGGGGAGCACATCTCATGTTGAGGATGAAAAGAAAGAGTTAACTAAGGAGGTTCATAGACTAGCCCATTCGGGGGTGCAGATTGAAGATTCTGACTAAGGTGGGGCCATTGTCAGAAATAGGTCAGAGTCATCCTTGGTGGTAGAAGTGAAGAAAAACAAGACAGGGATCCCATCCTTCTCCAATTGAAAGAAGATGTGCAGAAGCAGAAAGTATTAGTATTCTCAAAAAAGGGAGATAATGTCCTGAGATAGAAGGCAGATTGTGTGTGCTAAGTATTGACAACCTTAGAAATAGGATTTTCACTGAGGCTTATATTCCAGATACTCTATCCACCCTGGTGCAACAAAGATGTATAGAGATTTGCGAAAAGTCTATTGGTGTGGTGGTATGAAGAAGGACATTGCAGAGTTTGTGTCTAGATGCCCAAATTGCCAGCAGGTTAAGGTAGAGCACCAAGGCCTTGTGGAGTAGCCCAGAACATATAGATTCTGGAATGGAAATGGGAGATGATTCATATGGACTTTGTAAAAGGCTTACCTCGATCCAGTAGACAACATGATTCGATATGGGTCATATTAGATAGAATGACCAACTCAGCTCACTTTCTACCTGTCAAGACGACTAATACAAGTGAGGATTATCCCAAACTTTATCTTAAGAAGATTGTTAGGCTGCATGGGGTCCTTATATCCATTATTTTTGATAGAGGAGCTCAATTTACAACATAATTTTGGAAGTCCTTTCAGAATGGGCTTGGTACAAAGGTAAATCTTAACATAGTTTTCCATCCGTAGACAGATGGGCTGGCAGAGTGAACTATACAAACCTTGGAAGATACCGTATGAGGGCATGCGTGATAAAATTTAAAGGTAACTCGGATGATCAATAACCCTTGATTGAGTTCTCTTACAATAATAGCTTTTAGGCCAGCATACAGATGGCACCGTATGAGGCCCTTTATGGGAGAAGGTGTAGATCACCCATAGGGTGGTTTGAAGTTGGTGGCGTAGATTGATAGGACCTAATTTAGTGTATCTGGCTATGGAAAAAATAAAGGTTATCCAAGAGAGGCCCAAGATAGCCCAGAGTCGAAAAAAGTCTTACACAGATGTTAGAAGGAGAGACTTAGAGTTTCAGATAGGTGAGTGGGTGTACCTGAAGGTATCTCCAATGAAGGGGGTTATGAGATTTAGGAAAAAGGGGAAGCTCATCCCATGATATATTGGGCCTTACCAGATCCTGAGAAGAGTGGGCAGCTTCACTTACAAGTTGGAGTTACCAACATAATTAAGTGTTATACATCTGGTATTTCATATTTTCATGCTTAAAAAGTGCTTGGGAGATCCCTCTCTAGTTGTCTCGATTGAAAGTGTTCGAATTAAGGATGATTTGTCATATGAAGAGATCCCAGTGTAGATATTAGACCAACAAGTTCGTAAATTAAGGACCAAGGAGATTACTTCGGTGAAGGTTTTGTGGAGGAACCAATTCGTGGAGAAAGCTACATGGGAGTCAGAGGAAGATATGAAGGCCACACTTGTTCATTGGCCTAAATGAGGATCTTGAAGCTAAACTTTCATAATCTATCTTGAAGATTTATGGTTGTTAAGTTCGAAATCTTATGATTTGAACTAGCTTGTCTTCATATAGTTATCATTCAAGGATGAATAATCCTACGGGGGAACTATTTTAATACTCGATGAAAAGACCAAAGTACCCTAGAATTGACCTTGTGTGTAACGCATCTTCCCATGCTCCTTTGCAAATCTGAGACCAAATTTGTGATCAGTACAAAAAATTGAGTAAAAAATGGTCAATGAGACTGAGTTAAATTATTTTTTTCTAAAAATTTTCATATGAGGTTTTCGTACCCCTTCCGCAACGCGCCAGGGATGCGGAACCATACTTTGATTTTCTTTTCAAAGTTCGATGAAAGCTGGAATTTTGTAGAAAACTGGAATCTAACACTAGTGAGCGAAGCGCACTAGTATAAATTGGAGCTGTTTTCTCTTTTAATTGGAGGGGTAGTTTTGACTTTCCCCATACCCCATAATCCTAAACTAGTCGGTTTTAGGCTTAATCTGTCCTAAATGTTAATTTTATTCATTCATTTATTCAAAACAAGGAAAAACCTCCCAAGATAATTCAAGTGTAAAATCAAGAAGGGTTAGTTCCCCCAAGAAAATTCTTTCAATTCTCCAATAGTTCTTTCTTTTGTATGTAAGGCCACCCTAAAACTATTATTTTTGAGAATATCTTTAAAAATAGAAGTTAATTTTCACCTATGAACTTTCAAGTACTAGTTGAGGTTGAATCCCTATAATTTTGTGATCCTATGTATTTAGAGCAGCTCGTGAGAGGGCTTCTTTTTGATCTATTGTAAGCATTTCCAAGGAGACAGAGTTGTTGGTTCGAGAATATTTCAGAGCCCAAGAAGGCTCGTATTTTATGGTACTTCATCAGGATGTAGGAGTTCGCATAGAATTTAGTAGATCTTTCAGACAACATGGTCCGGTACATGCATCTATACCAGCAGTTGAGGGTAGACAGATGTCTCGAGGGTCCCAAAATTCTACCCGTGGTGGTTAAAGTGGTCCTTTTGATGGACAACAACCTTTTACACCGAGGTATTATTTTGTGTATGGGGATCCAGGACATATGATTCGACAATACCCCTTTCAGACTCATTTGGGACTCTATTGTACTAATTCGGCAGCTTCAGTTAGAGATTCGGCCCCACTGGCCAGAGGTCGTGACAGGGGTCAAATTGCTAGAGATGGCAGGACTCCAGATGGTGGTACTTTAGTTCCATGTGGTGGAGATCGAGGTGTAGCTCAGATTGGAGGTGGAATAGGAACTCAGTGCTATGCATTTTTTGGAAGACCCGAGGCAGAGGCCTCAGACGCAGTTATTATAGGTATTGTTCCAATTTTTCATCAGCCTGCATCTGTGTTAGTTGATCCTGAATCTATCTACTCTTATGTATCTACATACTTTTCATCTGGGTTTGACTTATTGTGTGACCGGATACCAGTACCCATATATGTTTCTACACCAGTAGGTAAACCTTTAGCAGTGGATCGGGTATATCGATCCTGCCTTGTTTCTTTGGCTGGGTATGATACTTAGGTAGACATGATTATTCTGGATATGGTAGATTTTGATGTTATCTAGGGGATAGATTGTCTTTCTCCCTATCATGCTATCATTGACTGTTACGTAAAAACTGTGACCTTAGACATGCCTGGTGTACCAAAAATTGAGTGAAAGGGTGATAGTGGTTCTTATCCTAGTAAAATTATCTCCTATATTCATGCCTGAAAATTGGTTGATAAGGGATGTTTTCTTACTTGGCCTTCATTTGAAATACTAGTATTGAACCACCTTGTATAGAGTCTATCCCTGTGGTTCAAGAGTTTATCGATGTGTTTCCTGCTGACCTTCCAGGTGTTCCACCCGATAGGGATATTGACTTTCCCATTGACCAATAGCCAGGCACTAAGCCCATCTCCATTCCTCCGTATAGAATGGCTCTAGTAGAAATGAAAGAATTGAAGGAGCAGCTCCAAGACTTGTTAAGTAGAGGATTTATTCACCCTAGTGTGTCACCTTGTGGTGCCTCAGTCCTGTTTGTGAAAAAGAAAGATGGGTCTATGAGGATGTGTATAGATTACAGGCAGTTAAATAAGGTAAATATCAAGAACAAGTACCCCCTTCCCCATATTAATAACTTATTTGGTCAGCTTCAAAGAGCAGCTGTGTTTTCTAAGATTGACTTAAGGTCTGGTAATCATCAGTTGAGGATTAGGGCATCAGATATTCCTAAAATAGATTTCTGAACTGGTTATGGACACTATAAATTTTTGGTGATGTCCTTCGGGTTGGCTAATGCCCCTGCAACATTCATGGAGTTGATGAATAGGGCGTTACGTCCATACTTAGATTCTTTTGTTATAGTATTCATCGATGACATCTTGGTGTATTCCAAGACTGAGGCTGATCATGTTAGTCACTTGAGGATAGTGTTACAAAGGTTGAGGGAGGAAAAGCTATATGCAAAATTCTCCAAGTATGAGTTTTGGCTTGATTCGATGGTATTCTTAGGGCATGTGGTGTCTAAAGAGAGGATCAGAATAAATCCGGCTAAGGTTGGGCAGTTAGAGGTTGGTCGAGGCTAACTTTAGCTGCTGAGATTCGTAGTTTTATGGAGTTAGCAGGGTATTATAGGCGGTTTATTCAGGGTTTTTCTTCAATTGCAGCATCATTGACTAGATTAACTTAGAAGAATGTAGCCTTCCGTTGGTCTGATGAGTGTGAGGCGAGCTTCCAAAAGCTCAAAACCTTATTGACTTCAGCTCCCATTTTGATGCTACCTAAGGCAAGCGTGGACTTCACAGTGTATTGTGATGCTTCAAGAGTTGGATTAAGTGGTGTATTAATGCAAAAAAGGAAAAGTTATTGTCTATGTATCTAGACAACTGAAGTTTCATGAGAAAACTACCCTACTCATGACTTAGAGTTAGCGGTTGTGGTTTTTGTGCTTAAGCTGTGGCATCACTATTTATATGGTACACATTATGAGGTTTTCTCTGATCATAAGAATCTTCAGTATATTTTTAGTCAAAAGGATCTAAACTTGAGGCAGCTAGGTGGATGGAGTTACTAAATTACTATAATTTAACCATCCTATACCATCCAGGGAAGGATAATGTGGTGGCTGATGCCTTGAGTAGAAAGACCTCTAGCATGGGGAGTCTAGCCACCATTCAAGTGGAGGAACAACCTTTGGCCAAGGATGTTCAGCATCTAGCAAATGGCCTAGTCAGGTTATAGCTTTCTGATGAGGGCAACGTATTTCCTTTCCTTGAGGCTCATTCTTAATTAATGGACTAGATTTGAGAATGTTAGTTTGAGCACAAGAAGTTATGCCTCATAAGAGACAAAGTGACCAGAGAAGAGGCTAAGGAAGCAATGCTCGATCCTGATGGTGTTTCAAGGATTGGAGGTCGAGTCTGTGTGCCTATGGTAGGTGATTTGATTAGATTGATTCTTGAGGAGGTCCATTGTGCTCGTTATTCCATTCATCCAGGAGCAGTGAAGATGTATCATGACTTGAGTCAGCATTATTAGTGGTGTGGTATGAAAATGGATATTTCAGAGTTTGTGGCTAAGTGTTTGACTTTTTAGCAGGTTAAGTGTGAGCACCAGTGACCTGGAGGTGAGCTTCAGAGGATGCATATTCCTACGTGGAAGTGGGAGTGAATCATTATGGATTTCGTGGGTGGGTTTGCCTACTACTATGGGCGGTTACAACTCTATTTGGGTTGTCGTGGATAGATTGACTAAGTCTACCCATTTCATTCCTGTCAAGGTTAAGTATACAGCAGAGAAGTTAGTTGAACTTTACATCATCCAGATAGTTAGATTGCATGGTGTGCCTTTTTTTATTATTTCTGATTGGGGTTCACTGTTCACTTCACATTTTAAGGGCCGTGCAGCATGGTCTAGGTACTCGGCTAGATATGAGTTCAACCTTTCACCTTTAGACAAATGGACAGTCTGAGCGTACTATTCAGGTATTGGAGGACATACTGCGAGCGTGTGTGATTAATTTTGGTACCCGTTGGGACCAACACTTGCCCTTAGCAGAGTTCCCCTACAGTAATAGTTATCATTGTAGTATTCAGACGGCTCCATTTGAGGCGTTGTATGGTAGGAGATGTAGATCTCCGATTGGTTGGTTTAATTCTGCTGGGACAGACTCATTAGATTTACACTTTCTGAGAGATGCTATGGAAAAGGTCCGTATGATTCAAGATAGGTTGTTGGCTGCTTAGAGTCGACAAAAAAGCTGTGCAAATAGGAGGGCTCGAGCCCTAGAGTTTATGGAGGACGATCACGTTTGGCTCAGGGTATTACTCATTAAGGGTATGATGCGGTTTGGGAAGAAGGGATAGCTTAGCCCTCGATTTATTGGCCCATTTGAGGTTTTGGAGAGAATTGAAGAGGTGGCTTAAGACTGGCCTTGCCACCTAACTTATCAATTGTGCATCCTATGTTTCATATCTCCATGCTCCGAAAGTATGTGCCCGACAAGTCTCATATACTCTTATTCGATTGGGTGGCATTGAATCCAGACTTGTTGTTTGAGGAGGAGCCTATTGCTATTTTGGATAGACAGGTTCGCAAGCTTAGAAACAAAGAGATTGCTTCTGTGAAAGTACAATGGAAGAATCATCCTGTTAGAGAGGTGACTTGGGAGACAGAGCCAGAAATGCATGCTATATATCCTCATCTTTTCGAAACTTCAGGTACTCTCTTTTATGTTCGAGGACGAACATGACTTTTAGTGGTAGATAATGTAATGATCCAAAATGGCAGTTGTATTTTTTTTTAAAAATTATCTTTTATGATAAGTGGAAAGTATTGCAGGAATTCCACAATAGTTGCTACTGCTCTTTCCACTTGCTGTTTTAAGGAAAAAATATAATATTAATAACAAGTTTCACTTCAGCTATTGGGAATCTCCAAGAGGCATTTTTGCCTCTATTTAAACTGAGCACTCTGCTCAATTGTAGAACACAACATTCAGAGCATTGTTTTACTCATTGAGAAGGACACAGAAAACAATGTGAGAAAAAAATAATAGTTTAAATAATAGTTTGAGGATTATTAGCTGAAGGAAGGTGTTTCATTCTATAGAGCTTCGACAATTTATACTGGTAAGTTGCTCCTATTTTTTCTAAATCCTTTACAACAACAACAACATACCCAGTGATATCCCATAAGTGGGGTCTGGGGAGGGTAAATTATACGCAGATCTTACCGCTACCTGATAGAAGTTGAGAGGCTGTTTCCTAAAATCCTCAGCTCAAAACCCATAAGCAGAAAGACTAGATATGACAAAATGAAATATAAGGTAAGGGAACAACATGTACGAATAACAATGAATATCACATGATAGTAAGTAACAATGATAAACTAACACATATACACCAGATAATGCAAAGAAAGGGAATAATAATAGTAAAAATAATACAAATGCTAATAATAATAATAAGACAACGACGAAGGAGAAGAATAGGAAGAAGAAGCACTTATCCTGCTACTCTAATTCATAACCTCCACTCCTTTCTATCTAAGGTCATGTCCTCAGTAAGGTCGAGTTCCGTCATGTCCTGTCTGATCACCTCCCCAGTACTTCTCCGGTCTACCTCTACCCCTCCTGGAAGCTCCCACAACCAAACTCTCGCACCTCTTAACAGGAGCATCGATACTCCTTCGCTACACATGTTCGAAACATCGCAGTCTCACTTCTCTCATCTTTTTGCCCACCGGGGCCACCTCCAGTGTCTCTCGAATTGCGTCGTTCCTAACCTTGTCACTTATGGTGTGACCGCACATCCATCTCAGCATCCTCATCTCAGTGACATGCATCTTCTGGACATGAATATTTTTAATCGGCCAACACTCCACCCCATACAACAATGCCGATCTAACCACCACTCTGTAGAACTGACATTTAAGTTTGGGTGGTATTTTTTTGTCACTCAATACTCCAGAGGCTATCCTCCATTTAGTCCATGCTGCCCCAATACGGTGTGTGACATCATCATCGTTATCACCACTAATCTAGATGATGGACCCCAGATACTTAAACTTATCCCTCTTGGGGATAGGTTGCGTGGCAGGTCTAACCTCAGAGTTTGCCTCCTCCCTTTCTACACTGAATTTGCACTCCAAGTATTCAGTTTTGGTCCTGCTCAATTTGAATCCTTTGGACTCCAAGGCGTGTCTCCAGGCCTCCAACCTTTCGTTAATTTTAGTCAGAGACTCATCAATTAACACTATATCATCTGCAAATAGCATACACCAAGGTACCTCTACCTGTAAAGATCGCGTCAGTTCGTCTATCACCAAGGCAAACAAGAAAGGGCTCAACGCAGAACCCTGATGGAGTCCCAACTCAACAGGAAAATACTCGGAGTCTCCTCCCACCATACGTACCCGAGCTTTGGCTCCATCATACATGTCTTTAATCACCCTGATATAAGCCCAAGGACACCTTTCACCTTTAAGCACCTCCATAAAACATCCCGTGGGACTTTGTCATATGCCTTCTCAAGATCAATGAACACCATATGAAGGTCCTTATTACAATCGCTATATTTATCCACTAACCTCCGAACCAGATGGATTGCTTAAGTCGTCGACCGCCCCGACATGAATCCAAATTGATTCTCTGAGATAGATACTACTTTATGCACCCTCCTCTCCACAACTCTCTCCCATACCTTAATAGTGTGGCTTAGCAACTTGATACCCCTGTAGTTGTTGCAGTTTTGAATATCTCCCTTATTTTTGTACAATGGAAC
>JAABOM020000084.1:11641785-11652784 GCA_011800125.2 Solanum clarkiae | reverse complement strand
ATAAACTTTTAATCTCATTTTATTTTTAAAATAATAATAATATTTTTGATAAAAAAAATTAAAGGAAAAAGTGTTCTTTAAAAAAAAATTTTAAAAAATTGATAGGACCTATTTTTCATCCTTCCATGCGCTGATGTGTCGCGTGCACAACACACCAAATGGAAGAGGTGTAATTGAGCTTGTTTCATTAAGTTGGAGGGTGTTCTCAGGCTTGTCAACAGTTTAGGGATGAAATCAATAATTTTAGACAAGTTGAGGAGCATTTTTAATACTTTTGCCAATAAAAAATAAGGATAAGTTAGAGAGGTTGTATGCGTATTTTTTCATTAGCTTTTGTGTCAGGTCATGGCATGTGAAATATACTTTCTCCATCTTATTGATTCATTGGATAGAAGTATCAAAATGGAACATAAAAATTAGAATTGAATGGTTAAAATGGAACAAGGTTGAGCTAGAGTATTCAAACAAAATTTAGGGACAAGTTTAAGAGTCTATGTATGTTTTTGCGATTAATAAATATTGTATTTTCTTTTGTAGCTTTACAATAGTTTATTATATTTTTGAATGAATTTTAGTTATTTGATAAGATTGTATAACAAATCGAAATAATTTTGATGATTTTCATAATTCATAGAGTTTTTATGTTTATGAACAAAAAAGACAACTTAAAAATTGAATAAAATTTAACCTTAACTTAATGTCAATGATAATTTCTATTCATAATATCATGCCATATGCTAAGGCATTTGCTCGTCTTTATATACACTAGAGCAAAGCATCATTCATTTCTAGGTTGCAGTCTCGCAGAGTTTCCTCCGATCTTCTATGATATCTTTCGACGTTGATCTCCGATTCTAACCATGAAAGCTCCACCACTCCTATACCCACTCCTTCTCCTCCTATTAGTTACCTCTGCCTACTCCTGGAAGAAGGAAGAGTTTCGAAACTGCAACCAAACCCCATTTTGCAAAAGCGCCCGTTCCCGAAAACCCGGATCCTGCAATCTCCAGGTCGCTGATGTTTCTATCTCCGATGGGGATCTTACAGCCAAGCTTTTTCCCAAAGAAGAAAACCCAGAAAGTGGACAACCCAATAAGCCTTTGGTTCTCACTCTTTCTGTGTACCAAGATGGTGTGATGAGGGTGAAAATTGATGAAGATCAAAATCTGAATCCACCCAAGAAAAGATTTGAAGTTCCTGAGGTGATTGAAGACGATTTCCTCAACACCAAGCTGTGGTTAACGAGAGTAAAGGAGGAGCAAATCGATGGAGATTCGAGTTTGTCATCTGTTGTTTACTTGTCTGATGGATATGAAGGGGTGTTGAGACATTACCCATTTGAGGTTTTTGCCAGAGAGAGTGGAAGTGGGAAGAGAGTGTTGTCCATAAACTCAAATGGGTTGTTTGATTTTGAACAGTTGAGGGAGAAGAAAGAAGGGGATGATTGGGAGGAGAGGTTTAGGAGTCATACTGATACCAGGCCTTATGGTCCACAATCAATTAGTTTTGATGTATCTTTTTATGGTGCAGATTTTGTTTATGGCATACCTGAACATGCTACCAGTCTTGCTTTGAAACCAACTAGGGGGCCTAATGTGGAGGAACATTCTGAGCCTTATAGGTTATTTAATCTTGACGTGTTTGAGTATCTTCATGAGTCGCCTTTTGGACTTTATGGTTCAATTCCGTTCATGATTTCACATGGGAAAGCAAGGGGTAGTTCGGGTTTTTTCTGGTTGAATGCTGCGGAAATGCAGATTGATGTATTGGGATCTGGTTGGAATTCCAACGAGTCTTCAAAGATAATGTTGCCCTTGGACAAGCACAGGATTGATACTTTATGGATGAGTGAGTCTGGTGTAGTAGATACATTCTTTTTTGTTGGTCCTGGGCCAAAAGATGTGGTTAGGCAGTATACTAGTGTAACAGGAAGGCCATCTATGCCTCAGTTATTCGCAACTGCATACCATCAATGTAGATGGAATTATAGAGACGAGGAAGATGTTTATAATGTTGATTCAAAATTTGATGAGCATGATATCCCTTATGATGTTTTGTGGCTTGATATTGAGCACACAGATGGGAAGAAGTACTTTACTTGGGACAGGGTGTTGTTTCCTAACCCAGAAGAAATGCAGAATAAGTTAGCTGCAAAGGGTAGACACATGGTTACCATTGTGGATCCTCATATCAAGAGGGATGAGTCTTACCATATACACAAGGAGGCCTCAGAAAAGGGATACTATGTTAAGGATGCTACTGGTAAGGATTATGATGGATGGTGCTGGCCTGGTTCCTCATCATATACTGACTTGCTGAATCCCGAGATTAGGTCATGGTGGAGTGACAAATTTTCACTTGATAACTATGTTGGCTCAACAAAGTATTTACACATCTGGAATGACATGAATGAACCCTCGGTCTTCAATGGACCAGAGGTATACAATTTACCCTGAGCTCTTTTTTTTTGTTGTTCTTGATACTGTTCCAGTTATGCTGGACCAACATTCTAATGATTATTCTGTCCCTTGCATATTAGCCTTATACCATTTTCGTCCATAGAAAATGCATCCTTGTACTTGTCTTGCAAATTTTACTAGGTAGAACTTCTTGCAGTTCTTCAAGAATGCAGTTAATTTGTCAGTTTTCACTTGCTAATGTCCACGTCTCGGGTTCCCTTTAATAATAGTAGAGTACTACTGTAATAATAAGTATTGTCATGTGTGGCACAAATTTATAGTATTATATTGTTTGCTGAATCTTCAAGAATTTCCAATATTTTTAATGTGTTCTCCATTTGCAAGAATGTTAAGTAGATGTATATACATGAGAATTGTAATGATTGCATATGTTATCAAGGAGGTCAATTAGGAGATACACAGCCCAAGGGTAGACACATTCTATTGGAGTTGATGCCAACATATGTTGTCGTGGTTGAGAGTGCAAATGAAAATGATAATCAACTCCTGCATGCTCTAATGTACACCCAAACTAACTAGGCAGAAATTTACTTAATGAAAGAACATGCTTCCTGAAGCAAGATGTTTCATGTTTGATCTGAGTACTATGCTTTGAATAGTTGGGCAACATTTTTCTCATAACTGTAATTGTAATTGAGGAGTTGAAGTGTAATTGTTTTGCTGTAGATTTGCACCTCATAACTTTTAGGGGCTAAATGAGAAACTGAATCCTTGTTGTCAAAGTATGTAAGCAAAAGTTAGAAAACGGAGAAGATACAAAATAGTACCCATACCAACTAGGAGTGAAATATTGGAATTTTTTAAAACCAATTAAGGCAGCATATAAGGGGAACAAGGGCTAATCAGAATAGAATGTTGTCAAATGATTATCCTAAGGTATTCATTTTGGATTTCCAATTATTGTTTGCCAATTTCCCTTTTGATCTTCAAGCTATTAAAGACCTTGAGCTAATTGTAACATGATTTGTTCTCCAAAAATACACAGGTACCTTGATGTGTTGCCAGTGATTGCTTAGTTTTTTTGTTACGTAATTGCCTGGCTTGTATAAATGCTACTAAATAAGTTCTATTACCTATGAATGAGTGTAAGGTTGAATGTGTGAGATAGAAATTGGAGATGTTTTATCTGAAACGAATAATTAACCCTAGGACTAGAAGTGCTTCAGTCTGAACTATCATTCATGCTAGTACTTGATTAAGTGGCAGGGGAATCTGGCCCAGTTAATTAATCGGTTTTAGAGAACACGGCCCCTTAACTTTTCGAGGTATCCTTCATCAGTGGTTGTGAATATGTTTTCCGCCCAAAATTGGAATGGACTAGGGTGAACTATCATTCATGACTTGATTAAGTGGTTTGGTGTTGCCCAATTTTTCTCGGATAAAGAACCGCAATTAGTTTCTGGTCATGAGCTTCTCAGATGTTCAGCAAGTTTGCTATTTTACTCAGTTGTGATTAGGAAAGCCAGGTAGATTATTGATGTTATTGAAATTTTTACTATTTCTGAATTCTAGGTAACAATGCCAAGAGACGCTTTACATCATGGAGGAGTAGAGCACCGGGAGTTGCACAATGCATATGGTTACTATTTTCAGATGGCAACATCCAATGGGCTACTAAAGCGTGGAGACGGAAAAGATAGGCCTTTTGTTTTGGGAAGGGCCTTCTTTGCCGGAAGTCAAAGATATGGAGCAATTTGGACTGGAGATAATACTGCAGAATGGGAGCACTTGAGGGTTTCAGTCCCCATGGTGTTAACTCTTAGCATCTCTGGAATAGTATTTTCTGGTTAGTTAGTATTCTCTTTTCTCGGTCAATGAGCGGGCAGCCATACTTTTCTCATTTCATGAATGTTGTGCATCATCTTTCATTAACAGGTGCAGATGTTGGTGGATTTTTTGGTAATCCTGATACTGAGTTGTTGGTTCGCTGGTATCAAGTAGGTGCATTTTATCCCTTTTTCCGGGGGCATGCACATCATGACACTAAAAGACGGGAACCTTGGTTATTTGGGTATGATTCTTCAGTTTAATTTTAAATGCTTATGATATAAGAGTACAAGACAATACCGAAGTGTGACCTAGTGATCCATGAAATGGGTTGAGAACCATATAGTTTCTGATTCAAATCCCAATGGAGATAAAATTACTAGGTGATTTCTTCCCTCTCTCTATACCTTGGTGGACCGAGTTCTTTGGTACCTGTGTTGGCAGGAGGTAGCAGGTATCCCATTGAATTAGTTGAGGTGCACGCAACTTGACTGGGATGCTGTGGTTGTGAAAAAAATTTATAATACATTACATGTTTTTTGTCAATCTTCTCTATACTCTTGTATTTATGTCTTTTGTTTCTCAATACTTCTGTGATCCTTATACACCACAAGTCAGTATTACATTTCTCATTGGGTTTTGATACATACAATTCACTCAAACTTGTCCCATGTTTCAACTTCACACTTCAAATCCCCTAGACTTTTTCTAAATGGAATTAATACTACCCAGAGAGACAATAACAAGATTTAAGGGAGGCAGTATAACTTACGTGCTGCTCTTTTAGAAATTTGCAGAAGTTTTCTTTCTGAGTAGAAATGGGTTTCTTTCTGGTGAAGATTTTGTGTGCTGGCTTTTGTTTAATTCTGGTTCCATGTAGCACTATTTAGATGAAATTCCTACCAATGGCTCTTGTATGTTCTACCAAGTAAAAATAGGGTCATCTGGCACTTATCACCACATGAGTTTTATGTTAAGAAACGTACTTATATAAAAAACAAGACATTGCTTGTAGCCTTGTAAGAACTGTAAGGAGATGTGTGAGTGATTGAGATATAGAAGTAACAATTTGTAGATTCTAGGTTCAACTCTCATCTATATCTCTCATGTAAACACGTCTTTCTAGCCTTAGTGGCAGGTTTACCAGACACTTGTACCTGTGAGTTGTAGTGGTTGTGGCAGGTTCACCTGCAAGGGGATGACTGAGTCAACCAAGTCACTGCTGTCGATAAATTCTTTTTACAAACCTTGCTGCATCATCATCAGCTTGTAGCTCATTCAGTGCTGAACCACATACTTAGAGGTCACCTAGCACCCATGGGTGTGGCTTAGTGGTCAATGAAGTGAGTTGAGAACATTGAGGTCTTAGGTTCAAATTCTAGCAGAGTCAAAAAAACTGATTTCTTCCCATTTGTCCTATCCTAGGTGGATAGAGTTACTTGATACCTATGCCTGTTATGGTGAGAGATGACAGGTATTTCGTGGAATTAGGCGAGGTGCGCTCAAGTTGGTCCGGATGTGACAATTATTTAAAAGAAAAAAACGTAGAGTTCACCTGTCATGCATGATTGTTGTCATTTCTTTACTATTTACCCATTGGATATGAGAGCAGCGTGTAAATATTGATGAAGTTTATCATATAATATTTTCGTGCATCTGTTCAACTTGAAATTGTAATCTATTTATGTTTGATATTTAATGCATTAATAATAGATTCATTATTAGTGATCCAAATGCTAGTGCTAAGCCATCATATCCGAAACGCAGGAACGATCTGACTAGAAAGCAATATCTTTATGCTCGAAAGGTCTTTGTTTACTTTTGTCATGCTAGCTGATATTGAGTGTTATTTTGGATTATTGCAAATGATATAATCGTTGTGTTGAATTGTTAACCTGTAACATCTGGTGGTGGTGCAACAATTCTTGATTTCAGTTCTGATGCGTACTAATAATTGCTAGGAAATATATCATCTCAAATTGATTCATGCAATGCAATGTCTGCATTAGAATGTATACAGAGTAGTTATTTAATGCGTATACAATCTTTTTGGGCTTTAGGACCTATATGTTATGTAAGAAGTTATTATTTATCAAGGTGGTTATGTCCATTACAGAGAAAGAAATACACAATTGATGAGGGAAGCAATACAAGTTCGTTACATGTATCTTCCTTATTTCTACACTCTATTTAGAGAAGCAAATTCAAGTGGTACTCCAGTTGTTCGTCCACTTTGGATGGAGTTCCCTGGAGATGAAAAATCTTTTAGCAATGATGAGGCTTTCATGGTTGGGAATGGTCTTCTGGTGCAAGGAGTTTATACAGAGGTTCTGTTCTAACTAAACAACTATTTCTTCCGTTCGAATTTATGCACTCTTTCCATTATGGGACAACCCAAAATGTTTGAATAGAACTTTCAAGAATTTAAGTTAATGAAAGTGGTCACTATTTAACTTTGATGTAATATTTTCTCTTTCCAACCACAGCTTTAATATTCTCTTTCATTATCACTAATATATTATTAAAGTCAAATCAACATCTTAAATTCTTATGTCCAGTGGACCACTCTCACGTAAAATAAAATGCAGGGAGCAACTCATTTTCATTCTCAGCAGTGTTCGTTCTTGAATCAGCCTCTTCTCTTTTCTTTATTACCTGAATGTTCACATCTTTCCATACAGAGAGCGAAACATGTTTCTGTCTATCTACCAGGGGAGGAATCCTGGTATGATTTAAGAAGTGCATCTGCATACAAAGGAGGCCGTACACACAAGTATGAAGTTTCAGAAGATAGTATTCCTTCTTTTCAAAGGGCCGGAACTATCATACCAAGGAAAGATCGTTTACGTCGGAGCTCAACGCAGATGGAAAATGATCCTTATACTCTGGTAACATCTATATCTTGAATCTTTTGGGAATATGTGCCATTTAACTGATATATTTTCCTTTGTGCTAGCATTAGGGCACGTAATTAATTTCACTAATACATCTTTCTTTGTGAAGCCGAAGTTCTGACATTTAAGCACATAACTAATATTTTTAGACACAATAAAGAAAAACTTGCAAACTTGCCAATGACTTCTCTTCCTTCATAGTGCATTTTCCTTCTCAATCCAAAATTCCTCCTTCAATGGCACCTTGTTTCCCAGACTCGGAATGAGGAATGACCCACCAATGACATTTTTTATGTTCATGCGACATCAACAATTAATGGTCCCATGTTATTCTTTTGCTACCTTTTGTGATAGGGTTTGGAGCATCTTTAACAGCCAGCATGTTTTGTACTGCAGGTTATTGCTCTTAATAGTTCCCAGGCAGCTGAAGGTGACCTTTATATTGATGATGGAAAGAGCTTTGATTTCAAACAAGGTTCCTTTATCCATCGGCATTTCACATTCTCAAATCGGAAGCTTATATCTTCAAATGCAGCCCCTTCTACAGCTGGCAGTGACAAATTTTCTTCCGAGTGCACTGTAGAGAGGATAATCTTGTTGGGATTGTCCCCTGGAGCTAAAACAGCCGTTATTGAACCAGGA
Source organism: Solanum clarkiae (assembly GCA_011800125.2). Lineage (NCBI taxonomy): Eukaryota > Viridiplantae > Streptophyta > Magnoliopsida > Solanales > Solanaceae > Solanum > Solanum clarkiae. The sequence continues at coordinate 11,645,001 of JAABOM020000084.1, read as the reverse complement.
AACAAAAACGTGGAAATTGAGCTTGGGCCACTCTTCATTCAAGGAAATCGAGGATCTGTTGTCACTATCCGCAAGCCTAATGTGCGTATTACAGATGATTGGTCGATTCAAATTTTGTAAGAGGGTGGTAGTTGTGATGGACTAACTCTACATTTTCCTCTTCTATGTTCTTCATGTATTGTGTCAGATCAGATAATAGGCAAATTCTTGCTAGAAGAATTAAACATTGGTGAAGATTGTTATACAGGGATAGTTTGACGCTCCTTTCAGATTTTTCAGTTTGTTTCTCCTGCACCATGCTGGGTAGGTTTAAAGCTCTAGTGAGTTTTCTGGTCCTAGTTTGGTAATTTTAACTACTACACTTCTAAATGATGCCACACTTTTTTCAGTTTGTCCAAACAAAATATCACTTTCTATATTTTGAAATAATTTAATTTGAAACTTCTGATTACTACTTTCTCCGTCCCTTTTTAGTTGTCATATTGTGCTTTTAAAAAGTTAATTTAATTAATTTTCAAAATTAAATTAGATTAAATTAATTTGATGTTTTCAAATAAAAATTTAGATATTCAAAAATTATATAAAAAAAAACATTATTGATTGTAATTTTTTGTTATATTAATATGATGAAATACATTTTATCTTATAACATTAATCAAAATTTATATTATTTAATTCTAAAAACAAAAATTGTAACAAATAAAAAGAGATGGAGAAAGCATAAGAAACGAAATAGAATTTACTAGCAACTTGATATTTATGGCAAATTGAATTACTTTACCATGATTAAATAATAATTCGTGTATGTTTGTTTCTTGCACATCTAAAATATTGCTTGTAATAGGGGTTGGCAGGTTTAATATCTTCCCCATTGGTGGGCAAGTAGTGAGACTACAATCTCTTTTGTGGGAAAAATCATCTTTCAAATGAGATGTACTTCTCAACTATTTGTCTCCATTAGGAAAAAATTATCAAATTTCACTTTTTTTTATTATATTTTTTATTATTTCCATCTATTTTCAAAAATTCCTTCTTTTTCATCCGGATACATTAATTTGTAATTCGAATACATTAAATCATTAATTCAGATACATTACTTAAATTATCTCTATATTTAATGTATCATGTTTTAAATATTACAACTGATATAAAAAAACTCTAATTTTTGTATTCAGAATTGAATTAATGTATCCAATTTTTCACATTTTTAAGAGATTTTTGTAAATTGAAAAAGAGTAAGAATATATATATATATATGAATTGGAATGGTTTAGATTTTTTAAATATCATATAAATTATTTGTGTCGAGTTTTTAAATATATAAATAAAACTAAACCAATAAAAATCAGGTTTTCTAACCTTGGATTTTTTCTTTTTTGAATTTCTGGGCTTTTTGAATTTTCTTTGTTGGAATGTTTGGATTTTTTTCGGATTTCTCTTGTTTTCAAGTTTTTTGAAATTTTTGATAAAGTACTCACAAAAACACATAATTAACTCGTGCTTCAAATATTTCTTTATTCCTATCAGAAATCGAATATCCAGGATATTTTTTTTTAAAGAAAAACACGAAATATAATGAGTGAAGATACAAAAAATTCAACAAAAATAATAACAGGATTGCAAAAAATAAATATTGCAAATAAATAAGTCATTGTTGATACCCAATTTTTACCCTCCACGGTGTCAAAATAATCATCAAATATTATTTATATTTTAATATTTTAAATAATTATTTCAAAAAAATAATAATAATTTTTATACGGGCGCGTGTACATCACGCGCCCCTAATATCGCAACCCCCGCCCCTTTTCTTCTTCATTTTCAAACTGTCACCAAAAACCAAACCCTAGCGGCACCGCATTCCGTCAAGCGGCGCCGCAGCGCCTCTCCCCTTTCCCGTCACCGGCAACCGCTCCTTTTTCTTCTCATGCACACCCAACCCAAAAACCCCAACGAATCCGGAACGGATTGTCCAAATCCCTCAAACGATGGGATTTTCAATCCGTTAGGGATTTTTGCAAAATCCCAAATGATTTCTTGCCTAAAAGAGGGATTTCGAATATGGAATTCAAAATCCATCCCGAAAATCCCTCGATTCGCTTTAATTTTTGGGAATTATATAATCTCCTTCTTCGTTCTCGATGCGGACAGGGGAGAAAAATAAAAAAAAAGACAGAGAGATAGAGAGAGGGGTGATCGAAATCCAAAAGAAAACCCCTAGCAAGCGCATAGCAGTCTTAATCTCGAAAACCAGAGCAATATCAGTTAGTTCGACCCTTAATCCCAGAAAAACTATAAGAAAGGGTCACTTTCAATTTCTCAAAGATTCTCTCGGTGGTGTCAAGGCTTGCTGTCAAAGCTCGTCGTCCCGGTTTCGCTGCTTCGAGGAAGGTAATATCCAAATCTCTATCTTATTTTCAAATTCTTTCGTGTGCTGTGTCTAAATGCGAATGCGTTAACTATGTCAAAGTTGTTGCAGTTTGTTGTTGTTTGTCGTGACTGAAAGTGCACTGAGTTTGTTGCTTCGATGCATATGTTGATGAAACTGTGTGACACTGTTAGTTTATTTAGTGATGTCGTTAAGTCGAGTCCGTAGGTTATTGATAGGATTAGGGCGTAGCTGGTTTCGGAACTTCAAAATGATGCATCTTTATCGCTTTATGATTTGAAACTTAACTCTTTGGTACGAGTCTTAGTTTTCTCTACTCGAAGAACTTCAAAATGGTAAATTTGGACTATAAATAGGTACTTATAGTCCTACATATTGGTGAAGGCATTGTTGTCGTTATTTTCGTTCACTGTCAAGTCGTTCAGAACCAAACCATTGTTAAAATGATTTCGTTTTCTCAAACACTCGTCTTCATATTCAAATTTCAGTCTTTTCTTTGATTCTGCTGATGGTTTCGCTTGCTTGAGGGGTCCTTTAGTTGCTGTCTGAACCTGTTCTGCTGCAATAACAATGTTCTGTCATACTTTCTGTGTTTTCATATTGAATTTTGTTTCCAGTTGTCAAATTGTGCTTTCATTCTCGAATCTGTCCAAATTCTAGTATATAAAATCCAATGTGACTCTGATGGACTACTGAATTTCAAGCGTAAGCCTTAGCTCGAATTCAGCTAGGCTGAATTCCAAGCTTAAGTGACTTATCTCGAATTCATGTGCTATCACTTGCTATGCTAAATGCATTCTGTCGAGGCCACTATGGTTATACTTGTG
>JAABOM020000084.1:11630446-11641685 GCA_011800125.2 Solanum clarkiae | reverse complement strand
ATGTGAAACATGGGCTACTATAGCAGCGATCATGGTAGTCAATTTTGTCAGGTCCCTTACATTAATTTCAGACGCAAATGTCAATACCAAACTAAGTCAAATCAAACCATTAGTCGATTGTTTTTCTCGGGTTGACTTGGTTTGCGGTTTGGTTCGATTTTCGATTTTATTTTGTTCACCCTTACATATGGGTAGATTCTTTTATCCTTTGGATTTTGAAAAACTATATGAACGAAAGTGGATTTAAATGTCTTTGATGAGGGTAAATTTAGGTACTATATTAGCCAAGTATTATATTGTTGTTAAGCTAATTTTTTCAATAGAAGGCTTCAAGATAGATTGCTAGAACTTGATGATAGAGTATACAGTAAAGGAATTAACTTCACCATAATAAAGGAACCAACTTTAGCTGTCAATAAAAGCTCTCAGCAGCCATTAATGATGGTTTTGAGGAAGAAGAAAAGTGTGTTTATTTTCACATTGGTATGACAATGTCATCTATCACTTTTACATTGTTTTGGGAGTGCATTTTTACTCCTTCACGTGCTTTGCTAAGGTGAAATTACAATTGTTATGAAAATGGGTCAAAATGATGTATTTATTGTGGATTAAATAGTTCTTGGGGGTAATTGGGTCCCCGCAAACTTTAGGTGTGTACTTCGAAAAACGATTTAAGTTTAGCAGGGTAATGATGTATTTTCTCTTTAACGAACTATAAAATGCAATAGGGATAAGATTGAGAAGGATAAGCATACAACTGTATTTGAAGACTCCTCGTCCAATAGTCTACCGTCCTCTATTGTTTCACTCACTAAAAAAATAAGTCCAACACACGCCATTTCAGTAAGAAAATAAAAGGCTACCGTTCTGGTTTCTTCTTTCTAAAATAGGTAATGTCCTAAAAATATATAAGCATATTATGCAAAAATAACAATCGTCAACTATTCTCTTATCACCAGAGAGATGGGACGATTCATATTAGGAGCGATGATACAGAGAGCAATTTGTACTAATATGAGTGTAAGTATACATGTTAAATTCATATCATAAACTTAATTTAGTTGAATATGTATATAATATCAAACAAATAACTTTTGAAGTATAATGAGATTAAATGCAAACCTAACTCGGACTAAAACTTGTTATTTCCTATACTTGACCGTTGCTTTGCTATTGGTCATCATACTAAATCGATTCAACCGTAATACCCTTGACTTGTCTTGTCTTGGATGCAACGGTCTAATAACATTGCATGACTCAAACAACTCTTGATTAGTTGAAGAGTCCGAAGCTCCAGAAAAAGAACACATTTATTCAACATACAATTTATCTCATTTATATACTGAATATGGTTGAAGACTTAGAATATTTTCTTTGTCCCAACTCTCTCTTTTACTATTGCATATTTCACTATGTACTACAATATTTTCCAGACTTCACATTTTTCTTGTATATATCCTTCATAAAGGAAGAAATATTTCTATTTATAGGTGAAAAAGCCTTTCTAATCTTAAATAAGAATAAAGTGGATAATAATATTGGTAAATTAATGAAGTAATTATGTTGGAGCTTACATGAGTTACAAGACATAATGAGGTAAAACATGACTTAGTAGTTACATAAGTTGTAAAATATCAATGGTCATATGAGTTATAATAAATTAATGACCGTAAGAGTTACAAGAACTAATAGTCATACAAGTTACTGTAGTGACCCCTGAAGGTCATTTTTGATATTTTCAATTAAGTTACCATTTTGCTCTCTCTAAAAGATGCTTTGAGTCATGTTTGGGTGAGTTGAAAAGTTGAATATTAAAAATTTTGTGAAAAAGTGAAATTTTGCTAAAGAAAGAATTTTTAAAGGTCTAAAATTTGAAATTTTGAGTTTTGATGTCATTTTGAGATTCAAGCGTTAGAATATGATTTTGTCCATTCCATTGGTTTCGAAATGCGGAATCTAGTCTAGAAGAATTGACATAATTGAATTTGGAGTTAAAACAAAAATTTTGGACCCAAAATTGTAATTTTAGTTGATTTTGGATCGTAGTTTTGACTTTGGTTAACATTCGGAGTTCGGAAGCTCTAATTGGAAGTTCGACAATTTCAGTGATTTCGGATGGTGAAGCTAATGCTAGAAATGATTTCATTGTAATTTTTTGAGTTTTCAAAGGTGTTTTAGGTATTTCAAGATTTAATGAGTTTTCTCAGGTTTCGGGTCAAGGAGACCTCGAAATGGAATTCTGATAGTTCCATTGAGTCTGGAACATCATTTTCTAGTAGAGTTACATGTCTAGTTTGTGTATACTGAGTTCCAAAAGAACCTCGGGTGTTCGTTCCAAGTTTTGAAAATTACTAGTGGATTGCAATCTGGTATAGTCCAAAATGTACTCCCGCAGTTGCAAATTGACCATCGCGTCCGTTGAGGTGTTCTTCTTTGAGCTCCACATTTTTGGGCCCACCTTATGTTCATGGAGGTTAATTTAGAATTCTCTCCGTGTTCATGGGCCCCACCCCACATTTGTGGAGGCTTAGTTGCTTTTCCCTCTATGTTCGGGGGCCTCAACCCGCGTTCACAAAGTATTAAATGACCTAGATAGTGTTTAATGTTTTAAGTGATGGATTCCACCATTTTTCTCAATTTTTAATATTCCAAGCTTGATTTTAGAGGGATTCTTCAAAGATTTTCAGGACAAGATCATTGGATAATGTGTTTCTAACTGTTCTTCAATTTTCATTAATTAATTTGTGATTTTAACATGAAATTGGGGTTTTTTTATTTGAAAAATTGGAGTTTGTTCGGATATTGATTTTTGATTGAAAAGTGGTGATTATGAGTTCATTTCAACTCTATTTTTGAAATGGTTTTCACTATTGATTTCCTTATTACTTTAGGAATATTTTCGTGTGATAATTTTTAGATTTCGAGAACTTTTTTTGCCAAGAAATTTTTGATCATTTTGTTCTTTTCACACAAATTACTTGATTTTACTGTTATTAGCTTCGTATTGAGATTGTGAATCTATATTTTGCTAGAATGTGACATTTCGGGTGCGAATTCAAGGGAAAAGCTCCAATATTTGCTTGATTTGGCTATTATTTGAGTCAAGTAGATTCCTAAATCTTGTTAAACTTACTTGAACACTATATTTCCTTTGCTTGTGGTTTGTAATGGTTGTTGATTAAGTTAAACTTGGTAGATTGGGAGAATTTGATTTTAATATGAAATTTATTTATGATATGAAAGTGAAAGATTGAGATTGATACTTATTGACTTATATTCTGATATTGAGAATCACTTGTGATATGAGAATGTGGATCTTGTTGTGTTTGATCATAGTTGGTATTGAAGATATTGTTCTTGAGTTTCACTTTTGGGTTAGAGAATCAATTATAGGCATGGAACATATAAATCATTATGGCTTGTTTATTGTGATATTTGACTCAAAATGATGTATATATTGTAAAGTGGACTTTTGTATACACTCATTATTATTGCATCGTAAGTCCATGTTCTTGATGTACATTTTTGACTGAGTTCTACTTATCAAACACTGATAAGAAATAGGGGATGGGTCACATGAGCCATGTCATGTAACATTGCTGAGAAATAGGAGACGAATCACACGATCCATGACATGTAACACTAATATATAATAAGGGACGAGCCATATAAGTCGTGGCATATAGCACTGATTATGTTGGTTATGTCTCTCAAGATCCGAGAAGGTAAATGGATAGATATGTCCCTCATGGATTCTAGACTGATTATATCAGCGGATGTGTATCGTAGGATAGACATTATCATTATTTTTGGAAATTGCATTGATTCATTTTATTTTATAGAACTCCATTTCATTTCATATCATTATACCATGTGCCTGTAATTTGTTTTGGTTAGTAAGATTAGATTGTGAGATGATTATGCCTGGACTTTATCTATTGATTATTTTAAACTTCCTTGATATGTCCATCATATAATCGAGTTGTATATTGAGACATTGTTATATATTTGATCTATATCTTGTGGCAATTGCTGAGACTAATTGATATATAGTTCACATATCTATATTGTTATTATTGTGCTGAATTTTCCTAAGTACAGATGTGAAGTTCGGCGGCATGTGGTTGGTATGTAAGGATTATTTCATTTTTATGTTTTACATATGTTTAGATTATCTTGTTTGAGTACCTTTTGATTGGTGCTCACCCCTTGCTACAAGATTTGTAGATTATGAGCTCGGTGCATCTTGTTAGATTTCTTCTGGTGTTAGGATCGAGCTTCAGAATTCCCTTGATAGGTTGTCGCTTGTCTCTTTGGTAGACTCTCAAGGATTCTTCAATTAGTTATATTCTCTTTGAGGACTAGAAAAATTTCAAACTTTTACAATCTTTGATTATTATTGTTTAGTTATTTTTACATATGATACCAGTCTTGGATGGTTGTAGACCTGATTATCTAGTACTTGTCCTTTCTTTTAGATTTTTCTTCTGCTTTTAGTATTTTGTAATAAATTGTATAGGTTTGACTGACTTGCCTTGGTGGGATAGACTAGTGCCATCATCCCTATTTTTGGATGGTGATAATTTGGTATCAAAGCCCCAGGTCCATAAGTCTCACATGGTAGAAGACCAGTCGAGTAGAGTCTTAAGGATTGGTACAGAGACATCCATTACTTATCCTGGAGAGGCTACGGAGACTTAGGAAATTTCCTTTTGTTCTTTCAATCCTTGTCACACATGGTTTTTGTGGGGATTGTTGAGTATTTTGTATTATTTTTTCATATAGCTAGGACTAGATCTTAATATATAGCAGAACTAATGAACCAGCTCGTAAGGCTATTCTGGAGGCCCCAACTCAGGGTAGAGGTAGAGGTAGAGCTATAGAACGAGGAAGAGGCTAAGGACATGCCTGTATTTTATCACCTACGAGAGATTATGATAGAGGTATCTCATATAAGTGTCTAGTTGAGCCTAGGTAGCACCAGGCTCCTCCAGAGGCCAAGGATCCTATTACTCTTCAAGGCACTCTTGAGAAGAAGATGGGCATGCTTGATACTATTTATTGAGGTGTACCATAAGGACCGACTAGGGATGTTATTCTCCCTCTTAAGGTGCTAGAGCAGTATCACGATTTTGAGGAGCATGTGGTAGATCATTCAACTTAAATGGGCCAGACACCTTACATGCCTCCTCATGTGTCAGTTGATAAACCGAAATAGATGGTTCCTCAAGCCTAGGTTGCTCATCACCTGGCATTCGCAACAAATGATCAGCAGAGATATGAGCAATTTCACGAGATGAAACCACCCCAGTTTTAGGGTGGTAAGAGAGAGGATGCATATGAGTTCCTTACTTTGAGTTATGAGATGTTGGATGTTGTGGGCCTAGTGGATTGATGTGCTATCAAAATACATAACTTTGGGTGCTTAAAACTTGAAATTTTATGTCTTCTCAATGTGATGTTAGTGGGTTTTATGTGTTTTTGTGCTCTATTTGCAAGATTCTAGGGTTGGCATTGATTTTTGGGAGAAAATGCAGAAGTGTTGATTTTGGTGATATATGAGATCCTTTATGGGTTGTAGTTCATTCTATGTGCCATGAATTAGGTTTCGTGGACAATTCCTGTGAGAGGTTAGTTTTCTTAAGTTTGTTCTACAAATATGCAGATGGGTCATGAACTATTGTATGAGTCGTAGATCATATTTCGTGTCCTGAGGATTAGAGAAGGAGGACTTTATGAAGTTTCATCAAATGAAAACCCCTTACGAGTAATAGAACACGTTACGAGCCGTAGAGGGGTATCGTAAATCAAGAGTCCATTTTTGTAGCAACAGTTTATGAGAGTCCAATTATGGGCCATGGAATGCAATATGGCCTGTAAAACTGATCTTGAAGCGTGCTGACCTAGCTATCCTACTTTGTTTAGGACTTGTATTTTAAACGTTATAAATAGGTTTTTAGGTTATTTTTCTTAGGGAGTTCGACTAGTTCAAGAGAAAAAAGTGAGGTAGCATAGAGAAAATATTGGAGAGTTTTGAGAAACGCTTGTACTTTCATTTGATCTTCTAATCTTGTGATTCTCATTGAAGCTTGAATTTATTTATGCTTAATTCAATTTTGTAAGTTCTTTATTATATTATTCCGATTCATAGGTTTTGCATCTACACAAATCATGGTAGCTAAATCCACAACTAGGGTTTTGGGAACCATGAAGACAAGGTAAAATGGGATAAATCATAATTCTTGGAAAGTGTGCGTGCGTGTATTAATTAACTCTCTTCATTTTCCATGTTTTCTAGTGGTGGCCAATATTAGAACCTGCCTAGTGTTACTAACTAGACTAAGGTAGTAATGAATAGGAAAAAAGATTAATTAACGAGATTCGATTGATGTGTTCTCGTCTAATTAATCGAACATATAATAATTGTAGTTGTAACTTTGTTTTTAGTTTTCGAACTTGTAGATATTTTATTTTCTTGTATTTTGATTGTAATTTTGGACATTAGATTGGTTGCATATAAGGTAACAGTGTTTTCTGTGAAGAATATGCAGGTACAGGGCTATGTCAGCTGCTCTTAACTGAGAAGGGCATCAGGACTCTACAACTGGTTTTACGGGTCGTGATTACACATATTCTAGACACTTCCAGTGATCAAAACATTGTGCACTCTAGTCCATGAGACATCTTTATGATCTATAGATAAAACCAAAAGTCGTGAATGGGGCTCGTGGACCCAGGTAAGTTTTCTGAAATGTTGACCAAGTGTTGGTGTCTCTTCGACCAACTATATGAGTCGTACTTCATTTTATGATTTGTAGACTGGTCACTAAAACCCAGTCCTTAAAACTAGGGTTTAGATGTTTTAAGAAACTGTAATTCACGAGCTATCAAACACTTTATGGCCTATAATCGGGGTTTTGTAGAGTCCAGGCCCATAAGTTATTCACTGACCTGGTCAAAGTATAAATATTAGGGTCAAAACATTTTGACCCCATGTGAAGCCCTAATTTACAAATATACCTGGTAAAAAACCCACCCCTAATTTTCCAACCACCGAAGAGAACTCCATCCCTAGTTTCCAACGAGAATTTTCAATAGCCAAGGGTTTCTAGTGTCTCATCACCTCTTTCATCTTCTACAATCTAAGCTCGCGATTTGGTAAGTTTTTAGTTAGTACAATACCATTAATTTGCCAATTCTTGTATGATTAAATTAAAAATTTTGTTGGGTATGGTAGTGTTATACACAAACCTTTGTGTAAAAATTGACATGTTGATAATTGAGTTAAGGTTACCCATGTTTTAATGTATGTGTTTAGGGTCGAAATTTGGTGTGGTTGCCATTGTCTATCTCTAAATGATTACATTTTGGTGCCTATGGAATCACACATAATGTAATCGAATTGGTTGTATGTGTCATATTCGGTGTGTGATGACACGGGCTCATGTTTTTCATTGTAAAAATCATTCGTACGAAGTCCAAAGTGTCAGGAAAAGCATGTCTAATCATTTTTGATGGGGTATATGTGCTAATCATCATGTTGAGTGTGTGTTGATATGATGAAAATCATATGAATGCGTGTGTATTGCTTCAATGTTGTTAGAATAGGATTGAAAAGTCATACGGGGTTTGTTTTGATGAATTTAGAAACTCAGGTGATTGAGTTTTTAGGTCTACGAGTGGTTTTTACGACCCTTGGAACATTCCACGATGTGGTAATTGCTCCTCATATAAGATTCCATAAACCTGAATTTTCTAAATACCCACCAGACGAGACCTTCTACGAGTCGTAGAATATTTATGGCTCGTAGAACAAACTTCTGGATCCCTGCCCGAAAGAAATTCAGACACTGAAAGCATCTAGGACTCATCGAACATTGTATAAGTCATACCTGGTCTACAAGACATTTCTAGTAAAATAATATTTGTGAACACTATTTTTACAAGATCGTTATACGACTCGTAGTTTCCACTACGGCCCATATATGTTCTTTCGTAGACCCTTCTATAACTAATTCTGAGTTATTTTTGCATTTTATGTTTTGATCTGTGGGGCTAACCAAGGTGCGTAAATATCTATATTCTAGGTACTATGGACCCAAAAGCAAAACGTGAGGATATCAGGGCCATGCAGAGGAGGCTCTGGGATGAGCCCTTAGAGGATGAGCAAACCCCCACATTGAGTTGTTCACTAGAGGAGCTCAGCATCCAACCCTACCTGGAGGCTGACAGACCAAAAATGAGGGTTGCTTCCAAAGCTGGGCAGACTCAGGCTTTTGTCATTTGTGCTCCCCAGTCTGATTAGGGAGGCCATGACAGGAGCAATTCTATTCAGATGACTCCTTCAAGAGAAGAGTCCAGCTTAGAGTCAGACTCTAGAGATAGGTCAAAGACAAAGTCCTCTGCTGCACTTGGGCATCAGTATATCCAGTAAATGCTCTTACTAGTCGGTGGTGCATCAAGGGAATGAGGGACATTTATGTAGAGAATGTGCAAACTACAGAGCGGGGCAAGCCAGCCAGTTCTATCTATGAAGAGCCCCGAGTTATCTCAAATAGACTCGACAGTGTCCCCGGTCTCCAGGACACCATGATCTGATACAGGCTCTAATAGCTAACCAAATCACTCAGGCGATACTCCTAGACCATGGTGAGGGATTCTATGCATCATATGCAGCCAACATTCATAGTACTCTTCCCAAGGGAAAGAAGCTCCTCATTCAGCCCAGACTAACTGAGACCAGAGTGAGAGGCCAATGGATGGATATCTCGAAGACTACCATCCACTACATGCTATTTCAGCCAAAGTTCCCTACCCCCTATTCCACTGCTTAGATTGACCATAGAGTGGGGCAGACGAGGGACTTGATGGTAATGAGAGCTCCAGATCGTAGATCCAGCTTAAAGAGATGTGTGGCTTAGTTGATTGCTGGGCAGGGTCCAAAACCAGCATGGGTCTCCATGTACTCAGAGGATATTATCAAGGCTTGTCTCAATTTCACTGCGAAAAATTGGTGGATGATTGTTAGATCATACATTTGGCTGACAATTTCTTATAATACCTTGATGCCAGAGCATGCAGCACTAGTTGCTAGCATCATGGATGGCTACAAGATTGATTAGGCTTGTCTCATTGCCGAGCAGAATCATGAGGCCACGCTGAAGAGGTCCACCACCATCCTTTTTCCATGCTTGATCTACAAACTCTGTCTAGAGTCAGGGGTGGAGAGTCTAAACCAGTTGGGCTCCCCGATCGAGGTCCACCACCTTAGATTCTAGCCTAATAAAGGATGATAAGAACCCGACTGCACTCCAGCAGGCACTGCACCAGCCTACTCATATGCCAGAGATGTTAGCCCAGTGCCACCGCCTGAGGTTCCACACACCACTACCACTGTTGTTGCTACAGAGGATAGGGCCCCACAGAATAAGGTAGATGAGGAGTGAGGGCTCACTACTTCTACTCTTGCACCATAAGACACTACATCACAGGTTCCTCCTGCGGCCATGGTTTACGTGTTTTCCATATACAGGATAGGGTGTAGAGATTATGACATGTTGAATCATAGTTGGCTCAATTAGTCCAGCAAATTAGGCCTTTGGTCCGCCAGTCAATTTTAGAGGAAGAGGGCCTCATGTAGAAATACACGATATCTATTATTTAGGATTATTTTCCCGCAGCGGATGCCCATATAGTTGCCTTTGAGATGAGGGTATAGCAAATCCCGAGCACTGCCCCAGACCGACCACAGATTTGATGGCCCTACAGACGGAGATCCAACAAGTCTGGGTTAATATTGTAGCAACACTGGTAGCACCAGCGACAGTAATAGAGACTATAGTCCTAGTGTCGATCGTAGATCTATTTGCCCTTGATGACGACACACAGCCTTCCCATGAGAAGAGGCCCTACTCAAATGTTGATACAATTTCATGTCGGTCTGACAGAGGAGGAGGAGCTCGAGATGGTCTTAAGAAAGTTGAGACAGGAGGCAGAGATATAGTGAGCTCGGGAGAAAGAGTAAGTGAGGTGTTCTGGCTCCTCTAGACAGAGTGTTACTGCTTAGGAGGCCAGCATATAGGGCGAGGGTGGTCAAACTCAGCCACATACCCAGTGTTTAGAATCCTAGGTATGTTTTTTAACCCTTATACTTTATTTTTCTTTGATTGTTTGCATTGGGGACAATGCACCTCTTTTTCGATGGGATGTGGGTAGTTATGGACCATAGTGAAGTTTGTGTAGCTTGGGTCTATAACTACTCCAATTCTTTATCCTAGAGTTTTCTTGCCTCTGTTCTTTTTTCCATGGATATTTACATTCTATTAAACCGGCAAGAATGTAAGTACTATATGCTACAAATACTACCTAAAATCGGTTTAGGATGTTTTAGATAGTATTTGTAGCATATAGTACTTATATATGTAGCATATACATGTTTTTGTTTTTTATGTGAAGAATGGTACCTACCAAATCTTCATTAGTTAGTCTAGACAACAACCACACATGTTAAAGTGTGTTGACAATGCTTGTTTTGATAAGTGAGGTTAAATTGAGATAAAAAGCATAATTTGAGAGTCTTTTGTTGATAATGTAATCAGTGGCATATGAGTAGGAGCTTAATTTGCTAAAAATTGGTAGGTGGTGTGCTAATTCAGAACTTGCCCTGTTACTCTAAGCTAGATTGTAGATTAAATGGATTAGGAAACGATCTTAGGCCATTGTACTTAAAAGTCCACTTAGCCTAAATGACTAACCAAAATTACAGAATATCCCTTGATCCTAATGTTTGAGCCTGTCATGTACGTATCCTTTGCAAACACCTAATTAACCTAGTCTTCTTAGTTGTAAAATCATAAAATTGGCCTTGTTCCTTCCTTGAACATTCTGCACCTTGACTGAGGCAAAAATTCTAAGTTGAGGATGACTACCAAAAGTGGCCCTGGTTCTGAGGACGAATAATGTGCACCTCAACTTAGGCCAAAAGCCTAAGTTGAGGGTAGATGGTGTAATAGTGAAACCCAAAAATGAGAGGGAAACTAGTGATACAGAGGAAAATAAAAATAATCCATGTACTGGGCACAAGAAAAATAAGTGATGCATTAGTTATAAGCTAAACGGAGAAAAGAAAGTGCAAATGCAAAAGCAAGAACCTGAAAAATGAAAAGGGAGCACCTAGAAAAGCATGAATTAGGAGAAAAAGGGAGAGTGGATTGGAATGAAAATAACCGTGTTGGTAGGG
>JAABOM020000084.1:11612007-11624710 GCA_011800125.2 Solanum clarkiae | reverse complement strand
ACAATCCAAGGACCATCAAACAACCCTCTAGCTGCACCTACTTCCCACCATACCTCTTCCCTTTCTTCTCTGTTATTATAAGTATATTTCAAAACAAAAGAACTTTTTCATTTTTTCTCGGGGGAGGGGGGAATATGTAATTGGGGTTGGGAAGAAATAAAAAAATAAAAATTTCAAAATGTGAAATATTTTTTTAAAAAAAACTTTTAATTTTTTAAATTGTAATTTTTTTGGGGTTGAGGGTGGTCGCAGTAGGGGGTGGAGTAAGAAAAAACATTATAATTTGAGATTAGAGAAGAGTTTTGGAAAATATTTTCCTTAATTTTTGGAAGGAAGTCATTTTTCTTAAATTTGAGGAAAATAAGTTGATTTGGAAAATATTTTTTAAAATATTTAAGTTAATCAAACACGAGAAAACCAAAAAACATTTTTTTAAAATTATTTTCCTTTATACCAAACACAATCTAAATCACAGATTATGCGCTCCCTGTATTGAAATGCATTGTGTTGATGGGGCCTATCAAACTTTCTAATTTGACATGGTTTCAGATTGTATGGTACTATAATACTATATAATATAATGTTTGGATAAACTGTATGATTTGCTATTGTTTAATGATTATTTTGTTATTTGGTTTGATTATATGGTATTGTATCGTTACTGATAAATTTATGAAAATGTCCTTAATTACTATAAATATTAAATTTATTAAATTTTTAAAAAAATTTAATAAATCCATAAATCATGCGGGGAAACAAGCTAATACATCTTCAATTTATACAAACAACACAAAAATTTTTTTTTAAAAAAAGAACTTTTAGGAAATGAATCTAAAAATTAGACTGAAATGTAGGAGTGGGAGAGAAGATTAGAGGTGGAAGAGAAGATTCAAAAGTTGATGCGGAGAAGAATGAGTAGTACAATTGTAAAAGCAATAGATATATTAGGATAAAGTTTAGTACAGAATAAAAGGGTAAATTAGAATTGTTTAAAATTAAGTAAAGGTATAGTTGGAAAAAAGAAGAAGAAGTAAACCATGGGATACAACCAAATTGGTGGTATCAAAAAGTGAGGGTTTTTGTAATTATAAAACCATGAAACAAATCATGTTATACAATATAATTAAATAAACAATCAAAACAAACGTGGTTCTCTTACTAACCATACCATAAAAAACTACTATCCACCAAGTTGTAAAGGCATCTCCAACGCAAAAAAACTATATTTTACTAAATTGGTGTCAGCACTATGTGCAAATTAACTCAAACCCATTGCACCAAATTTTACAATAAACTCTCTCTTTATTATTATATTATTATTTCTCATTTCATTTATATTTTCTTATTTCATAAAATAAAATTCTTTCTAAAACATTCACTAAGTATAATTTTCATATTCTTTTTCTTTATAGTCATTTAATATAAAATTACTTTATATCATAACTTTTAAAATATTATAAATTCGTAACAAATATTACATATTATACATAATATTGGATAATACAAATAAAAGTAGACTCATTAACAAAATATAATTATAAATATTACACAATTAAAAATTTATTTTTTAAATTTTACATAAATATTCAAATTTCAAGATGACTATGTTGTTTTCACAAATACTCTATTAACACATTACATAGTTTAAATGAGCTTCTTTGTCCTTAACTTTCTTTTTCTTATGTTGAGCTAGAAATTATTGAAATCAATAATGTTCATTTATTGTCATTTTTACTATCATAGTTTGACCTTCCAATGCATCTTGAATTAATCCGTGAAGATCAAACTCATCCAATTAAAATTTATGATTAGTTAACATAAATTTAATTTTTCAAAGAAGTCATATATAGAAAAATAATTTATACAAAATTAACTTTTATATCTAAAATTAATATTACAAAAATCATTAAATGTTTAATTAAAATATACAATTTATAGAATGTATAATTAAAATTTTTGTATAAGAAAATAATTGAAATATTCAAAAAGCAAATTGGTGTGATGAATAATATTACATCAAATTTGGTGTGATGAATAGTGTTACAATAAATTTGTTGTACACTAATCACACACTAAAATGGTGTAAAATTTGACGTTGCGTTGAAACTCCAAAAAATTATGCAAATAAAATTTGGTGTAAATTTGGAGATGGTCTAATAATAATATCTATTATATTTCTTCCATATAATTTTTCTTTTAAATCAAGTGAAAGCTAAATGATTTTTTCACTATATTTTCCAATTGGAAATTCAGGTTCTTATCACTGTTTAACTTTAATACAACTAGGTAATTTTAGAACTTTATAATTTATATTAACTAATTATGATTTATAATTTATATTAACTAATTATGATAAAATCTTAAAATCCAATAAATATAAAAAAATTTGACTTGTACTAAAAATAAAATTTTCTTTTCACTTATTTTATTTTAGCAAATTAAGAGATTTATTATTTTCTTCCACTATTGACTTTATGATTAAATAACTTTTTTTCTTTTGTTTTCCTCTACGAATCAGAATGATAAAGGGCTGAATGTTAGTGGATCGTGGCAGCAAGGCCACTCTGCCACTTACAATACTCCGTCGCATATTTAAGTCATTTGCAAAAGATTCTATCCCCCGCTCGATAAGAATTGTATTTCAAAGTGGCCGCCACGATGCTCCCCTTGCGACGACTTAGCCAAGTGCCCTTGGAGGTCAGACTCCCCCTACTATAGGGAATAAATAACTATATAAACTACTAATAGTCAAATTTAATTTCTAAAATATAATTAATAAAATTAATATAATAACATAAATATATGATGATTAGTTTCTTAAGTCTTATGTTAAGTCAATATGGACTAAGTAAAAAGAAACTTTAAAAATTATATATCAACTCCTTGTCTAATAAAATTTTACCCTCACGAGAGATAAAACATATATAATTTACTATTAAATAATGTATAATAGTAATAAATATTCTTCTATATGCAAATCAAATCACCCAGTATTCAAGTAAGTAATGTGTGTGTATATATATAAAGTTAATTTTAACTAGAAAAGATACAACCTTTTAACATATTTCTCTTCTTTAAAAATAGTACTTTTTAAAATTATTTTTAAGACGACATTATGAAAAGAAAGAGCAAAAAAAAAATTTTTTTTTCATAACAAGGGGACATATATTTTAATGAATTGCCTTAATGTATTTTTTCATAGAATTCTCAATTCCATGGATAATAAGGTGGACTATAAAAGTGAATGATAAAAATGAATTTCCTACACTTCGTAGAAAATTTCATATAAAGTTCTGAAACAAGCTCCTCCATAAGGAGCAAGATAATAAATTAAATATCTTTTTAATAAGTTTACAGTTACATTATTATTTTCTAAAATCAAAGTTTTAAATTTATTTTTTAAATACATATATTTTTTTTTTCAAAAATTGGAAATAATATAAAAAATTAAATGAAAAAGTAGTGAATTACTTTTTTTCTGTGAAGTTTTTAGTCTTTATTCTTGGGAGAGAATCATGTAAGGTTGTATGTTTCTTTTACAGTTTTACTAATACTAATACTCCTTAAATAATTAAATTAAGAGTTTAGAATTTAATTAAGACATTAATAATTATTTATTTATTTGAACCAAAAAAGAAAAAAAAACCTAAATTATGCATATTTATCCAAAGAAAAGAAAAATTAATAATTTCAATTTTTATAATATTGGGCCTCGCTGACACGACCCTCAGGTATACAGGCATAGTGCTTAATTTTCCCAAAAAAGGAGAAGAAGAAAGAAAAGAAAAGGGGAAAAAAAGAGTTACACAACGGAGAAGGGAACAGGAGAGGAAATCCAAGTGATTCATTGCTGCTTATGGCGATTTGTTGAGCTTTTAGAAATTGATCTCACTTTTCCCTCTCCGTCTCTTCTCAAATCTTCTTTTTATGACCCTAATTTTCTCAAGTTGATCCCTTTATGAGGTGAATTGTGAATTGAGAAGAATTTCTCAACTTTTGAAGTTCTTCAGGTACATTTAGTTTTTGTTGCTTAATTCATCTGTTTCTTTTCATTTTTAAATCTCATAACTCCTATGCTTATATATTTTAAATTTTTCTCTTCTTATTACAAGTTGGAAAACATGGGTGTTTGCTATCATTTTTTCCAGAAGAAGAGTTTCTCTCTGTGTTTTTTTTTACCGAAGCATTAACAAAAAATCTAACCCTTTCACTATTCCTATGTATCTGTTCAATCTAGAAAATAACGTAAAAGATTTTTGATTTCTGTAACCTGTTATTCAGATAAAAAAGTTGGTTACCATAGCTATTCATTGATATGACGAATTCAAAGTTGACCTGAAAAATGCTAACTTCTTGATCAAATTCTGATGCTGCTGTTCAGTATTGGTTATCAGGTAGTTTAAATTGACTGGAGTTGAGCTAATCAGATAAAATGGGAGTACCAGCATTTTATAGGTGGTTGGCTGATCGATACCCGCTCTCGATTGTGGACGTGGTGGAGGAAGAGCCTGAAGAGGGTATTCCGGTGGATGTATCAAAGCCAAACCCTAATGGCATGGAATTTGATAACTTATACTTGGACATGAATGGAATCATTCATCCTTGTTTTCATCCCGAGGGAAAGGTGAACAAGTATTTCTTTTTGAAAGTTCTCAGATGAATTTGTTTGGTATATGATATACGTAATTCATTCATGCTCATGCACAATGCATGTGAGAATTTGTGTTTTCGCAGTTGTTTGCCAAATAGCTTGTTAGCACTTATATAGCTTCTCTATGTTAAAATGATGTTGTTCTTTTGTGACTGTAATTTGTTTAACTTAGTCATAGCTTCTAGTGGAGGTTAATGAGTTTCTTTATTAGTCATAGGATCTACATTGAAAGCTACGACTAAGCCAGAAAAGAATGTTATTTGGACAACTATCCTGTCATTACAAAAGCACTCTCCTTGTGCTGTACTTTTTACAACTAATTAAGATCTTTTAATTGAGGAAATTTTGGAGCAGTAAAATATCATCCAGATTTAATATTCTTTTCTCCTGCCTAAGCATGTAGGGTTTAGGATAGGAAAAATAACAAAAGGACCTGCTTGTTCCTCTTTCCTTTTAGAGGACTTCCATTTTACTGGAAGATTATTGCCGAATGTCACTCAAATTCAAAGGTCCTCACTGGATCACTTTAAGTTTACTTTCATTCTTTAAGGTGTAAATTTTTCTGGCTGAAGTCAAAATCTTTTCTTGGAATGTAAGGTGGATGGGTGGGAACGGGGAAGATAAAAAGGGGGAATCAGGAGGCCATTTCAACAATGGGGACTGATATTTATGTTCTGGTGGAGGCATCCATGAAAACTGGCAGGAATATAGGTAAATGTATTCAAACAATTATGGAAAAATAGATGGATGGGGGAATTTCATGTTATAGGAAGAAGGTGGTGGTATTGTAGTAATGTGGGATAAGAGGGTGTGAAAAGGAGAACCGGTGACAACAGCAAACCAAATGGCAGCCTGCAAGTTTGAAGGCATTAATCAGGCATTCACTAGGTTTCTTTCAGTTGTGTATGCATCTTGTTATTCAATAATTAGAAGAGAACTTTGGTAAGAATTCATCAACATCAAAGAAGAGTGCAGTGGGCGTTGGGTAGCTTGTGGAGATTTCAATGCCACTAAATGCCCTAAAGGAAGATGGGCACATAATAACTGGGACAAGGATTGCATTCTTTGAGTGGATCAATGAGAAGGAGATCATTGATCCTCCTTTATTTGGGTGTCCTTTACACAGAGAAGAGGGGACAAACCCATGTCAGCCTCCAAAATTGATAGGTTCTTATTCTCTTCCCAATGAGATGATACCTTCACACAGATTGAACTTCCCAGAATAGGTCCAGATCACAATCCATATACTTGAATTTGTAGATTTAAATTTGAAGAAATCTTACTTCAAATTTGAACAATGGTGGCTTAGGGTGGAAGAATTCTCTGACAAAGTTAAAGAATGGTGGGCATCTTTAATATCATTGGTACAGGCTCTTATGTCCTAGCTTCCAAGCTGAGAATGCTCAAAGGGATGATAAAGGAATGGAAACTGGAGTATAAAAACAATTGGAACTAGAGGAAGGAGGAAATAGTAAGAGCCTATTTGGATTGACTTATTTTAAGTGCTTTTAAGCCAAAAGAACTTTTAAGCATGGTTGGACTGTTTGGGTAAATTGAGAAAGTGCTTATAAACACATGATTTTATGCTAAATTAATAAAAATAAGCCAAAAGTCATAAGTTAGAACTTTTGGTTTATCATATCATATCATCGTCATATTATCATCATATCATCATATAACATATCATATATCATATTTACTAAAAGTGGGAAGTTCCAACTTTGAAAGTTGGATTACCATTTTGCCCCTATTCTAAATTAAAAGTATAATTAATTAATTAATTATTGAATTATAATCATGTCATGCTATATTATATTAGTAATTAAATACTGAAAGTGAAAAGGTGTTAAGTCAAAAGTTAAATCTCAAAAGTCACTCTTAACTTTTTAAATTTCTGAAGTCTGTTATTTTTAAAAAGAAAATGTTAAGTACAATAATTAGAGGATCATTTCCCCATTTAGATAAATATTGTTCCTACAATAATCTCATACAAAAAAGGAAGAAGTAAATTTACTGTTTAATAAATAAGAAATAACTATAAGAGTTAATTGAAGTATTTGTGTTGAACTTTAAAATCTTAGTGAAATTATATTGTAATTATTACAAACATGAACCAAAGACAAAGAACAAAATAAAGAAAAAGAAGCAAAGCAATTTCTGTAATTGTTCATTGTTTTTTTACTTATTATAAAATTTCTGAAATTCTATTAGTCATATTTCAATTTTCCCACAATTATTTCTTTATTAAATACTACTTCCTCTGTTTCCCTTTGTTGCAAAAATATAATTTATCAACATAAACAACATTTAAGTACATACCATTATTAATTTCAGTAAGGACTCTTAATTGCTAATTAATTCATTTCTAAAGTACGAATAATTTGCATAGTTGGTGATCTAAAGGGTTTTTGGAAGAACAAGAAACAATTAGCATTTCTAGAATTTCAAGAGTCCTTATTGCTTAAATAATGAAATTTAATGATTCTTCTTATTAGCATTTCTAGAATTTCAAGAGTCCTTATTGCTTAAATAATGAAATTTAATGATTCTTCTTAAACAAGTATATAAATCCTATTTTTTTCCCTTTAAACTTAAATTAAAGTATTTAAAAGTTGGAGTTAACTGAATACTTATATTCCAAATATGAATTTATCAGCTTGGGTTCTTCCACTGGAGATTTCTACTCTGGTAAGATAAGACTCTGATCATTTTATGCATTTCTTCAAATTAGGAAGGACATTTTGTTCATTCTAATTCTTTGTGATTATTTCTCTTTTTGGAATTTCTTATTACTACCGTTTGTGGACTGTTGAGATGTGATGCAACAATGGACAACCCAGATAGAGGGGCATAAGTGGTGTTATTCAAAATAGCTTTGTCGAAGGATAATGTGTTTCTACATCATATGATGAACATTATAACGAGTCCTATGAGGACTTCTATGGTGGCATGATTCCTTAATTTTATTTAGTTAGATGAATGTATATCCTTTCAATTATTTATATAATTTTGAAATATTTGTACGGATTAGTATGGAATATACTTGCAACGCACGTATGTAGAAACTAGTAAGTCAAAAATCAAAAGCTAGTCCAAACAGACTCACATCAATTATCAGATTTAGAAAAGACTTAGGAGTTCAGATTAGAGGATGAATTTACTCTAAGAACTACATCTTACCATGTGAGTTTGAAGATGTCTCAAAAAATGAGGAAATAACTTGGAGGCAGAAGTCCAGAGTGCACTGGCTCAACCTGGAGATAAATACTAAGTGCTATCATATGATTGCTACAGGCCACAAAAGATTTCACACTATTGACAAGCTGCTGGTGGAAGGGGTTGCAGTAACAAATCCAGAAGCAATTATAATCAAATGACTAACAAAATCTTTACAGAGAAACAAAACAGCGGATTCCTGGTTTTAATGTATAGGGGGTGGGAAGCATTACACGAGGAAAATGAATGGTTGCAGAGACAGTTTGATGAAGAAGAAGTTTAGAATTGCACAAAATCATGTGCCCGATAGGCTAGGGTTGCGTATTGGTCGGTTCGGTTTTTAAGTATTTCGGTTCGACTTATTGATTATCAATTTTGTAGATATGCTAAATCATTATAGTACCATGAAGATATTGGTTTATTAGTTTTTGATTGTTATCGATTTGGTTTTGGTTTAACCCTTAAGATTTAACCCAAGAAAAATTATTGAAAGTCCTTTGGACACAAGGTGACAAACCAAATGAATCATGGATGTGAGTTGACGAATTGCATCTTGCTCAAAACTAACACTGGCGGCCTTGTAAGATAGCCGATAGTTTGAGGTAGTAAAAAACGGAAGTATGAAACTAAACCATGACTTTGTATACTGAATAATATAAATATAATTTATTTATTTACTATTAGGTTGCCAATTAACCCGTCAAAGAAAAACCTCAAACCATTAATAACTGATAATCCGATATAAAAAAAATTAAAATCGTTAGCATAACCGCTAAAGCAATAGCCTATTACCAATAAGGAAGTACTTTTTTTGCAGTTCAGGTTATTGGTTTCGATTTGGTACAGTGAGCCCCTGGACCAGATGGTTTTCTTATGGGCCTTTTTCAGAACTTTTGGGAGACCGAAGACAGATTTCATGAATGCAGTGAGACAATTTCATGAGATAATCCACGTGGCCTCGCAAAGACCAAAGAAGTTCCTAAAACAACACAAATATATACCATGAACAAATGAGATGAGATTAAAGGGAAGAGAAAACAGTCACACTCAATAAAGAATTTTCCATGCCACAGAGCAAATGCCATAGGCGTTCCCTTATTTTTGAATGCCACTATCTTTGGATTGCTTGGTTGAGATTGCATAAGGACTTTTCTAAGCTTGTAGCGTAGGGTTAGGGATGTATTGGATGCATATTTGGATAATATTTACTACACTCTCCTTGAACACTACATTACATTACCAACCTTCTTTTGCTACTTCTCTTTCTTCCTTTCTTTTTGCTTTCTATGACCCTGGTGTGGTATTTTTCTGGTACTTTTATACTCTTACCTTTTAAATTCTTTTTCAGTTTCATTTCTACACTTTCTATCTATATGCATTTTTTTTCTAGCACACCAGGTCATGCTCTAGACAGAACTAGTATCCTCCCCCAACATAGAGTTTAAGCCTCAATCAGCACCAATTTTGTAGCACACCCCCAACGTAGGTTTTTGCACCTCATCATCATTACATATGTCAAGGAGGAAAGGGTGCAAAAATAGGATCTTCATTCTTCTGTGCTGTACCAGCTGAGCTAATCTAACTGATCGGTGAGTGACACTTATCCCTTCATTTTTCACAACTTTCCCCTTGGCCACCAAGTCCTTAAGATACTTCGCAAAATCTAGCATTTTCTTGAAAGTCATCCATGAACGGAATATTCTAGGGATTGCTTTAGAATACAAAATATACTTTTCAACCTTGGAATCATTTGCCGCCTTCATCTATCTCTGATGGAAATGGAGGAGAAGGTTTCAGAATCGGTGGTAGAGGCTTTAGAGCCTTTATCGCCTTTTCCTCATCTTTCTCATTGCTCACATCTCGAGTCTTTACCTTCGGCATAACAACCTCCGTTTCAGCAACAGTAGGTGTTCTCAACCTGTGCATCGTCCTATAGTACAGTAGCTTCAGGTTCCTCCCTTGTTTCACTCTCTTACTGGAGCAACTTACCGCTTCGAGTAGTCATCACCATATAATGAGATGTGGAACCATTGGTATTACCTTTTGGATTTGCTACTGCGTCACTGGGAAGTTGTCCTTTTTGCTTAAAGTGAAAGATTTGTCCCTCAGCTCGGCCTTCTTGTTAGGTGGGAACCACTTCTTTAAAATCATACTCACCAGCTTACCCATGTGTGGATGGAGTTTGGTAGCAAGCTATGGAGCCAAGCTCTTGCTTCACAAGTGAGGGAGTACTTGAAAACCCTTAGGGGTCGTTCCATGTGATGGATAAGAAAGGTTAATCCCGAGATAACTTTTTAGTGGTCCTAAATTAATTGTTTGGTTGCAAAAGATGGGATAACTTATCCCAGGATTAACAATTAGTCCTGGGATAAGTTATCCCTCCCTGGGGTTGGAATAATGATCCGAGGATAACTTATCCTGGGATAAAGTATGTAAAAATTTAAAAATACCCCCATTTAAACTCTCTATTATATACTATTTTTATATTCATGTATATTAACATAATTTTTTATAATATTTATAATAACATTTACAACCTTAATAATTGTTATTTTTATGATAGCATATTTTTTTATTAAAAATTACATTTTATACATACAATTTCTATTTATAAATATGTTATAAATTGAACATATTTGTCTAATACTTATACTTATTTACATTTTGATTTCTCTTAAAATCTCTACTCCACTATTAAATTACATAGTTTTAATTAAATAGCTTATTACTTACTTAAAAATTGTATTTTGTATATCAATTAAAATGTAGATAACTTTAAAATTTAATAATAATTTTTTCACTTTAACAAACTTAAATGAAAAATTTATTTTTAAACTAAATAAGATGCAAATTTTATTTCTAAGCTAAATGGGATGAACGTTCTATTTTTTAAGCTAAATGAGATGAAAATTTTATTTAAAGCTAAATAAGATGGACATGTTGTTTTCAAGTTAAGTAAGATGAAAGTTTAATTTTAAAAACACATGACATAATCATGAAAATGCATATACAAAATTATTTACGTTAAATAAGATGAAAATTTTATTTTAAGAATGAATAGGTAAAGCTCACAAAAAATATATTAAGAAAAAAATTAAATAAGGTGGAGGGTATTTTTGTAAACAAACAAGTTATTCTTAAAAATTATGCAATGAATAGTATTTTGAACATGACAAACCAAACAAGCAATAAAAATTACTCTCAACATAAATAATCCCATCATAACTTATCCCAACATAACTAATCACATCATAACTTGTATCCATACCAAACGACCCCTTAGATTACAGCCTCAAACTCACTGTTCTGCTTATGCATTGTGCACCCCCAGGAAGTTCTTCGGATGCTGATGTGGGTCATCATCACTGGAGTTGTGAAATAATCCCTCAGCCTTCAACATAGTGTCGACACTGTCTTCTTTTTTTGAAGTGACAGCATCACCTGAGTTGGGACAATGACATTGTCATAGTCAATCTCCCGAGCAATGTCAGCATACATTTTCTACTTTCGATGGATTAGCGAGAGTTGCCTATGCAACAACCTGAACTACTTCTGCAGCAGCCTGAACTGCCTGTGCTTCTCGAGCTATCTGTGCTGCCCTTGTTGCCATAATCACATGGTTCACGAGAAAGCAAACAATATAGTGATGGAATAGAAAGCGACTTAAATCAAAGTACACACTGATCAGCAAATTTCAAAATCGTTTTCTCCGGCAATGGCGCCAAAATTTGATACACTCAAAATTATACTATAAGATGATGTAACGAGGTCGTGGTCAAATGTAATAACCCAACAAGTTTGGGTTCGAATCTCATAAGAAATAGGCGTGAAAAGATTATCGGATTAGGTGAATACGTAATTGACAATCTATCCTATAAAGGTTGAAAGATTTCGATTTTTTTAAACTACTGAAGAGCAAAGGGGAAGATTGGTGCACTAAAGCTCCCGTTATGCACAGAGTCCGGAGAAGAGCCCGACCACAAGGGTCTATTGTACGCAACCTTACCTTGCATTTTTGTTAGAGGTTGTTTTCAAGGCTTGAATGCGTGACCTCCTGGTCACATGGAAACAACTTTACCACTAGCTCCAATACTCGCCTTTTTTATTTTTAAACTGCCAAAGATGGTATTTTAGACATGCATGTGATCCCTATATTATCATTCAATAGTTTCCAGTAGTTGAATATAATATTTCTCTTAATGATTTTTCCAAATACACGAGTTACTATGAAGAACAATCAATTTATGCCACGTAAATTCAACTTATTCCTAAACAAATCTACTAAACGAGGGTTAACACCCGAAGTTCTTGCTATTTACTTCTTTCAAATCCTAATTTACTTTTCGAAGTAAAATTAGGGTAACTGGCCCAGGTTAATGTTGCAACCGGGAACCATCAATTAAGCACGAGAAGTAAACAAATATCGGAACTCCCAAATCATGTATTAGCTCGAAAAATCCATGAGCACAACACCCATATTGGGTTCACAACCTTAGTATTAGATTTAGCTACATAATTCTAAAATGAACACAAAGTAATAAAGCATTCATTACAATGATAATGAAGAAAACAATCACAAGAAAATTAGTATTCTCTCCTTGAAAAATGACAAGACAAAAGTAATAAATCAATACTCTTAACTTGTTTATATCAATTTTGGGGAAGATACTTTACAAAAGCACTACAAAAAGTATTTATATTGGACCATAAACTGTAGAAAAACATAAAGAAAAAAGGACACGAATGATTTACGAGGTTTGGCAAGTGATGCCTACATCCTCGGGCTA
The DNA here is from genome assembly GCA_011800125.2 of Solanum clarkiae. Lineage (NCBI taxonomy): Eukaryota > Viridiplantae > Streptophyta > Magnoliopsida > Solanales > Solanaceae > Solanum > Solanum clarkiae. The sequence goes on along the minus strand of JAABOM020000084.1, from coordinate 11,612,056 downwards.
AAAAGCTCTCTCTCAATTGTGTTGTGAGAGGTATGGCATTACTTCAATA
>JAABOM020000084.1:11556203-11566533 GCA_011800125.2 Solanum clarkiae | reverse complement strand
AGAGCCATTTTGCTTTATTCCATCATACCCAAAGCCAAAAAATAGTGAATCTTTGGCTCCATCCGAGATTGATGGAACAAACATGTTATAATCATTATACTGCGCAAAATTTTTTTAGCCTTGTGAAGTTTTGCTTTAGACCTTACAAGAAAAGAGCGATAAAAAGAGAAGTTTTGCATTGGACCCCTGTCTCTGTAAAATTATCTGGTTCTTCACTCTCAGAGCTCTTTGTCTTACCCTTGGATGATGGATGACACAAGAGGGATGTCCCACATCAGCTTCTCGTTTCTTTTCCAATGTCACGTCTAACATTTTGTTTGTCCCAAGTTACAGTAGGAAACTTTCCTCTCTATGAAACGAGTAGGCACCAAGAGAGGCCTCCTAAAGCATTGTGACCTTAATTAGGAAAAAAAGAAAAAAAGAAAGGAAAGCAGGTCAATATGTATCTGATGGAGTCTACGTCGTACCTAGAGCTCTGAAGCACTTTTTGTCCATGTTGATTTTGAAACAAAAGAATTAGGGAAATAACAAGAAAAATATGGAGAGACAAATACTGCAATGCTGTCAAAGGAAATTATTTTCTTAATAACTCAGGGACATACATTTATGGCTTTAGTTTCTAACTAAAACATAGAAAAATGTGCTCCTAACTTATCATTCCGAAGAAGAGTCTTGGAGAAGCATTAAAGTTGTCTACATGCCGTACAATGCAATGGCCTTGTCATTTTTTCTGATTCATCTTCGGCATCTAGAGCGTTCCTAATATCAGCAACAACAACAGCAGGAGAATCAATGTGGACGAATAGAATTTAGATCTGCATCATGATAGAGATGCAGAGTGAGCTTGTTGGTGATCAGATTTCACTCATCTTGATCTGTATATAGTTTGGCTAGTCTTTTACATTTCGAGACAACTTGTATATTTGTTGTATATATCAAGTCTAGACTCTCCTTTTATAGTAGCTTTGCACTGGTATCCACTAGGTTTTGGGTGGGATCTTGTACTTTTGGTCCTCGTTCGAAGGCTATGTGTATATATATGGTTCCTTATTTCCGTTTTTCTTTCTTAAAATGCTTTACTATGCTTCTCTTTGATTCTTCCTCTCCCGAGGCTCATTATTGTTGGTTCCAGGCTAAGATTTAGGCCTACTTTTTTGAGTCGTGACAAGTAGTTGCCTACATCACTACTAAGTGTGGTCCTTCCGCTGAACCTGCTTGACTGGCAGAATGCATCATGCACTGAGTTGCTCTTTCTTCTTTTTCCTTCTTGCATTGCGAGATTTATTTTTAGACCTCTTGGTTAATGTTTGTTCTCTATGGATTGATAGGAAGGCTTGTCTAGTTCTTTTCCAATTCAGACAGAGATTATGAAATGGAGCTGTGAAGAGAACACTTCTTCCTTTCCCATGGCCATTCTGTTTATTCTTGTTCTTACTTGTTATTCTATGAACCAGAAGGACCATAGCTATGCATGTGTTGATGTGAGCTTTAACTCCGTCAAGAGACATTGATTAAATTGAGAATTTCAGGATGAAACTGGAAGTAGTTGTATGCTTAAGTTTTGATACTACAACTTGTGGAAAAAATGTTGTCATATGCATCTGATCAATACTAGCACCATGAGACCTTTGGATATGAGAATTACGTCCTATACCCTGTCATGGTATCTTTTTCAGCGGCTAGTTCTTAAATCTTTTCAAATGTGATTCTTATGTTCACTGTGTATGTGATTAAAATTTGTATGTGTTTTCTGTGGGAGTCAGTATCTTTAGTTCATGCTCTCAAGTTGTTATGAAAATCTATAATGCAGTAAGTGTTGGATTTGCAGGAGTTATTATCGTTGCACGTACCCTGGATGTAATGTCCGCAAACATGTTGAGAGGGCTTCAGCAGATCCAAAAGCTGTCATAACGACATATGAGGGCAAACACAATCATGATATTCCCATTGCTAGAAACAGAAGCCATAGTGCAGCCCCAAATAGTAGTCAGTTGAACGAGCAAGAGACTGAAACTTGGAGGCCTTCACTTCTCGAAAAAGTTGCTCTCCATACCAATGAAATACCAGTATGTAGGCAGCTGAAAGAGGAACATATTACAGCATAATTTGCATTAGTGAAAGGGAAAAGGGTGAATATTTTTCTTTTGTAAGACTAATAGCAGAAAAAATCCTTCTTGAAAACTTCCTGCTGATGACATCTATCTGTACACAAGTCCCAGAAATTGTTTGTAAATCTATGACTACCTGCTAAAGATGTCTCTGTGTTAGTAAAAGGTGTAGTAATAGTCTGTCCTCAGTAGTCTGAAATCTGTGGGACTTCTCTGTTAATTCGTGCAGTCAGCTTCAAAAACTAGTTGCATTTGAAGAGCTTTTTGGCAAATATACAATTGCAAGCATTTAAACAAAGGGTGATTTGATAAAATTATCCTTATCATTTATTGTTTTTTAATTCCTATGTCAACTCAATCAATTAACATGTGAAAATGAGAACGACAATGTCTTTTATGTTTCCTTCAAAGTCTGAACATTTCATGCAATTATTTGCTGGATTGATTACTGAATAATCTGCAGAGTTGGAGTTGTTGCGAGGTTGCTTAGTATTAAGTGCTATTGAATTCACCAACTCAGAACCCCACTCTAATTATAGTAACTATTTTTTCGGTTCAACAATAGTTATTTACTATTGACTTAGCATAGAAATTAAAAAGTACAAAATTCTGGGGTAATTTCACAAAATTACCCTTTGAATATAACAAATACAACTTCTTAAAAATGTAATAGAAAAATAATATAATTAATGATAAGGATAAATTAGGAACTAAGTGTGAAAGTATTTCTTGATTTCATAAAGTAGACTAGTATTGATGGACATCTATTATTAGTATAATCGACACGTGAAGATGAACGGAGGGTTATTTTATATTTACTTCATTCCAAAATAATTGAATTGTTGAATATTTTTTTAGTGTTCAAAATAATTTAATTGTTCATTAAAAGATAGATATTGAAAATTTCTTTCAATTTTACCTTTCATTAGTTAAAATGAATTAAATAAGTATTGCGGTTAAGATTATCATTACTAATATTTTAGAGTTCTAAAAGGGATAAAACAAAAAAAAGCATGATTAATTTATGTCTTTATATAAATTAAGATAGAAAAGTAATATTTATATTTAAAATAATAAGAATAATGATGATAATAATAATAATAAAAGAAAAAAATATTGGCAAAATTCAAATTGAGAAGTTTCAGAACATTGATATAAGATATTTAAAAAATTAAAACACCATGAATTGCCCATGGCCTAGTAGATAAGTTTCTTTCTAATTCTAATGTTGATAGTTGGGTGTTCAAATCCATGTAGTGAATCCCTTTTTGGCAAAAGGAAAAAATGATATTGCTATGGATATAAATATAAATGTGTGCCTCGGTAGAGTTGAACCCGTGTCCGTGAGGACAAACATTTGATCTTCCACCACCAGCACTACCCTTAAATTTTATACTTTGGGTGGCATGTTTAATATTTCTTGGTTTTCTGATACATATATACATATATAAATAGACTTTCTACAAAGGACACTAGGTGTCATGGCACCCCCACTTCTATATATAGATCTATCCCTGATTTTGTCTCAGCTCGATTTGAAGAGCAGACTGTACTTGAATAAGATTATTATTCTCTTTTATATCTCAAACTTTATATGGTATTTAGATCCTCTCTTCTCCTCACAGAGTTCTAAGTTTCTTATTACCCACCCACCACTAATGGCACCTACAGTTACCAATTCTAATGCAACCACTGTTATCGCCATTATTCAATTCAACTCGGTTACCCAACTTCCAACTAAATTTTCTAGTAACCATAACTTGTCCTTGTGAAAGGCCCAAGTGTCCATGCTCATGAGAGGACAAAATCTCTATCGACATCTGGATGGGACTACCTCAGCTCCTGCTAAGACCACAACCAACAAATTATCAACCTCGATTATGTTAATTGGTTTCATCAGGACCAATTAATCCAAAATTTCATTTTAGCATCAGTAGATCCAACTCTTGCTGCCACTGTAGCCGCTGCCACCACTACCAAAGCTGCCTGTGATTCCCTCTATATGACTTATGTCAATAGGTCACAAACTCGCATATTTAGCTTGCAAGATCACCTCGCTCATCTAAGTAAAAAGAGTCTCCTTGTAATAGACCATCTCAACCAAGTTCGGTCTCTCTGTGATGAGTGTGAGACTGCAGGAGCCCCTGTCACCAATGCCAAACTCATTGTTAAGATTCTCACTGGTCTTGGACCAAAATATCCTGCAGCAATTCGAGCACGTGACACCCCAATTTCATATGCTGAACCGTTTGAAAAGCTTATTGATCACGAGCTTTTCCTCGAACACAATGTTATGCCTCAGCCCAACATAATTATTGTTATTGTTGCTCAAAAGTACAGCTCTCAAACAAAGACTAACTCCACCAATAATAATAGGCGTTCAAACAACTATCAGCAACAACGTTCTCAGCTAAGGTGTAATCATCACACCAATTCACTAGAAGTCACCTTAATATGTCAATTATGTGACCGGCCTAGTTAACTCTGCTCGTGTTTGTCTATCTCAGTCTCATAATCATTTTTAGGCATGGGCCAACTTTTCTAGACAATGCATGCAACAATCAGCCCCATTGATAGTCGATTCATGGGCTACACATCATGTAGCATCATATGCCCTGAATCTCAACTACGTTACAGACTAAAATGGTCCAGATGAAATCGCTATGGGAAATGGTAACACCATACCAATTTCTCACATTGGTAACACTGATTTATCAATATATATTTCTAGCTTTCAATTATCCAATATACTTTGCTCTCCTTCTATTTCCAGTAACTTGATTTCAGTTTCTCAATTTTTTCATGACAATCAAACATCTATTGAATTCTTTCCATTCTCTTATCTTGTGAAAGATCTAAGTACGAGGACGCTGCTAATTAAAGGGTGGAGTAGAGAACGCCTTTATGAGTGGCTGCTAGACAGAAAATTTAAAAAAAATATTTAAAAAATTCTACTTGTTTATCGAATATAACAAAAATAAAAAAATTATTTAAAAAAATCTTGCGACAAATAAAAAATAATTTTTTAAAAATAATTAAAAAATAAAAGTAGAGGATTAAGTGGGCAGCGTAGAATTATTTTCTCTAAAATAATTAAAATAATATTTATATTATTATTTTAAGCGGTAGATGAAGTAAGAATATTTTTTAAAAAATTACAATTTTTTTTTGGAGGGGGGGGGAGGATACGATGAGAGGAAGTGGTGGGATGGGGTAAGAAAAATATTTTATATTTTATTTTATAATTTTTTTTTAAAATAATACTTTAATATTTAATTTTAACTAATACTATAATTTATTTATTTTTTTAAGGTGGAATGTTTTGTTCATGTAGAGTATGATGTGACATTTTTCTAAAAATAAAAGAGAGAGTGTAGTGCGCACACCATAGTGAGAGTGGAATAAAAGATAGAAGTGTATTTCTCAAACTAATAAGTGATAGTTTAGGTATGAAACTCATTCTTCCAATAGTTTAGGTATGAAACTCAAAAAAAGAAGATAGTTCAGATGTGTTTTTGACACTTATCTCTTCTTTAAATAGTATGAATTGCTAGCAAATGTTATATGCTATACATAATAATGGATAATATAAATAAAAGTAAAAATCATTAATGAATTATAATTAAATAAACATTACACAATTGAAAATATAACAACAACAACAACAACAACAACATACCCAGTGGAATCCCACAAGTGGCGCTTAGGGAGAGTAAAATGTACGTAGACCTTACCACTACCTCAAAGGTAGAGAGGTTGTTTTCTAGAAACCCTCGTCTCAAAAAACCCATAAGCAAAATAAACTAGATATGGAGAAAAAAGGAAAAGAAAAAAAAGAAAAAAAAAAGAACGACTAATAACGAAAAGTACATGATAGTATGTAAATACGATAAAATAAACATATATAAATGTAAAGACACGACCAATACTACTACCCTACTATACCTCAAGGCCAAACCTCAACCTAACCCTACTAATCTATTAGTCTGCTACTCTAAATCACGACCTCCACTCTTTTCTTCTAAGGTCATGTCCTCGGTGAGAACAAGTTTTGTGGTATCTTGTCTGATCACCTCCCCCCAATACTTCTTCGGTCTATCTCTACTCCTCCGGGTAACTCCTCAATCCAAACTCTCGCACCTCCTAACAGGAGCATCAATATTTCTTCTCTACACTTGTCCAAACCATCACAATTTCACTTCTCTCATATTGTCAGTCATAGGGGTCATCTCTAACCTCTCCCAAATGGTCTCATTCCTAATCTTATCACTCTTGATATGCCCACACATCCATCTCAATATTCTTATCTCCGCGACCTGCATCTTCTGAAAATCTAAGTTTTTGATTCGCCAACAATCCACCCATACAACAAAGATGGTCTAACCACCATTCTGTAAAACTTACCTTTAAGTTTATGTGGTATCTTCTTATCACACAGTACTCTAGAGGCAAGACTCCATTTCGTCCATACTGCCCCAATACGATGCATGGGATCATCGTCAATATCGCCATTACTCTGGATGATAGACCCAAGATATTTAAAGTTATCTCTCTTGGGAATTGGTTGAGTGGCAATCCTCACATCAATGTCTGCTTCATCCCTCGCAACACTGAATTTACACTCCAAGTATTCTGTTTTGATCCTGCTCAGTTTGAACCCTTTAGATTCCAAAGTCTATCTCCAAATTTTCAATCTATCATTAACTTTAGCCCAAGTCTCATCGATCAGTATTATGTCATTTGCAAATAGCATGCACCATGAAAACTTCTCCTGAATAGACCGTGTCAGCTCATCCATCACAAAGGCAAACAAAAAGGGGCTCAATACAGATCTTTGATAAAGTCCCATCTCAACAGGAAAATACTCTAAGTCTCCTCCTACCGTTCTTACCCGAGTTTTGGCTCTGTCGTACATATTCTTTATCACCTTAATATACAGCATTGGAACACCTTTCACCTCTAGACACCTCCATAGAGAATCCCTCAAAACTTTTTCATAGGCCTTCTCGAGATCAATGAACACCATATGAAGCTCCAGCATTAGAATACCTTTCATCTCTAGACACCTCCATAGGGCATTCCTCAGAACTTTGTCTTAGGCCTTCTCGAGATCAATGAACACCATATAAAGGTACAGTATTGTAACACCTTTCACCTCTAGATACCTCCATAGGGCATCCCTCAGAACTTTCTTATAGGCCTTTTTGAGATCAATGAACACCATATGAAGGTCTTTTTTTCTTTCCCTATATTTCTCCACTAATATCTGAACAAGATGAATTGCTTCAATAGTCAACTGCCTCAGCATGAATGCTAACTGATACTTTGAAATAGACACTCCTTTTCTTACCCTCATCTCTACCACTCTCTGCCAGACCTTCATAGTGTGACTTAACAACTTGATACCTCTATAGTAACAGTTTTGAATATCACTCTAATTCTTGTACAATGGAACCATTGTACTCCTCCTTTATTCATCGGACATCTTAGCAGTCTTCATAATAACATTGAATAAACTAGTCAACCATTTTATACTATCTTTGACCATGTTCTTCCAAAAATCTACCAGAATCTCATCGGGTCCAATCTCCCTCCTTCTCTTCATCCTACTAATAGCACATCTAACCTCCTCAACTCTGAATCACTTGCAATAACCAAAATCTTGATGATTATCGGAGTGTGCCAATTCACCTAGCTCAATATCTGTATCTCCTTTATCATTTAAAAGTCTATGAAATTAAGCTTGCCACCTTAGCTTAATGGAAGTCTCATCCACCAACACTTTACGCTCCTCATCCTTGATGCACTTCACTTGGTCCAAGTCGCGAGCTTTCCTTTCTCTCTCTTTAGAGAGCCTATATAATCTTTTGTCCCCACATTTATCACTTAGCTCCACATACAGGCACTCAAACATTGTTGTCTTAGTACTCGTCACCGCTGTCTTCTCTTTTGTCTTTGCCGTCTTATAGACTTCTTAAGCCTTCCCTTTTCATACTCATCCTTATACTCCAATCACTTCTTATAAGCTATCTTCTTAGCTTTTACTTTTCATTGAACTTCACCATTCCACCACCAATTAACCTGACGTCCACCAAAGGTCCCTCTCAAACCCCCCTAGTACCTTGGTAGCTACTTTTCTAATTCAACCCGCAGTAGTGTCTCGCATATTATTCACATCTCCGCTACTACTCCAAGCCTCTAAACTGCTCAACTTTTCTTCCAGCTCCTGAGAAAGGGCAGGAATCAGGCCTCCCCATCTAATCCTCAGTTGAGCATAAATAACCTTCTTCTTTTTTTCTCTCGCAATCTTTTAATCCATCACTAGAAGCCTACGTTGAGTGGAAATGTTTTTATTTGGAATAACCTTGCAATTCTTACAAAGTCTTCTATCGCCCTTCTGGTGAAGTAATCAATATGAGTTTTAGCTATCGTACTATGAAAAGTAATCAAGTGATTTTCCCTCTTTGTGGAGTATGAGCTAGCAATAACTTCGGAAAACATGAGTTAGCAATAACTAACTCAAAGGATTTGCAAAATCCAAGAGAGACGTCCCATCTCCATTACTCTCCCCAAAACCAAAGCCTCCATGGACATCTTTAAACCCACTAGTGATTGCCCCGATATGCCCATTAAAGTCATCCCAATGAAGATTTTTTCTGTCTTTGGTATGCCTTTCACAACCTCATCCAACTCTTCAAAAGAGCTTTTTGACATTCTCATCTAGGCTCACTTGAGGCGCATAGACACTAACTACTTTCACTACATGCCTACCAACCACAAGTTTAATAGACATCATCTATTATTAATCCTTCTAATCTCACCACATATTCCCTAAGGTCCTCATCTACTAGGATACCTACGTCATTTCTATCCCTAGAACCAGTTGAGTACCATTTGCCTCCCGAGCTTTGGTACCTACCCATTTAGTCTCCTGAACACACGCTATATTAATTTATCTCCACTTAAGAGTCTTCACTAGCTCTATGAGTTTCTCTATAAGTGATTCTATATTCCATGACCCTACTCTTAACTTAAATAAGCCTATGCCCCTCTTACCACCGTTACCCCTTACCTCCGACCCCAACTGACGACATGAAACTAATCCACCATTAGATCGTAACGCCACTAAATTAAGAGCTAATAACTCATTAAGCTACTAAGATAAAGAAGATACAATCTAGAGAAAACTATACAACCCAATAGTACGTAACAGTGAAATATAAGGTATACTACTAATCAAACAATCGGGTACAAAATCAAGACGAATAAATGGATAAAGGCAACACAATATGATATGTAAGCTCACAAAATATAAATAAATAGTAAACATATAAATATATGATAAATCCAGAAATATATACGCTAAAAGTCGAATATGTAGAGGGCGAGAAAAAGAAGGCAAGTAAAAAGATACAATTGATTAAAATAAGAAATAACAAGAGATTGGAAGATATATCCTGAAGGTCTGGGCAAAAAATTGTTGAATGTTGCTGGAAAGTGCTGAAAAATACAAGTTATAGACGTTGTCGGAATTTGCTTCTCGCTGGAAATTCACAACAAAATTTGAAAATTGTTAAACTTCGCTAGAAAATACTAGAAAAGAAAATTATGACCTCGCCGAAAAATCACGTATCTTGAAAGATTCTGACTGGAATATGAATAGCCAGAAAAGAAGGTCCCAAAATATTAAATCGGAAATCCCAAAAGAATCCAAAAGGATCTGGCATAAAAAGAGGAAGAATCTTATAGAAGCTCATCACAATTGAAAATATTATTTTAAATGTTACATGAATATTGAACTGTAAGTTGCTTTCATATATGCTCTATTAATGCATTATGTAGTTTAAAATGAGTTTTTTTTGTCAATAATTTTTTTTTTGTCGAACTAGAAATTGTAGGAATCTGTAATTTTCATCTATTGTCATTCAATCGTCAAAGTTGGACCTTCCAATTCATCCTGAATTGGTGCGTTAAGATTACACTCATCCAATTAGTAAAATTAACATAAATTTAATTTTTTAAAAAGTCATGTGTAAAAAAATCATTTATAAATATTAACTTTAATATCTAAAATTAATATAAAAATAAAAATAATTAAAATTTTAATTAGTGTAACACTATTCATTACACTAATTCACTTTTGAATATTTTAATATTATTTCATTATACAAATTTTTGATTAAAGATTATATTAATTAAAATTTTAATTATTTGTATTTTTA
>JAABOM020000084.1:11471146-11546585 GCA_011800125.2 Solanum clarkiae | reverse complement strand
TATATGATATTTTCCTATATAGTGTTGAAATGTGGCTATGCCCTACTCGGGGGGTTGAGCACCAGGTAACTGTGTCAAGGGGTTCGTATTTTGATAACCTATTTGGGGGTTTGTACAGTCACCACGGATGGTAGGGTTTGACTATCCATCAACCTTGTTGGGGGTTATTACCTATCAACCTATCGGGTGGTTTGTACTCTGGCACCACGGGTGGTAGCGTGTGACGATCCACCAACCCATTCATGGGGTTTGTACCTCAATCAGTGAGGGTGGTAGGGTGTGACGATCCACCAATAGTTATTAGTCTCTTCTTAAACATGTATTATCTTCTATATAAGTATGATTTACTACATAGCATGTATTGTTATATGCTACTCACTGCCTATGCTTATGTATTTCGATTATGTTACTTATCTCTTGTTGCATTTCATGCTAGATACTTAGCATATTCAAACATACTAATGTATACTCTATGCCTACATTATATTACCATGTAGGAATAAGAGCTCCTGTTGATTCTCCTCGTGGCTAGACGCATTGTTCAAGTTAGCTGTGGCTGAGTCCCCATATCTGGGGACAATATCTATCTTCTACCATGCTTATGTTTAGACTACATCTTATATATTCTTTGGGAATTCTTATGAGGATGAGGGTGAACCCAGTTGCTTGTCTTAGCCCCTCCTAAGTTCTATGTCTAGAGGTGTTGTTGGACAAATTTTATATTATTCTTGAGCTTTGACTCATCCATGTTATTTAAGCATCAATCTCTCTCTCCCTTAGTCCTAATTCCCCTTGTGTATATCTGTTTTATTGTTTTATCTAGCTTCTGCGACCAAGGATATGTTTATGATATGCTAAGAGATTTGCTTGGGGTCCCTTTGGGTTCCCCATTCACCAGTCACGTCTAGGTCCTAGGCTTGGGTCGTGGCAAGTTAACCAATGCATAAACTATCTTTATGGATTTTATGAATAGGGTGTTCAAATCCTACCTTGAAATGTTCGTGGTGGTATTCATTGATGACAGTTTGATCTACTCATGGGATGAAAAAGATCACAAAGAGCATTTAAGAGTGGTCTTGCAAATCTGGGATGAGAAATTGTTTTCCAAGTTCAACAAACGTGATTTTTGATTGAAGGAGGTTGCGTTTCTTGGATATGTTGTATCCGGTGATGGGATAAAATTTGACCCCAAAAAAGTATAAGCGTTGAGGAATTGGCCAAGGCCATTGACTCCTATGGACATTAGGAGTTTCTTGGGCCTAGATGGGTTTTATAGAAGATTTGTTCAAGGGTTCCCCTTCATTTCATTGCCATTAAGCATGTTGAGCCAAACAAAAGTGAAGTTTGTGTGGACAGATGATTGTGAGAAAAGCTTCTAAATTTTGAAGGATAGGTTGACTTCGACTCCAATCTTGACTTTGTCGAAGGGCACTGATAGGTTTGTTGTTTATTGTGATCCATCAAGAACTGATTTTAGTTGTGTGTTGATGCAAAATGGTGAGGTGATTGGCTATGCTTCAAGGCAACTGAAGGTGCATAAGAAGAATTATCCAACACACACTCTTGAGCTAGCGACAATGGTGTTTGCATTGAAAAATTAGTGTCATTATTTGTATAGGGTCCATGTGTAGTGTTCATCGGTTATAAGAGTCTCGAACATGTGTTTACATAAAGAGATCTCAAATTAAGTCTAAGGAGATGGTTGAAACTCCTTAAAGATTATGACTGAGTATGGCTAATATAGTAGCTAATGCACTTAGTACAATGTCCATGAATAGTGTGTCACACTTTGAAGATGACGGAAATAGGGAATTGGCAAAGGAAGTACATAGGTTGGCTAGATTGGGGGTAAAGTTTAGTGAGGCTAAGAATGGTGGTGTCATGGTGGGAAATATCTCTGATCCATCATTGATTGTAGATATCAAGTTTAAACAAGATCTTGATTCCACCTTTGTTTAATTGAAGGCCTTTATGAAGGAAGGAAAGATAGAGGTCTTCTTACAAGGGGGAGATGGGGTGCTTCGTTGTCATGGGGGATTATGTGTGCTGAATGTTAATGGCTTGAGAAATTTCATAATACATGAGGCTCACAAATCTTCCTATTATATTCACCCCAGTTCCACTAAGACGTATAGAGACTTGAGGGAGGTATAATAGTTGAATGGAATGAAAAACTATATTGCTAAATTTATGGCAAATGCTCAAGTTGTTAACAAGTTAAAGTGGAACACCAAAGACCGGGTGGCTTGGATCAAAACATAGAGATTCCTACATGGAAATAGAAAGAGATCAACATGAATTTTGTAGTTCGTTTGCCTAAGAACAAGAGGCACTTTGATTCTATATGGGTGTTAGTTGATTGAATGACAAAGTTGGCTCATTTCTTGCTGGTTAAGACAAATTTTGGTGCCGAGGATTATGCTGAGTTGTATATCAAAAAGTTGGTGAGGTTGCATGGGTTCTATTTTCATCATTTTTTATTTTTGTACTCAATTTACCCCTCACTTTTGTATGTTATTCCAAAGAGGTCTTAGTGCCAAGGTAAATTTAAGTACCACATTCCATCCTCATATTGATGGGCAAGTTGAAAGAACAATTCAAACATTGGAATACACTTTGGGGGCTTGTGTCTCAGAACTTAAGGAAAGTTGGGATGATCATCTTCTTCACATTGACTTTGCCTACAAAATAGTTATCATTCAAGTAGTGAAATGGTGCCATTTGAGGTTCTATATAGTAGACAATGTAGGTCACTAGTTGGATGGTTTAAAGTTAGGGACGTTTCCTTGATTGGACCAGATTGGGTTATGGATGCCATGGAAAAAGGGAGGCTCATAACAGAAAAATTGAAGACCGCCCAAAGTTGACAAAAGTTCTACTTTGATGTGAGGAGAAGGGGACTTGAGTTTAATGTTAATGAATGGGTTTATTTAAAGGTGTCACCCACGAAAGGTGTTTTTCAATTTGGGAAGAAGGGGAAGCTGAACCCTAGGTATTTAGGGCCTTATAAGATTGTGAGAAGGTTTGACAAAATGGCATATGAGTTAGAGTTGCTATTGGAAATGAACATATTCATTCAGTGTTCCATACATCCATGTTGAGAAAGTTCATGGGGGATCCAAATTCCATCATTCCATTGGAAGATGTGAGGGTTTAGGAGAATTTGACATATGAAGAAGTTCCGGCAGAAACATTAGATTGGAAACTAAAGAGATTGAGGAACGAAGATGTAGTGTCCATCAAAGTCCTTTGGGGGAGACAACAAGTTGAAAGTGCGACTTGGGAAGTGGAAGTGGACATGATGAAATGATATTCCGATATTTTTCACTCTATTCAAGCCTAAGGTAATAAGAAAAATCTTGTTTAAGATGTCGAGTTATGAGTTTCAGTCCTAAGAGTCAAATTGCATGCATTCATACTCATGGTATCATGTTTTAAGGGCATCTTGATCCACAAATTTGATGTTTTCAAGAAAATGATGTTTAAATTGCATTGAAGTATTTATATTAGGGATGAAAAGTATCTTATCATTCCCCTCAATCGTAGTTTTATAACATTAGGGGATGAATGTTTGCAAGGGGGGATATTGTAACACCTCCAGACGTGACTTGAAAAGTCCCTGTGAAGTATTTCTAGAATACATTAAAATCCATGTATTACTTTGTAAATCTGACTTTGTATTCTTTTTTCAAAGAAAAAATTTTGTAGGAAAAGGGTCGCCTTCAAAATTTTTGGGTCATCCGCATCGAAAAATAGTTTCTTCGCATGATATTGTACAAAGAAGAAGAGTATGCAATAACTCCGCGTTACCTACTTGTTGACCCATAGTAAAAAAGTGGCCTAAATCTATATTTAGGCCAAAACGGGAGAAAATTGAAGTTTGCAAAAGAATATACAAGGGACTGGGGACATGACGTGCCTATGCTCCCATAGTGTGTATAATTTTTCCGAACATCTCCAAAATAAATGAGGACAGTTAAGACTTAACCCAACACCTTTATATACATAAATAGTCATCACTTTTTTTTAGCTCTAGTCTTCTCTCTAAACACTCTCAAATCCTCCCAATTCTCTCTAAAATTCCTCCAATTCCTTAAGGTTGAAGTCTCCTCCATTGAAGACAAATATTCCAAAGGGTTTCTCAAGGTTGTCCAAGTCTTTCTCATTTATGTTTCAAGTTTTAAAGGTATGTGAGTTTCTTCTTCCATGGTTTGATCTACCCATGAAGTCCCAAAACCTAATTTACTAAATCCTTCAAATTTCAATGATGATTTCTTATGGGTTCTTTCTAATTATCCTATTAAGCATGAGTTATGTCAAGATTATTTATCTATTTCATGAATTCGTTTCAAAGATTTTCTCCTATGACCTATTTTAGAAATTCAAAGCAGTGACATGATATATGAAATTGAAGATTTTATGAGATAAATTACATGTTTCTATACCTAAGTTCTAATGATGATATGTATGATTGAGGTGGTTCATTTAAAAATAATATAAATTGATGATTTTCAGTACATTGATGCATAACCCTCTTGAGTTACATGATTTAAACTTTACATGCATGTAATACACCTAATTATCATATCAAAATTTTCTAAGGGAGCATGATCTTCAAAGATGAGGGTTCAATAACAAGTAATGAAAATTAAATTTAAGATATTTTGAATCCCTCTTATGAAAGTTAAAGTTGAATATGGTGAAAGGACAATTCTCACACAAAGATAGACCCAATTCTGATAAGGACCATTTTCACATGTTGGATCATAAGTTTAGATGAGCAACTTTATATATATGATAATGATGTTATGGTTTTAAGCTTATGAATGAATAAGATTATGCATATATTTTCAAATGTATTCGTGGGAATGACTTAGCACCGAATCAAGCATTGAGGTGAGATTCAGTAAGGGAATCCTAGTAGCAACCCTTTGTCTCATTAACGATGTGCCACCATAGGAGCCCTTGTAGGATAGACCAGTGGATCCAGCCAAGCCATATTATTCACTAAAGATGCATATGTGAATATTAATGGAATTTTACTTGGCAAATGTCTCCTCGTGCCAATGTAGAGGGTTATGTTTGAATCTATGTAGTAGCTCGCTTTGTCTTATATGTCGGTTATGGCCTTCTCCCACATACGTATGATGATAGGATGTTACGTTTATCTCCCATGTATGATTTTATCAAAGGATTTCCGTGCATGTAATATTGAGCTTATATTTTATTGGATATAGTTATGCATTTTCTTACGAATCTTTGTTATCTATTATTTTGTTGCATTCCACATACCTGTATATTTAAAGTGTGAAAGCATACTTTTTCCTACATGATCTTACCATGTAGGTACCGACGCTCCTATCCATCCATCTCCACATGCTTAGCTTGGTTCGTGAAGATTGTTATTGTAGTGAGTTCCCTATTCTGTGGATAATATCCTATTTCTTTCTTACTTATTTTGAGAGACTATCACTTTACTTTCTATTTTAAGGGTGAGCTTGGGATATATCTTGGCTCGCATCCTAATCATATTGTAGAGGTATTGTTGGATATTTAAGCTATGTACCTATTATGAGATGTTGGTGGAAAGTGATGACCTTCCTAAGCCCTTACCTCCCCATAGCATGAGTCATACTTACCCTCCTCTTAGTCTTGCTTATTAGGTGTTCATGAAAATTTCATTTCCCTATCAATCCCCAAAGCGTGAGTCCAAAGCCCCGATTCTCTTAGATTTATTTTTTTATGCTTGTTTAATATCTTTAACAAAGGATGAACATTAGATATGCTAAGAGGCTTCTGTGGGTTACCTTTTGGGTTTTCCATTCGCTATGTGGCACCTAGGCCCTAGGCTTGTGTTGTGATACCAAGTAATTTATGAGTTTCTTATACATTCAGATCAGTTTTTTTAGTCATTCCTTTGGATTTTGTAAAGTTATTCGTACCTTGAAACAATTATAACATGAAAAGTTGGCTTTGGTAAAAAATGCAAGTAAATAGACTTGGAATTGCATTCTAACAATTTTATTTGCTCCAAAATGGCCAAATTCAGTCAAATTGTGTTTTGAAGATTTTTATGCGAGTTTAAAACACTTAGTATTTTAGCCTTTTAAAATTGGCAAAAGTTTAACTTTGGTCAATATTTTTTGATATCGTGTTCGAATGAAAATTCTGATAGCATTGATACCTTTAGAACATTGAGTTTTGTCTGTAATGATCTTTCATTCGATTCTCGAGGCTTTTAGAATCATTTTTGATCCCTTGGTGGATTTTGGTTAAAATTAACAATTTGGGAGAGGGACCTACTTTTAGTCAGAACAATCGCGTATAGAAATTTTGACAGTGTCATTGAGTCTGGAATGAAAAATTTGGTTAGATAATAAAGTTTTTCTTGATTCCAAGTAGTAGCTCGCTTAGTCTTATATTTTGGTTATACTCTTCTACCACATATATGATCATAGGATGTTATGTTTATCTCCTATGTATGATTTTATCATAACATTTCCATACATGTCATATTAAACTTATATTCTATTGTATATGGTTGCGAATCTTGTTGTAGAGCTTATTACCAATTGTTGCATTGCATCTCACATACTAGCATATTCAAAATACTAAAGCAAATGTTTCTCCTATACGATCTTAACATGTAGGGACCGACTCTCCTATCAATCCTCCTCCACGTGGCAAGCTTGGTTCGTGAAGATCGTTGTTGTGGTGAGTCCTCCATTCCAGAGATAATATCTGATTTCTTTCTTGCTTATATTGTTACACCATCACTTTACTTTCTATTTTGAGGGTGAGCCCCAGACATGTCTTGGTCCCCGTCATACTCATATAGTAGAGGTACTTTTGGATATTTATGCTATGTACCTATCATGAGATATTGATATTTTATGGAGATTTATCCTTTAGTCCTTTATGCCTTATGTGATATTATTTGATGTTGTTGATGTTCATGGAAAGTGACGATCTTCCTAAGCCCTTACTTACCCATAGCTTGAGTGATACTTACCCTCACCTTAGTCTTGCTTGTTATGTGTTCATGTAAATCCCTTCCCTCTATCAATCCCCATAGCGTGAGTCCAAAGCCCCAATTCCCTTAGATTTATTTGTTGATGGTTGATTTATATTCCATAACTGAGGATGTGTATAAGATATGCTAAGAAGTTTGTTTGGGTTACCTTTGGATTTTCCATTTGTTGTGTCACACCTAGGCCCGAGGCTCGAGTTGTGGTACTAAGTCATTTATGACTTTCTTGTATTGATATTTTAGTTACCTGATCATTCATTTGGATTTTGCTATTTTTTTCGTACATTGAAGCTTTATAACTTGAAAAAGTGGTTTTGGTTAAAAATGCAAGAAAATAGACTTGGAATAGGATTCTGATAATTTCATTCGCTCCAAAATGGCCAAATTAGGTCAGAAGCATGGTCAAATTAATTTTTGAGGATTTTTATTCAAGTTCAATCCATTTAGAATTTTAGCCATTCAAAATTGGCTAAAGTTTCACTTTGGTTAACAGTTTTGGATATCGTGTTTGAATGAAAATCTGATAGCATGGATAGCTTTGGAACATCGAGTTTGGTCTAAAATGACCTTTCATTTGGTTAGTGAGGCTTTCATAATCATTTTGATCCCTTGGTGGTTTTTGGTTAAAATAACAATTTTGGAGAAGGACCTGCTATTGTCCAAACAATCACGTATGACAATTTTGACTGTGTTATTGAGTTTGGAATATAAAATTTGGTTGGGTGGCATATTTTGTTTGTGAACATGGGTTTTTGAATTATTTCCAGGAATCTCATCATAGAATTAGAAAGTTGGAAAAACTCAACATTCTTAGATGATCCTGGTGCAGACCCAAGTACGCATCGCATTCGCTACCCCTTGGCTGCATTCTAGATGGTTTGAGTGGTCAACCATCATGGACAATACTATTGTGCTCTATAATTGCGGGAGATCCCACCATGATTATGAAGATCAATTTATGAAGGGTCCATGATCGGGAGCAACTATTAGTCTCAATTACAGAGAGCAATTGTGTTTGGTCCTTATTTAAAAGAGAAGGCATGATCAACTTTATCTACAAACCTTTGAGATATGATATTTCCCTCACTTTTTTCTCTAATACTTGATATAAAGATCTAAATTGTGCGGTTTGTTTTGGAGAATATCGTGTTGTCGTCGAAAAGTTATTTAAAAGATTTGTGTGAGATATTTTTACCTTGTTACTTATTGCCATTTTTGTGTTTCTAGTGTAAATATGGATTTTTATTCCATGATTTGTTTTGGGCTTCTTTGAGCCCTGAATCATATTACATTTTAAGGCACAAGTTCGATGAAATATTAAGATCCCTTTTATAGAGTTATTTTGAAATTTCTGGTATGAGTCCCACATTCCCAATTTTAACTCTGAAATTGAACTATCTCAGTTTCTTATGAATTTATTGTCACACGGACCGTAGTGATGTTTTTACTCTATTTTATGTAGCGTGGTAGCATTCAAAGACCATTTGAAAGGGAAAATCTTGGGTGGAGTGACTTGGAGCATGCGTGAACAACCTTCACGTCAGATAGGTTTACCTTATCTTAGTATTGAATTTTAATATGTGAATATATGTATATTTTCATGAATATGGGTGGGAAATTAGCTGTGTATGCCTTTCTTACTAGAATTCCTATATTTAGGCCATTTTCTGGTACGATGTATACTTGTACTATTATTATTGATTATTTTTGCCTTGTAGCCTGATTTGAGCATGATTCCTATTTATAAATTGAGCATGTTTTCCTTAGTTTAAGCTTAGGTTAGTGGAAGTCATAGACTTGCACTCTTTCAACACTCTATAGGGATTATTTCCTTCTTCAAGCATTGATCGGTATGGCTTGGAATCTAGTGGATTGATATAGTAGACTTAGTTCTGATAGAAGTGGGCCTTAGCTAGGTAATAATATTGTTTCTATACCTTATCATCCATATGTCCCTATTTCATGACTCCATTAGTTGCATTGGCACAGTGGTCCACATTCTATGGTTTGGTGTAGAATGTTGAACTTGGTTCAGGTGGATGAAGTATTTTGACATGCAACTAATATGATTACCCTCAACAATCATTGGATACCTTCGGTGAACATCCAAATTTATGCTCCGGCCTCAACATCATCATTACCTTTTCGTGAGCATATGGATTTATGCTTTGGCTTCAAGATTAGTGGACTTATGATGAGGATCAAGATTTACACTTCGGACATGCCTCAAGAGACACTCATAGAAAACATCCATATTTATGTTTTAGCCTCAACTCCAGAAATGGTTTTGAAGTGCATCTAGATTCTAAACTCCGGCCTTGTCAATTTCTAGGGCACCTGAGTTTGTAATATTTTTTTGTTTTATGATATAATCTTTGCTTGTGTAAGTAGCCCTTAGTAGATTTAGCTATGTTGAGCTTATGGAGGTCCTTTTGTTTTTTTTTTCTTTACAAATTTTGCGCGTGAGTATACCTTATGAGCTTATGCAGGTAATGAGTTGTGAATTTACTCTCATCTAGGACTTCAATTTCTTATAAATAGCATCCTTAATGACTTGCTTAATGCTTCGAACTGATAGAAAATGATGTTTTGCAGCAAATGACATGGCTATGGAGCACTTCATACAAAATCTTGGCAAACAAGGTAAAAATTTGGATTAAGGAATTAGACACTAATCATCCTAAGTTGATTTCTATACACAGATGCAAGACTTTACTCAAATTAGCAAGACACGACTTAAAGGACTCACCAGCTACTGAGAAATCATCTATTAAGAGCTCCATTATATCCTCTATCATGTTGGCAAATATAGATAAGATACATCAATAAAATGTGGTCGGTGCATTACACAGTCCAAAGGGCATTCTCCGAAAGGCAAATGCACCATATGGACAAGTAGATGTTGTATTTGTTTGTTCTTTCAAAGCAATCGAAATTTGGTTGTAGCCAAAATAGCCATCATAAAAACAATACCATCCTCGCCCCACCAAAGTATATAATATTTGATCTATGAATGGCAAGGGAAAATGGTCTTTCTACATAGAGGCTTTTAGCTTCCGATAATCCATACAAATTCTTCATATTGTAACGGGCCTTGTAGACACTATTTCACCTTTTTCTTTTGGCATAACCATCATACCCCCCCCCCTTTTGTGGTACACATTGCAATTCGATAACCGATTACTATCGGGAATAGGACAGATCACCCTAGCATCTAGTCATTTATTAATTTCCTTCTTGATGACCTCCTGCATAAGAGGGTTGAGACTCTTTTGATGGTCCACACTCGGCTTGAAAATATCTACTAATTTGATTTTGTGAGCAATACTTCCCGAAGGAATACCCACAATATCAACAATAGTCCAACCAATAGTTTTTATAAAAGTTTTCAACACATTCACAAGAGCATCAATTTGTCATTCCAATAAGTCAACAACAACATTAATCAACAAAGTGTGATTGTATCCCAAGAAGACATACTTGAGATGAGAGGGAAGTTCCTTCAATTCAAGATTAGAGGGCACATCTATGGATGGGTTTGCAGATTCAGTTTCTTAGTTCTTCAAATCGATATCAAGCTTGACCCAAGCTGTTGGAAACAAACCTATGCCGATCGAAGTGGCAATGACTTCATCATAATCATTAATATTATCCTCATCATAGTTTAACAGCATAACCAAAGAGACTCCATCCATGCTAGTTAGGTCATGTACACTTTCCATGGCCTCATCAACAACATCAATGGCTGAAATCACATGGAGGTCATTAGGCTGCTTTATTACATTGCATACATTGAATACAACCTCTTCATCATTTACTTTATATTCCAAATCACCACTTTCTACATCAACCAATTCCCTATGTATAGAAAAGAATGGCCTACCAAGTATAATTAGCATATCCATGTCAGCCTCACAAACTAGAATAAAAAAATTCATTGGAAATATAAACTTTCCTACCTTTACCAATACATCATAGAGAATATTAAGTAGGCCTTTGATTGTATGATCAACCATGAGGAGACGCATGGTTTTAGGAGAAGGTTCACCTAAAACATGGTGTTTATAAATAGTGAATTCCATGAGATCTATACTAGCACCTAAATTAGAAAGGACCATTGCAAATTGAAACATCCCACTGGTGAATGAGATAGTAAATGATCCAGTGTAATCTTTTTTACCACCATCGTGCTAATTATAATAGTACTACAGTTGTGAGAAACTTCAACCATATCAGTATCTAAACCTCTCTTCTTGGTGATCAATTCCTTCATAAATTTCACATACTTGAAAATTTCTAACAGTGCTTCAATAAAAACAATGTTGATAGAGAGTGTCTGGAAAGCTGAAAGGAACTTTTGAAATGTGACATCTTCAATTTTCTTTTTGAGCTTTCCAGGGATGGTGGTTTAACCACGGGGAGTGATTTAGGTAGTTCCAGAGGAGAAATAAACTCCTCTAGTAATTCATTCACCTTGTCACTCGCTTTCTGGATTGGCATCTCAACTGGTTCACTAGGCACACCATTGATCACTTCCTTCGATGGCTCATTATCTAGGATGGTTACTTATTTTCTCTTGCTAGTTATTTCTTACTCGATAGTAAGTATATCACCTCCTACCATTTTACAACACAATGTGGTGATTACTAGACATGGAATGCTTTCCTTTTTCTTTAAATCAAATTGTATGGTAAGCTCACCCATGTATTCCTCAAGGAATTTAATTTCCATAGAGTTAAAGAAAACCATTTGATTTAGCAATGATAAATCCATTTGCATCCCCTTTAGTATTTTATCTAACCTTTCAACTCTATTCAAAATTTGAGCAAGCATGTCATTAGTTTTGTGGCTCATAGTATCACTCAGGGGGATGTTTAGACTTGGATGTTCACACCAAGGAGTATATCTAGAATCCTTATAAGAAAAGTTATGATTTTACCAAGAATCATAATCTCTCCAACCACTGCCTTGATTATGCCAATAAAAGTCCGGGTTCTAACCTTGATTTCAGACGTGCATAATAACTCAGGCAGAAACTCGATATTTGAGTTGACACCCAATTGGCTTCCTCATTATGGTTGACATCATAAATAAAATTTCCCTGAGGATAATCTTCATTGGTTCTGATTACAACAATCAGTTGAGTAGTTCCCATAGCATGTTTCATCAACAACTTAAGTTGGGCAATTGCTTTGGCCATATTTGCATCCCTTTCCCTACTCTTCTCCAATTGTTCTTTGGCTAACCCCAATATAAAGGTGGCCATTGCATCCTCCTAAGTGTACCATGCCTTGTGTATTTACATCCTTTCATCTATCAATTTTGCGGATCTTGCAAATGATTGCTCCATCTAGCCCCCTCTAACAAAATTATCAGCCACCGTCTTGTTCACAACATCAAGAGTTCTATAAAAGTATTATAAGAGCAAGTCGTCTAGAACTCCACGAGTAGGGAATTGCAATGAAATCTTTTGAAACTACAACCAAGCTTTGTAGATGGGCTTACCATCCATTATTTTAAAATTTTAGATATAATCCCACAATTTGACCATCCAAGAAGGCGGGATTAATCTTTCTATGAAAACTCCACAAGAATCACTCTATGATGTGATGGATTCGGGAGATAACTCAATAAACCATTTAGAAGCATACCCTCTAAGAGAAAAATGGAATAAGCAAAGCCAAATTGACTCTTGAGAAACATCCTTTGATATGAATGAGTTACGCACATCCAAGAAGTTTCTAATATGATTGTGAGGATCCTCATCCGGATGTCCACCATAGAGACCTTTAAAGATCAACAACTACAACATAGCAACCTTCACATGAAATTACATACCACCAACATCTGAGGGCAATTGAACAGTGCTCATGCTCCAGTATGTCTTAAGTTTCACTTTATGCTCACTAGCAACACCATTAACAATATCATTATGTTAACCCATATTGGAGCCAACTTCTACACTAATAGAACTCATTATATCACCTAACAATGAAAGACAAAACAAACAAAATAAAGTAATAAGAGTATTTGACAACAAAAAACTTGTTCGCCAAAAGACTTCTTTTAGCAATTCTAACACCGTCTCCCCAGCAATGACACTATTTTGATCTCACACGCCCACACTTGAACTTGTGAAAAGTGTGTTAAAGCGAGTGATCAGGGGGCTCTGTGAGAGTTAGTTACTTTTGAATTTTGAGTTGTTTACACCAGTTTTCATACCTTTACAACTTTCTATCCTGGACCTCTATTGCATTTTATTCTAGTATTTCTTACTATTTTTACTATTCCTACTTAGTTGGCCTATGATACCTTCTACCTATAGTATCCCACGCATTTTGAAGGATGGGATATTGTATAATAAGGTAAAATATTGAAAAAATAACATCGGTAGATTTTTAGGTCAAGAGAATGACAAAATAAATTTTGAGAAAATTACTTATCTAAAAAGGACTGCGGCAGGAGCATGTTACAAACATGTTTCAAGGTAGTTCAAATTCTTTCCTTACTCAAATATATCAAAAATTGAACTTCACATGAAAATTACCTATGATGAAACATCTCTGCATCTTAGACCTGCTTCACAGCAAGCGAAATTCTTCTGTATAATTTCACTTTTAAGTGAGGGTATTTTTGACTTTACTTATGTATCATTAACTGAATTTAGATGGTTTTCCCATCCTATAAATTATCTTTTATCCCCAAATTGACTCCACTCTTTCACAATTCACATATTGCAAAAATTCTCTCTCTAGAAAGTTATTCTTAAGGCTTTCTTCTCCTTGAAACAAGAAGACCAAGTCATATCCTCCATTTCTCTTCAAATTTTTCAAGGAAATCACCTAAGGCATGTGATTTTTCATCCATGAAATCCTTTCTTCTATGGAGCTCCATTGAGATTCTCAAATTTTCATCTAATTTTGAGTATGAATATTTTATGGATGTTCTCAACTTCTTCCCAATTTCTTCAAATACAATTCAGATTGTTATTGTTAATCTATCCTAATATGAATTCATATCAATTATATGAAATTTATAATTTTCTTATGAATTCTCTATAAATTTCATCTAAGGTTCATGATTGCGTAATGGGTCTTGTTTATTTCACATCCAATTGCATTAATTATTCTTCAATTATGATCTATTTATTCAATTAGGCATGGTTTATTACCTAATTGCATGATTATGATGATTTTCAAGTGATTTCTTTACAAGGCTTTCTAGGATTCATAATGACTAATGTGGGCTATTATAATTATCATTTTAATTGTTAATTTCTACTCCAATTATGCATGAATTTTGTTAAATTACATGATTTTAAGATGATTTGAGATTAAACCCACACAAAGACATGATATTTAGTGAAGCTCATAATTCCTAATATTCTATACACCCGGATCCACCAAAAGGTATAGAAACTTAGGGAGGGGAGAGGTGTATTTGTGGAATGTAATGAAGAAAGACACAACAATATTGTGGCGGAATGCTCAAATTGCCAAAGGATGATCATCAAAAGTTGGTTGGTTTAGACCAAGACATTGAAATTTCTACTTTGAAATGGGAAGATGTAATTTAAACTTTTAACGAGCTTGCCTTGTACTTGAAAGCAACATGAGTCAATTTGGGTGATTGTGGATAGAATGATGAAATCAGCCTATTTTCTACCAATCAAGACTTCTTATAGTAATGAGGATTATTCCAAATTTCAAATCTCGATGAGGTTGTATGGTGTATCATTGTCTATCATATTAGATCGTGGTAATTGATTTAATTCTCATTATTGGAAGTCACTTTAAAGATGTTTTATACCAAAGTGAAGTTAAGTATCGCTTTCCATCTTCAAATTCATAGGCAAGTTGAGAAAACAATTCAAACTCTTGAAGACATATTAAGGGCTTGTGTATTCAACCTCAAGGGTGATTGGGATGGTCACTTATGGCTTATTGGATTTGGGTACGATACTAGTTATCACTAAAGCATTATAATTAACCCGTTTAAAGCTTTATATAGGAGAATATGTAGGTCTCTGGTGGGGCAATTTGAAATACGTGAGATGGTATTGATTGTTCCCAATTTGGTATTTTATTTTATGGAGAAGGTAAGGCTCATAAATGAGAAATTAAAGGCTGCCCAAGGTCGCCAAAAGTAATATTAGAATATTAAAAGAGGGATCTTGAGGTCAATTTTGATGATTCGATCTATTTAAAGATTTTGCCCATAAAGGGCATAATGCATTTTAGTTATAAAAAAAATTCCTAGGTATGTAGGACCCTATAAGGTCATAAAGTGAATTGGTAAGGTAGCATATGAATTAGATATAACCTTGGAGCTAGCATTGGTTCATCCTGTGTTCCATGTGTTAATGTTGAGAAAGTTTATGGGTGATCAAAGTTCCGTGAAGTCATTGTAAAGTGTGGTGCTGTTGAAGAGAACTTGACTTATGACGAGGTTCTGAATGAAACTTTGTACCGGCAATTGAAGCAGTCAAGAAACAAGAAAATTGCATTTGTTCAGGTACTTTGGAGGAACCAATACGTTGAAAGTGCTATAGGGAAAGCAGAAGCGGACATGAAGAAATGGTATTCTTGCCTCCTCCTTCTACTAAATCCTAAGGCAATTAGTATACATACTCAAAATCCTCAAAATTCTTATGATTCAGCTTTTTCATATCATAACATACACATACATACTCATGAAACTAATTTTGAATGGGATACTATGTAAAAGTTTAAAAATTATATAGGGTCCCGGTCATGATGGTGCCTATTAGACCCCATCTAAAGGCAAGCCAATTACTCAGCCCACAGGGTACTGTCCTAACTTTCTAGTCCAAACCATACTATATATCAATATAAATAATCATAATCTACCCAGAACCTAGAAGTCAACTATATAGAGAAACAATAGACATGAGGACATATCATATACATATATCAATAACCATAACTATATACAAAATCAAAGTGCCTCTAAAAATACATAACCCTACTTAACTAGGCCAATGTCTGGATACAAAAGACGACCATCAATAGAAAAGAGACTGCAAAGAAGAAAGATCTATCGGTGCTCACAAAAAGATTCCTAAGATCTCCCAAAGTTCCTAACTCATCTATCACAACCCATACATAGACCATACCATGGGAAGATGTAGAAATAGGGGTAAGTACTAGAAAAGGCACCTACTAGACATCATCGGCTGATAAAGTTAGTGAACATAAATAAAGCCGAAATATATAGAAATTGTAGCAGTGTAGCACAACAAACCTAGACCAAGTCATAGGCATGTTCGGAAACCCTCCACCACAAATAAACCAATCGAAATGAAGAACAATGAAGAACCAGACCAATCTAAGTGATGAATATCGATACCGACTAATAAAACTATGTAGGCTCGTATCGCAACTGCCCCAACTAAGGCATAGTGCTTTACATGGGTGCAAGACCCTAGTACATACACCTGTACAACAATTATGACCCCAAAAGCCCAAAAGGTACTGCATAATACATAACTAACAGATTATCACAGAATCCCATAGAACCATCAAAAAGCCTTACTCTCTACATCATCAGAACAAGGGTTAGTTGTGCATAGGGTTAAGGCCCTAATTCTAAGACTGAATGCCCCTTGGCCCACATAAGCCCAGGAGGTACACCCACACACAATTAGGGTGTTAATAGGTATGTGGATCCATGGGTAATCAATAACGAGCCTCACCCCAATAATCGTGTAACATCTAGGTCCTTGAAACTCTGTCGTTACGTGACACCCGATCAAAAATACGCATGCAAAATGGTGGGACGTATCCCCCAAAGGAGAAGGAATCCCCCTCACATGAAAAATATGTCTCATCTTAAAATGTCAATCGCCAGGCCTCGCCCCTAACGTGGTATCAGTAGGGTCCTTGACCCAAACTATAGTCAATGGGGCCTTAGGCCCAATGTAACGGCAAATGCTCGAACATTTTAGCATTGGCACCCTAATCTTAGACACTCGGATATGACCACCAGAGAATGGGCCACTGGGCGCGTAACTCAGAATCTCAAACACTCAGACATGGCCATCAAAGACTTGAACTATATGTTGTGTCATCTAGGTCTTGGAGCATAGAACTAGGAAATCTCTCTCTAACCCATCTACATCAAGATCTTCCGAAGATACCATCTCGACTGATAGAATCACCCTTATCATACCTATTATTCTAGTACGTCACTCAAATAAAGATAGGTAACCCAACATCAGATTGAAAGAACCACTACCAAATAACTATTAGTAGTACCTCAAAGTGTATATGTATCATAAATCACAGTAGCGTCATGCCCAACAAAGGCCAAGTATATTATAATCTCATAAATCTCAAGTACCCAAAGTAAACATAAACAGTCATGGTATGTCATAAGTATCCCCGACAACCTAACCAAGGAAGGTCATATCTATTCCAGAATAAGGCCACAGTACGGCATATAATCAATACACAATCTCCTGGTCATCATATCTCAGTAGCAACGGGCTATACATATCATACAGGTAAAAGTCAAGTTAGTAAACATACATGTCCCAGAGCACTAGTCTTCCATGTTTGGTCCTTACCAAACCCTTTCTCGGTGTAAAGAAACTTATAGGGTAGCATTGGTTCGCCCTAAGATAAGTCCCAAAAAGCTAGACAATCAGAAGGATGACATCTACTAGAATCATACTGTAGCCCAATAATCACAATAGATATCGCCTAAGGAAACCATGTGCCGACCCACTGAAAATGTGCCCCTCTCAATAAGATGCCACTCCCTAAGACTACTCAAGTAACTAGTGTCTCATCACAGATAGCCGAGAAAAAATATCGGTGCACCCCAAGGTGACTTACTAGGCACTATAAACCCTTCTCCAACAAATCCCTCAATTGCTCCTTTAACTCCTTCAACTCCGCCGGGGCTATAGGTAAGTGGGAATAAAAATGGGTTGAGTATCGAGAAGAAGGTCTATAACAAAGCCTATTTCCCTTTCAAGAGGAACACCGGGAATTTCATCGAGAAAGACATGATGTAACTCATTAACCACCAGAATCAACTCAATAGGAAGGATTTTGGACTCAATATCCCTAGCCCTCACAAGATGATAGAGACAACCCTTAGAAATCAACTTTTGGGATTTAAGGAAAGAACTGAATCTATCCTTGACCACCACATCACAACTTTCCCACTCAAGGACGGTTTTATTAGGGAGTTGGAATTTTACCCTTTGGGTTCTACAATAAATAGAAGCATAATATGCATGCAACTAATCTATCCCGAGAATGACATCAAAATAAACAATATCTAACTCAACAAAATCACAAGGCATGATTTTATGAAAAATAGACACGGGAAAATTTCTATAGACCCTTTTAGCAACAATGGACTCACCAATGGGGGCAGACACTTCATAAGGTTCACACAACAATTCGAGACAAACATGAAGCTTTTTGCAAACAAAAAAAGTAATAAAAGAAAGAGTGGCACCTGAGTCTATCAATTCATACATATCAAAATTAAAAACCTTTAATATACTGATGAAGACATTGGGTGTTACCCCTTCGTCTCCCTTGAAGAGCATAAAATCTATTTTGCCTTCGAGCACCCCTTTGTTAGCCTTCTCGCCCTTTTTGACCCGCATTTGCACATTGGCCTTATGGATGACCATCTCTACCTTTATTGTGAGCACGAGGACAATCAATCACCTTATGTCCCACTTCTCTACAATCATAGCAAGCACTAGAGTTCTTCAAATATGGAGCATTATGGCTCCTACACATCTTTAGCACATAGGGTTACGCATCACACCACCACCACCACCTTGGAACCTTGGATTGTCATTAGCAAACCTCCTATTAGGAGTATTGTAGGACCCTTGGCCTTGGAAATTGTGGTTTTGATAAAACCGACCAGCCTTGGAATTTTGGAATCTACCTTCAAAATGAGCCATCTTGGACTCACCACTTCTACTTTTTCTAAGATTTTCACCCTCTAGTTGTTCGGCATACGTCATGAGATGGAAAAAATCTATATCTCCAATTAGCATGTCGGTATGACACTCCTCATTACCCAAATCGGATACAACCAACACAAATTTTTTTATCCTTGACCTTGGCTCGGCAACCAATTATGGGGCATACTTGGAGAGTTGGTAGAACTTGAGCATTCTCACTCACACTCATAGACCTTGCTTAAAGTTCATAAATTCCATCATTTTAGCCTCCCTTAGCTAGATAGGAAAGAACTGGTAGAGAAATGTGGCTTTGAACTCATCCCACGGAATAGCGTTATCATTCCCCTTCTTCATCTTCCATTGAGTGAACCAAATTTGAGACACCCCTTTGAGTTGTAGGCCGCCAACTCTGCTTTTTCCTTTGAATTAACCCCCATAAAGGGCAATACATTATACACCTCATTGATGAATTCTTAGGGATTCACATCCACCTTGGTTCTATGGAACTCCATTGATTCGTCCTAGTAAAACCCCTCACCCTTGAGGATGAAGTATGAGCATGAGGAGCTTGATCTGCTTGGTTGATTTGGTTGGTCATGGCATGGGCCAACATAGTGATAGCATCCCGGAACACATCATGGGCCACTCCCCCATCTTGAGGAGCGAGAGGGGCTGATTGCTCTGCCGGTGAACGGGCTTTCCATAGTCTTTCTCTTGGAATAGACATGATCTAGAATAGCAAAGTACATTTGTTAGGGGAAAGAGCCTTACCTTACTTATACAGCATGACATAGATCATAAAGAGGAGAAACATTTCCTAAAATGCCTCAAAGCCTCTTACTCATAGTTGTGATGTGCTTCCAACCATGAATAAGACTCTAATGGACGTGATGTGTTGGATTCCGAGGACCATTAATAACCTAGTGCTTTGGTACCAAGTTTTTCATGACCCAAGCCTAGGGCGTAGACGTGACACAACGAATGGGGAACCCAAAGGAACCCCAAACAAGCCTCTTAGCATATCAATCATAAATCCTTGGTCGCGGAAGAAAAATAACAACAACAAGAGATATAAATAATGGAAAAGAGACTAAGGGAAGTCTTTGATAATCGTAAAGTACTCAAGACTCAAGCTCATAGCATAAGTACATCAATTGTTTCCAACAAAAACTCTAACATAGATTGGAGCAGGGACTAAGACACTTCCTGGGCTCACCCTCATAGTATCAACTGCTCAACATAAAGAGATATCAAGTAGTATGAGTACCATAGCTAGTGTCCCTGTATTTGAGGACTCACCAAAGTTTATCTTCCAAAATGCCAAAACTAGCCACATGGATGACGATCTAGAGGTGCTCCGGTTGCTACATGGTAACATCATGTCAGCATAGAGTATGAGTTAGTATGTTTGAAAATACTAAATCTGTAGGATACAATGCAACAAAATATAAGCCAACATAATCAAAATGCATAATCATAAGGAATGGATAAGTATAGTATCAATATGACATGCATGATCAATGCGTGAAGTGAAACACGTTCATAAATCATATAACTTGCAAATATAGATTACATGTGTGGGAGGAGACCATAATCATAGACCAAGCATCTATTACTTGGAATCTAAGGCATCTCACCCCCTTGGAAGGTGATTGAGGTATCCATCCCTCATCATAGTGGTATGGGCATGTCACCACCCAACAAGGTGGTCAAGGTATCTACCCTCAATATGGTAGTATGGGCATGTCAAACCCCAACAAGGTGGTCAAGGTATCTACCCTTCGACATGGTAGTATGGGTATGCCACCCTCCAATAAGATGGTTGAGGCATGTCACCCCCTCAATAAGGTGATTGAGCATGTCACTGAAATACCCCAAAAATATGCCTTGAAAATGTCCATGATCATAATTTCCATATATCTCAAAATTCGTACTTGATATCAAAAATTCGACTTCATATTCGTGATCAGGGGGCAAAATTAAGTGGGAAATGGGTATAACCCCAATTATTGAGAAAGCGTAGCAAAATAATGATTTTGAAAATTTTCATTTCCAAAAGTTGTTCGCGACGGCTCCGCGACGCAGACCTATCGCGGAGCAGTGTTGTGACTTCCTTATTTTTCCTATCTTGGCCAAAGGCATTGGGGTTTTGGCCCCATGCCCTCATATGCCTGAAAACACCTATACTTAGCTATTTTCAACTCTATATCATTCAAAACACTCTTAAAACCATCTCTAACACTTAATCAAATATTTTATTCAAATTCAAGTATTCGAAGCTTAATTCCAGATCTCAAGAACTTCATTCAAGCTTCAAGTTCTCTTCAAATCTACATCAAGAAAATTCCTAATTTTAAGATATGTGAGTTTTAACCATTGGATCCTTTCGCCCATGGTGCCCAATCTTTCCATCTTATGAAAATTACATGTTTTCAAGTTTTATTATCTATGGGTAACTTTTATTATGGATTATAAGCATGAAATATGTTGGGGTTTTATAAAATGTTTATCTACCTCAAGCTTATTCTATGAATTGGTTTTGTTTATTGAGACTATGTATGTTTTGAGCTATGACTCTATAATCTATTATGACATTTGATGATGGACTTTAAGGTATGTTACATGAGAGTTTTACTATGTGTTGGTGGGTAAATTTGCATTGAGTTTTCTCATATTATTACACTCTTGAATTTCATGATTTAGAACAAGACTTACACCCTCCCCCAAAACATTTGATAAAATGTCAAGTCAAGGATTCTCAAGTTGTTCACACGCTTAATGAGTCAAGTGACTTCATGATGAATATGGGCTATCAAGTACATTATGAATTCATAGAATTATCCATGATTATGCAAGTATGAAGTGAAGCCCTATTTCCAAGATTTTACCTCCCGTGAGCCTTTGATGTTAAAGCAAGGGTAATGTTTAATGTTGATCTATTCTAATGTTTCGAGTTAGGGTCACTATTAGAGGTCAAGTATGTTAGAGCTACTCATGTCATGATTCCATATGTTCATTGTAAGTTATTAAAGTATGATTATTATAAATATTCCATGAGATTAGACTTAACACTGATGGATGGAGGGTTTGCTTTCTTTCCTTGAACTATGTGCCAAAATAGGATTATGTTATACCTTTGCTATACTAGTGGATCCATTTAGTGCACTTTCTCTTGAATTTCTTCCCGAAATGGGATGGGTCCCATAAGGTGAAGTTTCTCATGAAATCCTTTTAAAAATAAGATGGGCTCCCATAAAGAAGGTTATTTCTTAAAAATGGGACACGCTCCTGTAAGGTGAAGTATGGTTTACCTGGGCAAGTCGACCACCTCTTTATTGGTGAGGGGTAATCATCGGGATTCCAAGTTTTAGCTCACTTGGTCTTATTCTATGTCAGTTGAGGTCTCTTCCCACACATATATTATAGTCTACATATATTATAGTCTATGCACGTTGAATGAATTACAAGCATGTTTTCCTTCTAGCATTGACATGCAAGCCATACGAGATTATGCTCATTTATTACCTATTACTATGCATTTTGACTATATTGGCCAGTGTATTGTTGCATTGCATCCTACATATTTAGTGCATTCAAACATACTAACACATACTCTATGCCTACATGATTAAAACAACTCCAAAAAGTGCCCAAAAATGTTCTTCAAAAATGTCCAGAATCGTAATTTTCACATATCTCAAAGTTTGTGCTGATTTCAAAAAACCGACTTCACATTCTTGTTCAGGAGGTCAAATTGAGTAGGAAAAGGGTCTAATACCAATTTTAGAGCGAATGATTCACAATTTCAATTTTCCATATTTGATAAAAAAACATTGTCTAGGCGTGTCGGCGGCGGGATATGCCTCAGTGTATTTTTCTTCCTAATTTTTTTGTCCGATCCAAGGATTTTGAGTCTTGTGCCTAAGTGTTCCCATAAGTAAAAATACCTGTACTTAGCCATATTTTACCTTTATATAATTGAGGACATTTCCAAATACTCATTCAAACACAGCCAAATATTTGACCCCTAAACTCAACTCTAAAAACTCATCCTGACCTCAAGATTCTTATTCAAGCTTCAAGTCTCCATCTCCAATCTTCATCAAGCTAATCTCCAAAGCCAAGGTATGTGGGTTTCTTTCATGGGTTCCTTTCATCCATGATACCCAAGCTTCCTTTTCTTAAAAATTACATGACTTAAAGTTGATTTACTCATGAATCTTATTTCTTATGAAATTCACTACATACTATGTTGGGGTATATGAAATTGTGACTGTTTTACTATATTTTGGGCTATGAATCTAAGATCTATTATGTGATTTTATGAAGAGTTTTGATGTATATTTCTTGAGGGTGCTACTAAGTATATATTGATGGTTTTACATTGGATTTTTCAATATGAGAACAGTCTTGAATTGCATGGTTTTACACTAGTACTACACACCTGCCAAGTGTTTGATAAAATGTCCGGTTATGGTTTCTTTAAGAATTGAAGGTCCAATGCATATCTGATGAGTTGAATGACTTTATGGTGATGAAAGGAAGGTTTATATACGATGACTATATGAGGATGAGAGGAATGTATGTATATGATATTATCTCAATAGTGTTGTGGATGACCAAGCCTCATCCGGGAGGTTACAGGCCTGGGTAACATTGTTGAGGGGTTTGTACCTCGATCGCCTTGCTCAGGAGGTGGTGAAACAACCCCAAAAAGTGCCCAAAAATGTGACTTAGAATGCCTGAAATTTCAAATTCCATATATCTCAAAATCCATGTGCGATATAGGAAATCCGACTTCATATTCTTGTTTCGGGGGTCAAAATTTGGAGAAGAAGAGTCTAACCCCGATCTAAGAGTGAAAAATTAGCAATTATAATTTTTCAAGGTGTGAATTCCAAAGAGGAATTCACGACCCCCTCATGACGCACCACAGTATAAAAAGTGGCCTTTTTTTTTAACTTGGTCCAAGAATACTAAGTCCGGGGCCTAAGTATTCCCAAATGTGTTTTTACCTATACTTAGCCAAATTTCACCCTCATATTATCCAAAAACATTTCCCAATACTCAATCAAACACTTAGCCATATTTTCACTCCTGAATTCAAGTCCCAAACCCTCATCCTAAGCTAAGGTTCTCCTTCAAAGTTCTTCTTCAAGCTTCAGTCTTCATCTCCAATCTTTACCAAGTTCGTCTCTAAGCTAAGGTATGTGGGTTTCCTTCATGGGTTCCTTTCATCCATGACACCCAAGCCTCATTTTACTCAAATTGCATGATTTAAATTTGATTTACAAATAGGAAATGCTTATTATGAAATTCACTGCACACTATGTTAAAGCTAAGTAGAATTATGATTGTTTTGCTACGTTTTGAGCTATAAATCTTGGACCTATTGTAAGAATTTATGAGAGATCTTGATGTATATTGCTTGAGGGTGTTGCAAGGTGTTGATTAATAGTTTTACAATGGGTTTTATTTCATGATTTCATCTCCATATTTCATGGTTTTATACTAGCATTACACACCCTCTACGTGTTTGATAAAATGTTCGAATGTGGTTTCTTGAGGAGTTGAAGGCCCAAAGGATGAGATATGATATGATAGACTATATGATGATGAAATGAGCTTATGTGTATTATATACTCTATATAAAGTGTTGCTTTAGACCATACCCAATCCGGGGGGACAAGAGCCCGGGTAACCGAGGTGGGGGTTTATACTCATCAGCCATGTGAGGGGTTTGTACTTTGTCACTGTGGTGATAAGGTGTGATTATCATCAACCATGCAAGGGGTTTGTACCATACTTCAAGGGTGATGGGGTGAAACCATCATCAACCACCAAGGGGATGTACCTTCAAAATCTAGCTTGGTCCCTTCTACACATATGAAACCCTATATGAGCATGAGTTACTTAAGTATGTTTTACTTATGCATTGGTCATATATGTCATATTATTATATTATGTCTATTGCCTATTGTTATACATTTTGACTATAAT
The DNA here is from genome assembly GCA_011800125.2 of Solanum clarkiae. Classification (NCBI taxonomy): domain Eukaryota; kingdom Viridiplantae; phylum Streptophyta; class Magnoliopsida; order Solanales; family Solanaceae; genus Solanum; species Solanum clarkiae. The sequence continues at coordinate 11,521,596 of JAABOM020000084.1, read as the reverse complement.
GTCTAATTTTTGTTGCATTGCATTCTACATACTTAGTACATTCTAACGTACTAACACATACTCTTGCCAACATGATATCACCATGTAAGAACCATAGCCCAAGTTGATCATCCTCCACCTCCACGTGGCTAATTCGATACTACTCAAGCCAGTTGGTGATTCCTCTACTTCAAGGACCTTAGTATATGTTGCTCTTATTATGTATTGAGACATTCTTTCTTATGTTCTATTTTGACTATGAGGGCGAGCCTAGTTGCTTTTTCTTGGGCCCTGCTCTTATCTATGTATTTAAAGTATTTGTTGGACCTATTATGTATTTATGCTAATAGCCTTGACTCTATTGTTCTTGATGACTATAATATGGAAGTGTTTTCCCTTACCCTGATTATCCCACTTTATTATCTCTTGATGCTTGTTTTATTACTTCCGCAACCAATGATGTGTAATGACATATTAAGATGCTTTTTTGGGGTCCCTTCGGGTTCCCCATTTTCTGTGTCTTGTCTAGGCCCTAGGCTTGGGTCGTGACAAACTTGGTATCAGAGCACTAGGTCGACAAAACCTCGGACTCCAACATAGCGCGTCAATTAGAGTCCTATTCATGGTTATGAAGCGCACCATGACTATGAGTAGGGGGCTATAATACATTTTAGGAAATGTTTCCCTTCTTCATATTCTAAGTCATGCTATAGAGTCGTGTTAAGTTTTCTCTTAATAATTGTTCTTCGCTATACCAGATTATGCCAAATACTTGAGGAAGAAGAGGCCAAACTCCCGAGGAGAAACCTACCAATAGTGAGATCCAGGGTGCTCTCACTATGCCTACCCAAGTTGTGGCCAACCAAGTAAATCAAGGGGCTTAAGCCCCTGATGCTACTATACCAAGAGCTAGGGTAAGAGACTTCATGAGGATGAATCCTCCGGTGTTCTATGGGTCAAAGGTGGATGAAGACCACAAGAGTTTATTAATGAGGTCTACAAGATCTTGAATATCATTGGTGTTGGACCGAATCAAAAGGCGGAGTTGGTGGCGTACTGACTCGAAGGGATAGCCTAAATATGGTATGATCAATGGAAGGGTGAGGTGGAAATTGGTAATATGGTGCTTTGGGAAGAGTTCAAAAAATTGGCTTTCCCTAATCGGTTTTTTCATCTTGAGCTTAGGAAAGCTAAGATGGTAGAGTTCATGAACTTGAAACAAGGTGCTATGAGTGTGAGGGAGTATTCCCTCAAGTTTAATCAACTTTCAAAGTATGCTCCTCATTAGTTGGCTGATCTTAGATCTAGGATGAATAAGTTCATGATGGGGGTTTGCACCTTGGTAAGTGAAGAATGTTGGTTTGCCATGCTAATTAGTGACATGGACTTGTTTCGGTTGATTACCTATGTCGAGCAAATGGAGGAGGAAATATTGAGGAATAGAAGGGGGCATGAGGCCAAGAGGGCCCAATTTGAGGGTAAATTCCAAAAGGGTACTAGATTTCTTCAAGGCCAAGGGCTTACACATGCTACTAATAGGGGGTTTGCCAATGACTTCACTAAGCCTCAATGTGTTGGTCGTGTGGCTCCTAATGTTGTGTGGCCTAAATGTGGAAGGAGTCATGGAGGCCCATGTTCGAAGGTTTTTAATGCATGATATGAATGTGGGGAGCTTGGTCAAGAAAAGGCAAATTATCCAAGAAACCGTGGCAAAGGCCAGGGTGAAAATGCGATTCCATTGGGTAGAGGTGGTCCTCAAGGTAGTGCCCCAGGCATAATCGATGTTATTATCGGTATGTTGAAAATGTTTCACATTGATGTAATGTTTTGATTGATTCAGGTGCCATTCTTTCCTTTGTTACCCCTTTTATTACTAAAAAGTTCCATGTTGCCCCCGAGTTGTTGCATGAGTCATATGAAGTTTCTACTCCCGTTAGTGCCTCTTTTGTCGCTAGAAAGGTTTATAGGAGTTGTCCTATTTGTATTTTGCATAAGTTGTTGCCTTGTGATCTTGTTGAATTAGACATGGTAGATTTCGATGTCATTCTTGGGATGGATTGATTGCATATCTATGATGCTTCTACTGATTGTAGAACCTGTAGGGTCAATTTTCAATTCCCTAATGAACCCATCGTTGAGTGGGAAAGTCAAGATGTGGCGATCAAGGGTAGATTCCACAATTATTATATAGAGACATCTAAAATAATTATTTCATGCATTAAAGCCCGTAACTTTATCTCTAAGGGGTATCTTTATCATCTTGTGAGGGTTAAATATGTGGAGTCTAAAGTTACTTCTATAGAGTCAATTCCTATTATAAATGAGTTCATTGATGTCTTCCCAACTGGCCTTCTCGGTGTCCCTCCTAAAAGGAAGATATATTTTGGTATAGATCTCCTCCCCGATACTCAACCTATCTCCATTCCCCCTTACTGTATGTCCCCGGCGGAACTGAAAGCATTAAAGGAACAATTGAAAGATTTGTTGGAGAAGAGATTTTAGACGTCGTCAATCACCTTGGGTGCGCTGATGTTGTTTGTGAAAAAGAAGGATGGGTTGCTTAGAATGTACATTGACTACCGACAACTCAATAAGGTCACCATCAAGAATAGGTATCCTCTTCTAAGGATTGATGACTTGTTCGACCAATTGCAAGGGGATAGCTTCTTCTCTAAGATTGATCTCCGGTCCTGGTATCATGAAGTGAGAGTGAGGAAAAGTGATATTACTAAGACGGCTTTTCGGACTAGATATGGGCATTATGAGTTTGTTGTGATGTCATTTGGGTTGACCAACGCACCAGCCATCTTCATGGACCTAATGAATAGGGTCTTCAAACCTTACCTTGATTCTTTTATACTAGTCTTCATTGATGATATTTTTATTTGTTCGCATAGCAGAGAGGAGCATATGGACATTTGAGGGTTGTGTTGCAAATATTAAGGGAGGAGAAATTGTATGCCAAATATGACAAGTGTGAATTTTGGTTGAAGGAGGTTGCATTTTTGGGTCATGTGGTATGGAGGGATGGTATAAAAGTGGATTCTAAGAAAATCGATATGATAAGAAATTGGCCTAGACCATTGATCCCATTGGATATTAGCAACTTCTTAGGCCTAGCGGGTTAACATAGATGGTTTGTGAATGGGTTCTCCTCCATTGCTTCCCCTATGATAAAATTGACTCAAAAGAAGATTAAGTTTGTGTGGACCAATGAATGTGAGAGGAGCTTACAAACATTGAAATACAAGCTTGTGTCTGCTTCTATATCGTCACTACTAGATGGGCTTGAGTGATTTGTGGTGTATTGTGATGCTTCTAGGGTTGGTTTGGGTTGTGTATTGATGCAAAATGGTATGGTCATAGCTTATGCTTCTAGACAACTCAAGGTACACGAAAGGAACTACCCTACCCATGATCTAGAGTTAGCTGCAATTGTGTTTGCATTAATGATTTGGTGTCACTACTTGTATGGGATGCATATTGATGTGTTCACTGATCACAAGAGCCTCCAATATGTCTTCACTCAAAACGACCTCAACTTGAGGCAAAAGAGATGGTTAGGACTTCTCAAAGACTATGACATGAGTGTGCATTATCAACGGGATAAGGCAAATATGGTAGAGGATGCTTTGAGTAGGGTGTCTATGGGTAGCCTAGCTCATGTTGATGGTTGTGACAAGGAGATGGCTAGGGAGGTGCACCAATTGGCTAGATTAGGGGTTAGGTTGGAAAGATTGGTGATGATGGTGTTGTTGTTGTCGATGAGTCTAAGTCTTCATTAGTTAATAAGGTAATAGCAAAACAAGATCTTGACTCCTCCTTATTTGAATTGAAGGCCTTTATGAAAGAGGACAAAGTAGAGGCTTTCTCCCAAGGGGGAGATGGGGCCCTTAGGTACCAAGGTAGGTTGTGTATGCCTTGTATTGATGGTTTGAGGGAGAAGTTCTTTGATGGGGCCTACAATTCTTCATATTCTCACCCCAATTCCCCAAAATGTATAGAGACTTGAGAGATGTGTATTGGTGGGGAGGCATGAAGGGGGATATTGCCAAGTTTTTTTCCGGTTGTCATAGTTATCAACAAGTCAAAGCCAACCATCAAATGTCTGGAGGCCTAACCCAAGACATAGAGATTCCTACTTGGAAGTGGGAGGTGATTAATGTGGATTTTGTGGTTAGGTTTCCCAAGACTAGAAAAAGTTTTGATTACATTTGGGTGGTGGTTAATGGGATGACGAAATCGGCTCACTTTCTGCCAGTTAAGACCACACATGGGGTCGAAGAGTATGCAAGGTTGTACATCTATGAGTTAGTAAGGTTGCATAGGGTTCCTTTGTCCATCATATCGGATCATGGTTCACAATTCACTTCACACTTTTGGAAGTCTTTTCAAAGTGGTCTTGGTACAAAAGTTCAACTTAGTACGACCTTCCACCCTTAAACGGATGGCCAAGCCGAAAGAACCATTCAAATCCTTGAAGATATGCTTAGGGCATGTGTATTGGAGTTGAGGGGTAGTTGGGATGACCATCTTCAGTTGATAGAGTTTGACTATAACAATAGCTATTATTCTAGCATCAGCATGGCTCCTTTTTTGAGGCTTTTTATGGGAGGCATTGTAGATCCCCGGTTGGGTGGTTTGTGGTTGGAGAGGTGGATTTATTGGGACCAGATCTTGTTATGGAGGCTCTTAAGAAGGTGAGAATTATTAGGGAAAGGTTGAAAACCACCCAAAGTCACCAAAAAACCTATGCCGATGTGAGAAAAAGAGACCTTAAATCCGAAGTGGGGGACTGTGTTAATTTGAAAGTTTCTCCTACGAAAGTTGTGGTCCGTTTTGGTAAAAAAATGGGAAAGTTGAGTCTAAGATATGTTGGTACTTGTGAGGTCTTGAAGAGGGTTGGCAAGTTAGCTTAAGAATTGAAGTTGCCTATTGAAATGAATTCGGTTCAATCCAGTGTTCCATGTCTCTATGTTGAGAAAATATGTTGGTGATCCTAATGCTATTATGCCACTTCGTGTTGTGGGTGTTGTTGAGGATAACTTGACTTATGAGGAGGTTCCAGTTCAGATCCAAGATAGGCAAGTGAAGAGATTGAGGAACAACGCGGTGGCATCCGTTAAGGTTCTTTGGAGAAACCAACAAATCGAAAGTGCTAATTGGGAGGCCGAAGCGGATATGCAAAAGTTGTACCCGTATATTTTCCACTCCACTCAAGCCTAAGGTGCCCATTCTAAGTCCCCTATGTGATTTTAAGTCTTGTATTTTAGCCCTATGTCATTCATATGAATTCATGTTTAAGTTGGCAAGTTCATGATGATTTTATACTGATGTTGAGATTTTGAAAATGGCGTTTTAAATGTAATGTGCATTTTAGTTGGGGCTAGATTGTTCATAATCATTCTTGTCTTGTGTATCTCTTTTACATTCGGGGATAAATGTTCCCAAGGGGGAGATATTGAAATGGCCCCAAATAGTGCCCAAAAATGTGCCTTGGAATGCACGGAATTTTAAATACCATATATCTCAAAATCCGTTTGTTATTTTGAAAATCTGACTTCACATGCTTGTTTAGGGGGTCAAAACTAGGGAAAGAAGGGTATAACCATGATTTAAGAGCGAAAGAAAGCAATTGTAATTTTACAAGGTGTGAATTCCAGAGAGGAATCCATGACCCCCTCGCAATGCGCCACAGTATAAAAAGTGGCCTGCTTTTTTTAACTTGGTCCAAGACTTCTAATTCTTGGGCCTAAGTGTTCTCAAACGTGTTTTTACCTATAATTAGGCAACTTTCACCCTCATATTACCCAAAAATATTTTCTAATACTCACTCAAACACTTAGCCATATTTTTACTCCAAAATTCAAGTTCCAAACCCTCATCCTAAGCTAGGGTTCTCCTTTAAGGTTTTTCTTCAAGCTTCAAGTCTCCATCTCCAATCTGCACCAAGTTCATCTCTAAGCTAAGGTATATGGGTTTGTTTCATGGTTTCCTTTCACCCATTCTATGCAAGCCTCCTTTTACTAAAATTTCTTGATTTAAAGTTGATTTTTTCAAATAAGTCTTGCTTATTATGAAATTCACTGCACACTATGTTAAAGTTATGTGCAATTGTGATTGTTTTTCTATGTTTTGAGCTATAAAACTTGGACCTATTCTAAGAATTCATTAGGGGTATTGATATATGTTGCTTAAGGGTGTTATAATGTGTTGATTGATGGTTTTACAATGGGTTTTCTTGCATGAATTCATCTCTATATTTCATAGTTTTACACTAGCATTACACACCCTCTTAGTGCTTGATAAAATATCCCGATGTGGTTTCTTGAGGAGTTGAAGATCCAAAGCATGAGATATGATATGATTAACTATACGATGATGACATGAGCTTATGTGTATGATATACTCTATATAAAGTGTTGCATTAGACCATACCTGATCTAGAGTGACAAAAGCATGGGTAACTGTGGTGGGGGTTTGTACTCATCAACTATGTGTGGGATTTGTACTTCGCCACCGTGGTGATAAGGTGTGATTATCATCATCCATGTGAGGGGTTTATACCAAACCACCAGGGTGATGGGGTGAAACCATCATCAACCACCAAGAGCTTTGTACCTTGAGAATCTAGCTTGGTCTCTTCTACACATATGATACCCTATATGAGCTTGAGTTACTTAAGAATGTGTTAATTATGCATTGGTCATACATGTCATATTGTTATATTATGTCTATTGCCTATTTTTACGAATTTTGACTATAAGGACTAATTCTTGTTGCATTGCATCCTACTTACTTAGTACATTCAAACATACAAATGCATATTCTTTCCTACATGATATTACCATGTAGGAATTAGAGCCCAAGTTGATCATCCTCCACCTCCACGTGGCTAGTTCGATACTACTCAACCTAGTTGGTGAGTCCTCCACTTTGGGGTCCTTAGTCTATCTTGCCCCCCCTACTCTTATATATGTATTAGAGGTGTTTGTTGGACATGTTATGTATCTATGGTAAGAGCCTTGACTCTATTGTTCTTGATGTCTATAATATGAAAGTGCTTTCCCCTACCCCCGGTTGTCCCACTTTATTATCTCTTGATGCTTGTTTTATTGCTTCTGCGGCGAATGATGTGTAATGAAAAGTTAAGAGGCTTATTTGTGGTCCCTTTGGGTTCCCCATTAGCCATGTCATATCTAGGCGCTAGGTTTTGTTCATGACAAACTTTTAGCTCAAAATCGAATCAAAACCCTCCATCCTCGAACGACCACCCTTCTAGCACAAATCGGCTATTCCGGAACTAACAGAATCATCAGAATCCTATTTCGAGGCCGTTTATTAGGGTTCTAACAAAAATCATATTTTAGCAGTCTCAACTTCCCACTAACCTGTAAACTTGCACAATTCTCAACCAAAGAACCTTATAACCATCCCAACAACCCCAACATGTCATAATAGGTTCGAAGTTACTATACAGAAGCTCAGAACAGTAGAAATAACAGAAAAATATAGAGTTGACCTACTGGGTCATTACAACATCCTCAGTTATAAGACTTTCGTTTGCAAAAGTAAAGTAGATGACATACCTAATGGCTCAAATATGCCTACTACTTCTGCGTTTGTGCCTCCATCTCTGAGGTAGCCTCCTCGACCGGCCGGTGTTTCCACTGCACCTTAACAATTGGCATGATCCTCGAATTAAACTGTCTAGTATCTCTGGATAAAATGGCCATCGACTCCTCAACAAAGGTCAAACGGTCATCCAACTCAATTGAATCATACTGCTGCTTATGAGACTCATCTGGAATATACAGGTGCAGTATCAACACATGGAATATGGGGTGTATAGCAGAGTAAGCTGGAGGCAGGTCCAACTTAGAAGAAGCTGGAACAACTTGTCTCAAGATCTCAAAAGGCCCAATATATGGGGGACCCAACTTACCCGACCTCCCAAACTGCATAAACCCTTTCAAGGGAGACACTTTCAAAATGCCCAATCTCCAACCTTAAACATAAGGAACTGGCATCTACATTCGTCGTGACTCTAGTGCTGCTCTGAGCTATCCTCAACCTATCCTGTATAACCTTGACCTTACCTAAAGCATGTTACAGTAAATCTAAATTGCATGGACTCAGCTTCGGAGATTCAAACTACCCAATAGGTGTACGACATCGTCGACTATATAATGCCTCAAATAGGTCTATTTAAATACTGGTGTGATAGCTATTATTATAGGAAAACTCAGCCAATGGAAGAAACTGATTCAACTGACCCTTAAACTCCAACATACAAGCCCGCAACATATTCTCCATAACCTGAATAATGCGCTCGGACTAGTCATCAGTCTAGGGTGAAATGATGTCCTCAAATCAACCCAAGTACGTAACTCTCACAAAAAAACCCTCCAAAAGTTAGAGGTAAACTGTGACCCTCGATCAGATATAGTAGATACAGGCACCTCATGCAACCAAACTATCTACTGAATGTAGATACAGGCTAACTGCTTGGCATTGAATGTAGAACGGACGAAAATAAAGGGTAAAGACTTGGTCAACCATTAGACTATTACGCAAATACTATCTAACCCTTGGAAGTATGAGGAAGCCCCATAACATATCCATAGTCACACTCTCCCACTTCAACTCGAGAATGGGTAACGGCTGAAGTGTAGCACCGACTACTATTGCTCAGCCTTTACCTGCTAGTAACTGAGGCAACGTGTTACATATTTTGCAATATCTCTCCTCATCTCATCCCATCATTAATGCTGCCTCAAGTGCCAGTACATCTTAGTTATGCTCTAGAGGATAGAATAATAGGAATCACACACCTCCTATAGAATCAACTGTATTTAATTAGGAATGCACAACTGGCCATCAAATTTGAGAACCCCAACTATAGCCTGACTTCTAATATCCTGGAACACTCTATCTCGGAGACCCACCAACAACTCATCCTCTAATTATTGAGCTTAGATATGATCAACTAGTGAAGACTAAGCCCCAATAAAAGCTAATACTCAACTGAAGTCTAAAATATCCAATCAGACCAACCTGTTATCTAGGGATTGAATATCTGAAGCCAACAGTCGCTCCTCAACAGTCAGCTGTGCTAGGTTGTCCATACTCACCGCCTTCCAACTCAAGGCAATCGCTACCATATTTTCCTTGCTTGTGTAGTATAAAATAAAAGTATCACAATCAGCCAACAACTCAATCCACCACCTCTGATAGGAGTTTAAGTCTTGATGGGTCATAATATACTATAAGCTTTGATGGTAGGTATAAATATCACAATGCACACCATATAGATAACGCCTCCAAATCTGGAGTGCAAACACTACCACTACCAACTCTATGTCATGTGTAAGCATAGTTGTACTTGTAGGCGCGCAACTAATGATAAGCATAAGCAATAACTCAACCCTGTTCCTTCAATACACAACCCAGCCCCATACGGGAGGCATCACAATATACCATGAAGCTCTCTCACTCAACACAGGGAGGATCAGAATAGAAGCTATAGTCAGCAACTCCTTCAGCGTTTGAAAATTGGCATCACACTTATTGGACCACACGAATAGCATACCTTGGCGAGTCAACCAAGTCAATAGGGAGGCAATAGTGGAAAAGCCCTCAACAAACCATCTGTAATAACCTGCTAACTCGATAAAATTTTGAATCTTGGTCATGGAAGTAGACCTAGGCTAGCTATGAATAGAATCAACCTTAGATGTATCCATACTACTATGCTCACTAGACAACACGTGGCCCGAGAAAGTCACAAACTCAAGATAGAACACATACTTAGAAAATTAGGCATACAAATTGTGATCCTGGAGTGTCTGAAGCACAATACTATGGTTCTAGCCATGATACTCTCGGCTCAACAAATACACCAAAATATCATCAATAAAAACCACTAGAAAGGAGTCTAGCTACGGCAACAATACCCGAGTTATCAAATGCATGACTATTGCAGAGGCATTAGTCAGCCCAAATGGTATGACTAGGAACTCATAGTGCCTATAATGGGTCTAAAAGGCAGTCTTCTGAACATCCTCTACCCCGATATTTAACTGGTGATACCCCGAATACATATCAACCTTAGTGGACGTTAACAGTTTTTCATTGTCACCTTGTTTAGCTGTTGTTAGTCAATACACACTCGGAGATTCTTATCCTTCTTTGTCACAAACAAGATTGGAGCTCCACGAGGAGAGACACTTAACCTAATGAACGCCAAATCTACCAAACTCTGAAGCTAAGAACTAAGCTCCTTAAGCTCTACAAGATCCATCCGATATGGAGAGGTAGATATGGGCTTAGTGCCCACTCAACTTGTATCACAAAATCAATATCTTGGTTAGGCGGAAACCAAGGAAATCTGCAGGAAATATAATAGGGAACTGAGATACAACTGGTATGGATGCCACAGTAGGAGTCTTAACTGTCACATCACGCACACAGGCTAAATAGTCTTAAATCCATGCCGATATCAACCTCTGAGCCTTAATATAGGATATGATAACCATTGGAACCCGACTCATGGACCCATGCCAAATAATGGGAGACATCCTTGGTATCACTAAGATTATAGTCTTCATATAACAATCTAATACAACATGATGTGGGGAAAACAAATCCATACCTAAAATAAGGTCCAAATCAGGCATATTATAGAGTATCAAATAATCTCAAGTGTCAAATCCCTAAAGAGTAACCATACAACTTCTGTAGGTCCAATCTATCACAACAAAATCCCCCGCTAAGGTCGATGCCTAAATCTGAGAGGAAAGAGGTTTGGAAGTCAGACCCATATGAGGAACATAATATACAAATACATACAAAAAGGTGGAGCCTATGTTAAATAAGGATGAGCTTGCTTCTGCCATATAAAAAACATACCAGTAATGGCCTCATCGAAACCAACGGCCTCGGCCTATGCTAGTGCAGCATAAATAGTAGCCCTGAGGGCCTCCCTCTCGCATATCACCACTATCCTCTGCTCGACCACCCTTGATGGGCCCTTTGGAACCCTACTGGTCCCCGTACTAATCATCTCGATGACCATGACCCTGACCCATGCCATTGCCACCTGTGCTCTAGATAGTCTCTGAGCCAATGATTTTATGCCATGCACCCAAAGAAACCCGATACGGCCCTGTCTCTCCGATCATGATCGTACTGTCCTGATATAGCTGCCCTGGGACCCTAACTACCCGTGAACACTGGCCCAATTAGCCTTAAGGAGACCAAATCACTATCCCGTTGTCTGCGCCTGGTAGGATATGAAGGACTATCCATGTTATAAATATCCAGGCGCTGATGGCCATCCTCAAAAACCTGTAACAATGCCTGGTATGGCAAGCTTGTTTGTCCCTTTTGACCTCTCCTTGGAAGCCTGCCCCTCAATGCTCTAAACCTTGTCTGGAGCCATGAACTCTCACTCATGTCTTTCCTATTTGTCGCTACCCCCTTTGGCCTTGTGACTAATCTCCTCCAAGGAGCAAACATAATCAACAATGTCTAGAAATGAGCAGCCTAAAGTCACTAGTGCATGCGTGCCCATCCTCAGCTAAGGACTCAAACCTTGCACAAAATATTGAACCCTCTCCATGTTGGAAGGTAAAATAGTTGTAGCATTTTGGGAGAGCTCCTTAAATCTGACCTCATACTGAGACATGGTCATCTACCTCCTCAAGACGTACAAACTGATCCAGGCAATGGTCTCTAAAGCCCCTAGGAATAAATCTAGTCGTGAAAGCTGTTTTTGAACTCTACACAAGTCATCGGTGCGACATCTGCTGGCCTGGTATCCCAATAAGTGTGCCACCACTACGCGTCGGTGCCATTAAGCTGATATGCAGTAAACTCAAATCCTCGAGAGTTTAGTAATCACAAGGCCTGTAATCGAACCATGCAGGTTGTTAGAAATTCTTGCATGTCCTCCTCTACAGCTCCCAAAAACCTAGACGAGGCCATTCTGAAAAAGTATCCAAGTAACCATTGGTCTTAAAATTGTACTCCCTCTGGCTGAACTAAGGCCTCTAGAATGAGAGGCTCTACCAGAGCCCGAACTAGGGTAGATAGAACTGGAGCTGCACACTATTTTAGGGCTCCAAGCATTCCTAAGCTCTGTCTATGAACTGTCTGCAACTCTAATGTTGTTTCGGTTGCGGCTGGGCGAGCTAGCGCCTCCAATTGTGGTGGAATTAGTGCATCTAATATCTGCTCCTCGGCCTTAGGAGATTGCTCCCTAATTAGGACTGACGGTGCAGCCTTGTCCCGGCCACCTCGTCGACCTCGAAGATGCACCCTCGGCACCATACCTGTGAAGAACGGCTGAAGTCAAATTCTCAAAACTCGAGGACTCGTTAATGAAACACACAATAAGAGTCAATAACATAGGAAAGTTCCTAGGCATTCCGTAGGCTCTTGGGGATAAGCCATGAATGTATTCACACCCATCAATATGACTCTACTAGATGGTAGCTCTGTACAATTGAGCCTAGTGAACCTGGCTTCGATATCAGCTAGTCTAGTCCCTATCTTGGACATGATAGTGGTTGTTAGGTCCGACCGTAGGCAGGCCAAACCCATCCCAGGGTACTTGTCCTAGCATCTAGTCAAGACCAAACCAACATGATATAATAATAAGAATTGAACGCTACCCAGAACCTGAAAGTCAACTATATAGAGCTATAATACCAAAAAGATAAATTGATATACATAATAGCCAAGCTAAAATACGTATATACAACCCGAAAGTGCTCCTACAAAAACATAATACTATAGCATAAGGCCAAAGTCTAAAATGAAAAGATGGCCATCAGGAGAAGGAGATTGTGACAAAGCAATAGCTGTCGGTGCTCACCTAAGAGTAGTCTCCTTCACTCCCGGATCCCTAAAACCCAGTGTCCTAGACTAGAACCTGGAGCTACACTATGGGAAGAAACAAAAGCAGGGAAGAGTACTAGAAAAAGGCACCAAGTAGGCATCGCCAGCCAACCAGGAAAAATAATATACAATATGAACCTCAAAGAAAGATAAAATTATTTGTCCCATACATCAATCCCATAACCTCAACCTAAACTGAACATGGTATTGTACATGGGTGCAAGGCCCTAATAACTACGGTAAGCCCTAGAGCTACACCTGTGCATAGAAGTAAAGTTGACAGAAATCCCATAGTAGCATAATGGAATCCCATAAAACTATTACTGAGGCCCATAGAACCATCATCGAGGCCAATAGAACCATCATAGAGGCCCAGCTCTTCACCATCAGAACAAAAGTCAGTTGTACAAAGGTGTAAGTCCCTAGTGTCTATGCTTGAATGCCCTTTGAGCCCTCATAAGCCAGAAGGTATACTCGTGCACAATATAGATATGAATAGGTGAGTGGATCCATGGGTAATTAATCATAGGGCCTCGCCCCAACAATAACATATCCACTGGGTCCTCAACCCTATGCCGGCACATGGAACCCAATCAAAAATATTCATACATAATAGTGGGATATATCTCTCGCAAGAGAAAGAATCCTCCTCACATAATAGTATGTCTCAACTCAGAATATCAATCATAGAGCCTCACCCCTAGAGTAAAATCAGTGTGGTCCTCAACCAAAAACTCAGTCGGCGCTCGGTCCTCAAAATCAGCATCTGCTACCAGGCATCACAATCTTAGTCACCGAACTCAGACATTGGGAGCACAAATCTTGGGCCTCGGACACTCGAATGTGCCCACCATAGCTAAAATGATGATGGGGAACATCATCTGGATGAGATGTCAAACAGCCACTAACTCAACTCGTATATCAGAATCCAAAATTCCAAGGTCCTATCATGCCCGTAGTCAACGTAGGCAAGGATGCTCATAACATAGATATTTGATGTCCTATAAAAAATAGCACTTGTGATACTTAAAACTTTGAATTTTTTATGTTGTCAAAGCGATGTTAGTGGTTCAATTTGTTTTTATATTTGTTTTTCAGGATTTGGCATGATTTTGGGCAAAGTATTGTAGATGCTAAGTTTTTTGGAACTACAAGGCACTATATAAACCCTGGATACTTACACGAGCCATAGAAGGCTTTCGTGGTTGAGATCCATTGGCGAAACTATTTTCTGAAGTTGCATCCACGAACTGTCAGATGAGCACAGAAGATTGTACGAGTTGTGGATTGGTTTCATTCTTTGAGGATCAAAATTTGATGAGTTTCTTGAAAGTTATTAGACAAAACCCCATATGAGCCATAACTCTTAATACACCCTGTACAAAGGTCTCATAGAAGTGATATCAAATTTTGACGAATGTATCGTATGAAGCCTAAATATAGGACATGGATCTTTCTACGACCCGTAACCATGATCGTGGAACCTCCCAAATCTACTTTTTCTATTTCATTTGGGAGTTGTAGTTCACTTTTTATGAATAGATATTTTAGTTCATTTTGATAAGAGATGCATGAGAGATCATAGAAACAACTTCGTGACTTCATACTTTGTGATTCTTACATCAAAAACATTACTTTATGATTTCCAATGAAGAATTAGGGATTTCTTGTTCTTAAATTTGTCACTGTAAGTTCTTAAATATGTTATTCCATCACATGACTCTTTTATCTACAATAATTATGCATAGCTAAATCCATAACTAGGATTTTGGGAACCATGAAGAACTACAAATGTAAAATCAGACAATCTGTAATGCTTGGAAAGTGTGCATGGACATATGAATTAATTCTCTTTATTTTGATTAGTTTCTAACTATGGCCAATGTTAGAATCCACCAAATTCTCACTGACTGGATCAAGGTAGTAATGAATAGGAAAAAATATTAACTAATAGGATTCGATGTTGTTGCCTCTCATCTAATCAACCAAACTGGATCAAGGGGAAGTTGTACTGAAATAATAGGTAAGGGTTAATAATGTCCCGCTTTAGGGATGGATCAAATCACGTAGTGAAATTTACCTCTCACCTAGATCAACGGGTTTGGTGAACTTAACTTACCATTTTACATGCTACACATTAGAAAAGAACACGATTATCTGGTAATACAAAGTTAGGAATTCATGGGGAACACAATACCCTAGTTACTTCTCTCACTAGATTCCCTACATTTGCTTCTAGTTTAGGTTTACTTTCTTGTAATTACAACTCCCCCTCCTTTTGAGAGAAAGTAGGTTAATTCATTTGACTTATTTGTAATTACTCCAAGTGTAGCCATATTCCTTGTAGGTTCGATCCTAACCTTGGTTAGGTTATATATCTTGACAACGACCACTTAAACCTTAAAAAAGCAGGTGTAGCTTGGGTGACATCAAGATTTTGATACCATTGCTGAGGAATATGGCTTAGACTTGTTTAATTTTCATAATTTGGGAATTAATCCTTATTTCCCTCATCTTACATTTTTGTTGTTTTTGTTTTGTTACAGCATGCAGGTGTAGTGTATGCACAACACTCATAGTCGAGGTAGACCTTGACTCCGTTTTACCCTCCAGAAGAAACTAAAAAGAATGGCCCAGAACAATGCAAAAAATGTTGCAAATGAGCCAACGAATGCAATACTGAACCAAAAAAATAATAATAATAACCCACCGTTACTTCAGTATACTAATCCACTACCATAGGATCTTCAAGTTGCAGCTGACACATGGAATCAATATCGGCTTGATTATATGGTGATGGATGTCATTGGAGCTGTTATGTTACCTCCATTAATAGATGACACAAAGTTCATCATTTTGAGTGGGTTACTTCAAATGTTGCAAAATTATGGGTTGTTTGTGAGCTTACCATCAGAGCATCCGCATAACCTCCTACACAACATTGTCTTTATCTGGAGTATCACAAGATTACAAAATCTATCCATAGATGTCATTGTGATTCATTTCTTCCAATTTTCTCCAATAGGCGAAGCAACACTATGGTTATTCGAGCTCCCACAGAGTTCAATCACCATTTGGGCAAAAATGCAGAAGGCTTTTTTGGCGAGGTTCTTTCCTAAGTTAGAGCAGCTGAAGTTGAAGGACCAGATCAACAAATCTGAGTAGTTTCCTAGTGATTCAATCAGCACTATGTGGGAGAGGTTCCCAAAGTGCCTGAGGAGTGTCCCTCACTACAAGATCGTGGATGATACCTTGGTAGAAATTCTCTATCGAGTCCTAGATAAAAATGGACAAGCTATTACTGACACTATCATGAGAGGCTCATTTTTAGATCGACTATTTTCGGAGATAGTTGAAAGGTTAGAGAAAGTGGTCAAGACAAATCATGCATGGGGGATGAGAGACAATTCAACAATTTAAAGCTCATTCTCAGTCAGTACTAGTGTAACACCCCACATCTTACAATACTAGTACTACAAAAATGAAACACGATATGGGTTGGTCAAATTAGAACCCATTTTTAAAAGTTCTTGGATCTCAAATTAGAGGGTGATATGTATGTCTAACGCTGAAGCGGGTCGAGTGTAAATAAGTTTTATGTCAAATTCAGGAGATCAATACCATAAACTAAGTGAGAGAATTGAGGTGATTATAGGACTCAAGAAGCTAGTAGGTGAATCACCTATTTGCTTAGCTTAAATTTGCTAGCTAAACGGAGACGAGGCCCGACGTCGAATTTGTCCAAGTCCGATTATGAATAAAGTCCATGTTGAGGGTATAACTTTAGTCCATGTTTTAGCATAATAAATGGACTATATTTTCATCCCAAGAAGAATATAAGAAGGCCCTAAGACAATTACAATTTCTTTGGTAAGTTAGGCCCAACTAACTAAGAGAAAAGGGGAAAAAATGGGCAGCAAAGGCCCATCAAGTTGGTTCCCCTTAAGGCCCAACTGAAAGGGGAAAAATGGTACTTTAATTACATTATAAAATAAGGAATAAAAGGTAAAAGAAATTCATCCAAATTTGTCCTTTAAAAGGGGGTTACGAGCAGCAAATTTCATTCATTCTAGACTTGGAAAATTTCATCTTTCACAAAACTTCATTGTTCTTTTTTCTTGGCTTTGTAAAGCAGCCAAAGGAAGCTCTTAGGGTTCTTAAGGAGGCTTTAAACCTTGAAGGTAAAGGTAAGTGATTATAGTTGTGCGTTTAGTAAGGTGTCTTCATGAAATACAAGAGACTATGTTGGTTATGTTTGTGCTGGAAATTTGGATAGCATGTGTCCTAAGGATTGTTGTGAACTTTTCTTGCTATTTAAGAGGATTTTCTCTTCTTGGTTGGTTGCTAAGGATTGTTGTGAACTTTTCTTGCTATTTAAGAGGATTTTCTCTTCTTGGTTGGTTGAATTATGAAGTAAGACTTATTCTTTTAGAAAGGTATAGTATGTTAGTGATGTAACTAAGTTGCTGCTCCATTTTATAGTCCGCAAAAGTGAGTTCTTGTGTGATATCGTAATTGTACTCATAATAGGAACTTGTGGGCTGATTGATTGAGGACTATGGTCTCACGTCCTCCACCTATTTTAAGGATTGTATTTTCACTATTTTAGGACTGTTTGTATGTATAAATGTTGTGGGAACAGTTTGGTTGAAGTTGGTAAAGTTTTGGAATCGTCAATGTCGTAATATAACGATGGGATGTTACGTTATGCTACCTATTTGTATGTTGCGTAGGATTGTTATATCCTATGCTTTGTAGGCTATTGTAAGGTTTTTATAGCACTAAAATAGGCTACACATGATATGTATGTGAGAATGTGTATTAGGAAATACGATTAGGGGCGGAAAGTTTGAAAGAATATGCTCGGGTTTACAATTATCCGCTTATTGCCCGTGTGTTTTTTTTATAATGAGATTGGGCTGCCAAGATGTATTTATTGACTGATAATCCTAGTTTTATCACCTACTATGTTTTAGATAAACATTTGGAGGAAGGGAAAATTATCTCGAGGTAATAACGAGGTCATACAACGAGGTATGCAAGGCTACTTGATTTCGTACTACTTGAAATGAAATCTAGATTCTTCCTTGGAACATAAAGGCACTTACCAACTCTGACACAACTATTAACCGTGTCTCCACTCTTTCACATGTTTATATGCTCCCATGCATAGTCACCTTCAAATCCGCATACATACGTGGATACCAAGTTACATGAGTTCTTGTTGCTAAATGAAGTTCACGAGTTGTTTCATCTCATATGCATTTCATTATTTATATAACTTACTCCTTTCATTATGGTGTTTTCTTTTGTGATTATTTACATGTCATATGATGTATCTATAATCCTCTAGTCCCAATATTATGACCCACTAAAAAAATCATCTCAAATGTAAGTGAAAGATAGAGTAAAGTATATTGTTTATTGATGGGTGATAACCCGAGGTTGGAAGAATCACCTAGCTAGGGCGATCCTATCATGGGGGGCAGCCCAAGGGGTTAAAGGAAAAGCCTAGCCAGGGCCGATCCCGATATAGATTTACCACTGATCAGCTGGTCATTTGTATTACATGTTGTGCACAGATTATACAGTAAAGGTAAAGTAATAAAAAGAACATAAAGTACATGATTCCATAGTATAACTAAAGGTGGTCTCTTATCCTACACCAATGCATAGTTTCATTTGAGTTGTTACTTCATATACAGTGTTTCCTACCATATATATTCAGTACATTATCTCTTACTAATGTCCCTTACGGGGGACCTAAATTTCATGTTGCAGGTACAGGTGTTAGTAGATCTCCCCAATAGGAGTATAGGATATCCAACTTTTGTTACCAAGCTCCAGGTTGCTTCGGAGCCTTGTGCACCTAAAGCTTATATTTTTGTATTTTATAGTTAGTCGAGGCGAGGCCGGTCCCGAACCTTATCAGATACCTTATCTAGAGTCTTTGCAGACTATGTAAATGAAAGTGTCATCTTGTCTCGTACTTGAAATAGCGTGGCCCCAATGGCCTAGCCATATGCATTTCCTTTTTGTTTTTTATCACTGTTTATTTTCTTAAAGTCATGTAAAATATAGAAATCCCTTATAATATGTATAGAAAGCGCATAGATACAGGTTGGTTCTCCCGAGCCTCATCGGCAATGGGTTCCAGTCAGCTCTAATGAGACTTTGGGCGTGATAACTAGTTTAGTGCAGGAAAAGATGAATAAGGAGATGATGAAAGAGCTTTCTTGAATTAGTACCAATATGGAGTTAACAATTAAGTAGAGCCAAGAATATGTGAACATAGTAGTTCATCAACCTTCACGAGCACACACATAGGAGGAGCCTTACTATGAGGAGGACAATTACTTCATCACATATCAAAAGGTGGGTTTCCATAACAACACCCAAGGGTCTAATCAGGATTATTGGCGCATAGGTTAAGCAAACTAAGGTTGGAACTTCAACGGGGATAGAACTTTCAAAGATAACAATCATTGAGACTACTATGATAGGAACGAGGGCCAGGAAAGAGATGCTAATTGGGGATGCAGAGATGGTTATAAAAATGATTTGTATGTGCCATTACATAATCGAGATTCAGGTGCTGGTAGCTCTCGAATTGAGGAGATATTCAACAGACCGTTGAAGAAGGTTGACACCCAGGGTGAGACCTTGAAGAGGATGAAATCTGACATCCAGCATTAATTAGGAAATTGATTCTCATTATATTGTTATCAAGTAGCTAGAGGAACAGTTTGGTCAGATGTCGACTCAACTGAACCAGCATTAAAAAGGTACATTACCCAGTAATACAGTTCAAAATTCTAAGAATGAGGGGCAGTGTATGGCAGTGACGACACGGGGTGGCAAGAAGACCATTGACCTATCGATGTCAATTGATGCTGATGATGTTCATGAGGAGATGGTTGAGAGCAAGAATGTAGAGAATGGATATGCTCGTGCCAAGGTTGGGAAGAGTGATACAAAACTGACACCACAGAAGTTGAAACCCATTCCTAGACCTTCCCCTCCTTTCCGTTAGATTCTTAAAACCAAGGAGGAGGAAGGTAAATTCTAGCACTTCATCTCCATGCTAAAGCAACTCTCCATAAGCATCTTTTTCATTGAGGCATTGGAGAAGATGCCTAGGTATGTAAAGTTCATGAAGGATTTAGTCACCAAAAAGTGGACAGTAATCCAAGAGCTCTCCGAATAGCTTCAACATTACAGTGCAATATAAACAACATCTTTGTGCAGAAGTGAGAAGATCTCAGAGCATTCACCATACCCAGCACCATTGGAGATGCTGAGTTCGCAAAGGCTTTATGTGATTTAGGCACTCGCATCAATCTATTGCCTCTTTTAATGTTCATGAAGTTAGGCTTAGGAGCCCCTACTCCTAAAAACATGCCCTTATTGATAGCTAATAGGATGGTGAAGTAGCTTGTAGGGATATTTTTTATGATGTCCTTGTCAAAGTGGAAAATTCCATATTCCCCATAGACTTTGTAATCCTTGATTGCGAGGTCGACTTTGAAGTCCCAATAATGTTGGGGAGGAACTTCCTAGCCATTGGGTGAGCACTAGTAGATATGAAATCAAGAAAATTCAAGTTTCAACTGAAGGATGAAGAAGTCGTCTTCAACATATCTCAGTCTATAAAAAGTCCCGATGATATGGAAGTTTGGGTAGTCGGTAAAGTCTGAGTAAACAAGTCGTCCAAGTCATTTCATGATAATAAATAGGGTTCTACATTGGAGGAAACCCAATATATTTGATGTAATATGATACGATCCCAAAAAGTTACCAAAAACGTGCCTCGGAATGCCCAAAATTTTAATTTCCATATATCTCAAAATTTATTTATTATTTTAAAAATTTGACTTCATATTCTTGTTCAGGGGGTCAAAATTAGGAGGAGAAGGGTCTAACCTTGATTTTAGAGCAATTGAATTACAATTTCATATTTCCAAAATTTCAATTTCTAGAGACGATTCACAATATGTCTGCATCACTGACCTGTGTATTTTGTTGCCAGTAATTTTGATCTCAGTTCAACTCTTTGAGATCTTGGACCTAAGTGTCTTCAACCGTGTTTTTACCTATATTTACCCTTATTTCACCCTCATATCATCCTAAGCATTCCCCATTACTCACTAAAACACTTAGCCATGTTTTCACTCTTAGATTAAAGTCACAAACCGTCATCCCAAGCTAAGGTTCTCCTTCAAGGTTCTTCTTCAAGCTTCAAGTCTCTATCTCTAATCATCACCAAGTTCATTTATAAGCTAAGGTATGTGAGTTTCTTTCATATGTTCCTTTCACCTATGATTCTCAAGCATCCTTATACCAAAAATTTCATGATTTAAAGTTGATTTACAAATGGGTCTTGCTTATTATAGAATTCACTGCACACCACGTTAAAGCTATGAAAAGTTGTAACTGTTTTGTCATGTTTTGCGCTATAAATCTTTGATCTATTGTAAGATTTGAGAAGGGGTTTTGATGTAAACTGATTGAGGGTGTTGCAAGGTGTCGATTTATAGTTTTACAATCAATTTTCTTGCATGATTTCATCTCTATATTTTATGGTTTTATACTAGCATTACACACCCTCTAAGTTTTTGATAAAATATCTGGATGTGTTTTCTTGAGTATGAGATATGATATGAATGACTATACGATGATGAAATGAACTTATGTATATGATATACTCTATATTAAGTGTTCATTAGACCATACTCAATCAGGGGGAGAAGACCCCGGGTAACTATGTTGAGGGTTTGTACTCATCAACCATGTCAGGGGTTTGTACTTCGCCACCATGTTGATAAGGTGTGATTATCATCAACCATGTGAGTAGTTTATAACACATAACCACCAAGGGCTTCATACCCTAAATAGGTATCTTGGTCTCTTCTACACATATGATATCCTGGATGAGCATGAGTTACTTAAGCATGTTTTACCTATGTATTGATCATACATGTTATATTGTGATATTATGTCTATTACCTATTGTTATGCATTTTGACTATTATGCTTAATTATTTTTGCATTGCATCCTACATACTTAGTATATTCAAACGTACTAATGCATATTCTATGCCTATATGATGTCACCATGTAGGAATTGGAGTCCAAGTTGACCATCTTTCTCCATGTGGCTAGTTCGGTGCTATTCAAGCTAGTCGGTGAGTCCTCTACTTTAGGGACCTTAGTCTATGTTTCTCCTATTATGTATTATGACATTCTTCGTCATTGTTTGTCTTGACCGTAAGGGTGAGCCTAGTTACTTTGTCTTGGCCCCCGCTTTTATCTATGTAGTAGAGGTGTTGTTGGACATGCTATGTGACTATGATATATCCTCGACTCTTTTGTCTCTTGATTATAATGTTATGAAAGTTTTTCTCCCCTTAGTCCCTTTCCCTTGTTTTATAAACGTTGACATATTACTTAAGTATTAAACGTTCTCTCCTTAGTCCCAATTCCCTTCTTTATGCTTATCTATTATTGTCACATTTATTTGCTTCTGCGACCAAGGATGTGCAATGATATGCAAAGAGGCTTGTTTAGGGTTCCTTTGGGTTCCCCATTCATCGGTCACATCTAGGACCTAGGTCTGGGTCGTGACAAAGATGGTATCAGAGCACTAGGTTGATGGATCCTTGGAGTTCAACACACTATGTCGATTAAAGTCTTATTCATGGGTTTGTACTGCACCACAACTATGAGTAGGAGGCTATGAGATGTTTTAGGAAATGCTTCACTTATTCATGATCCATGTCATGTGATAGAGTTAGGTCCCCTAAGGCTTATTGCTAACTCTTAACCACTACATTATAGGATACGTCTCAAGCTCCTCAAGACGGTGCTATGATGAATGCGGAAATTTGCAATGCTCTATGGAAATTGGCCAAAGAGACAGCAAAATTGGCAACTCACCTCGATCAACAAGTGGGTGCTTCCGAGACTTCTGGTGGTGAAAGGAGAGGTAGTGAGGATGGGAGGGCCCATAATGTAGGTAAGTTCCAAAGTCTCAAGTGTAGGGGTGGTGGTGTGTTACCTTATGCTAGTTGCGCAAAAGGTGGTAGAGGCCATGATGGCCCACGCTTGAGAGGTACTAATGCTTGCTATGGTTGTGGGGAGATGGGTCATAAGGTTAGGGACTGCTCTTGTAAATGCAATTGACCGAACGAGGTGATGGGGGAATGACTAATCCCAAGTGTCCTACGTGTGGGAAAAACCACAGTTGCCTGTGTCAGAGGAACACTAGTGCTTGCTTTGGATTTAGAAAAGTGGGTCACAAGCTAGTGGATTGTCTATTTGTCTGAAGGGGGTGTAATAGTGGTCGACCTTTGGATTTGGGTGGTCATGTTGATCAAGTGGCTCTAGGAGGGGATGAGATGCCCGATACTATTATCGATAAGTTGAAGTTTCCTTGGCTTTGTTGTGCATGCATTGATAGGCCCGATGCACCACTATTTCTTCTCCATTCTTTTTGGTTGCTAGTGGGGGCTTCTTGTGTACCTAAGTTGATATGTGGACCTTCAGTTTCTATCCTTTTGTTGAGTATATAGTTGCTATAAGGTTCGTGGGTGTTGATCTGGGTTTGTAATACATGAATTCCTTCTTTGTGGCTTGTTGGAGTGGCCATGGTGAATTTTGATGTCATTATAGAGATAGAATGGTCGCATGCATGTTATGTCTTCATGGTTGGTGGGACCCATAAAATTAGATCCCGAATTCCTAATGAGCCCATTCTTGAGTGGGAGGTTGTCGAATGGTAGCGAGGGAGGTAGGTCTATTTCTTGTCATAAGGTGCAATTATCCCCTAAGGGATTGCATTTATCATTTTGTGAGAGTTGAAGGTGTTGAACGTAAGTTGTTTTGTTTATAGAACTATTGATGGTGGTAGATAGGGCCTTGAATGTCCCCTTCTGATATTTTGAAATTAGGGAAATGTCTTTTGGTTTGACTAGTACACCATCTATTCCTATAAGTCTCATGATTGAGATCTTGGGTCTCTACTCTATTTGGCTTATGGTAGGTAGGTGACGATATGATGGTTTGCATTCCCTAATGAGGTAGTACATATGAGTTATTTGAGGGTAGTACTACAAGATTCAAGGAAGAATGTTGGATGCTAAATAGGAGAAGTGGGAATTTGGTTGTAAGAGGTTGCTTTTCTAGGTTCTATGGTGTCGGGTGATGGTATTAAATTAGGCCCTAGTAAGATGAAAATGATTAGAGATTGGCCTAGGCCTTTAAACCCATCCGATATTAGGAGCTTCTTGGGTTTAGTGGGCTATTAACGGAGCTTCTAAGTAGGTTCTCTTCTATCATCTCTCATATGACTTAGTTGACCCTAAGTAAGGCCTATGTTGTGACCGACGTTTTGGGTAAGGTGAGTTGATAGGTCCGGGAGTTGCTATCTTTTTGGTAATTCCTTTGTGCTAATAGGATTCGTGTGGGCATCCTAGATGGTTACGTGGGTCTATTGTGGCTAATAGGGGTCTATAAGGGTTGCCCCATGTTCTTATTGCATAGAGTCTTGTCTTGTGATCTTGGTTGGCCTAGCTTAATAGGTTGGAGGTCTTAAGGTGGTTTGTCTATTTGCATGGTATGCTTTTGATGAGTGTAGAAACCACAAGGTTGTAACATGATGGGTAAGGATGGTCGATCTATTTGGTTGACTACATGGGTTAGTCACTTCTCTATGATTGATCTTTGCCTCGATTTTTGTCCCCAAGTGATGATGAGGGTAGGTGACATCCTAAAGTGTCTTTTCAAATTAGGATTATGCCTTGTGAGTATGTTCGAGTTGTTGGTTGGCTTACGCACCGACTATGTTTATGGGTTTCATGAATAGGGTCTTTAGTCCCTACCTTTATATATTTGTGGTGGTCTCTAGTGATGAGGTTTTGAGTTGATTATAGCTTGTGAACCCTTTTAGGGGTAGTGTGTAAGTCTTGGATGATGGGAGGTTGTTTGATAAATATGATAGGTGTGAATGAAGGATAATAAGAAGGTGGCTAGAATTCTTTAAGGGTCATGATACGAGTGTGCATTATTTTCCCAGTAAGGCTAATGCTGTGATCGGTGCTCTAGGTAGCCTAGCATGTGTTGATGATGGTGGACAAAAGGAGATTAGTGGGGTTCATCAGTTGATTAGATTGGAAGTTAGGTTGGGGGATGTTGGGCATGGTGGTGTAGTATTCTTGATGGTTCCAAATCTTCTAGGGTTAAGAGGCCTAGTTTAAGCAACGCCTTAATCTGGCCTTGTTAGAGTGAAAGTTTTAGGTGAGAAGATGATAGAGTGGAGGTTATCCCCCAGGGGTGAGATGGTGGTTATGGTACCAAGTTGGTTGGGTGTATTTAATGTTGACAATTGAGTTGAGGATTGTGAGTCTTTATAAGAGTGTAAAGGGAGGTTGGTAAGGTTGCATGAGTTTGGGAATTGCCTTTGGTAGGCGTATGGCTTATCCGGTTTTGTTATGCTTTTAGGTGGCTGGGATGTGTTGGTAGCTTTAGTGTTATAGCACTCTTTGGAATTGCGGGCGATATAGAGGATAAGTTGACTTAGGAGAAGGTCCTGGTGGAGGTGTGTATGGATGAGTAAAGAAGTTGGCTAATATCGATGTGGTGTTCATCAAGGCCCTGATGGTGGAGTCGTCCATTTGTATGTGTCTCCCGGAGAGCCAATGCGGGCATGAAGAATCAATATATGTACCTCTTTCACTCTATTCAAGCTTATGATAACATGTCAAGTACCTTTTCTATGATTCCAAGTCTTATGTTTCATCCCCTATGTCATTCATATGCATTTATGTTTAAGTCAGCAAATTAATAATGATTTTATACTTATGTTGAGATTTTGAAAATGGTGTTTTAAACGTAATGTTGTATTCTTATAGGGGTTGATTTTTCATGTTTACTCTTCTCATGTACATTTATTTTACATTCTTTTACAAATGTTCATAAGAGGGAGATATTGAAATGACCCCAAAAAGTGCCCGAAAACGTGCCTCGAAATGCCTAAAATTTTAATTTCTATATATCTCAAAGTCCATTTGTTATTTCAAAAAACCGACTTCATATTCTTGTTCAGAGGGTTAATATTATTGCGAAAAGGGTCTATCATTAATTTAAGAGCAATCGAATCACAATTTCAAATTTCCAAAATTTTAATTTCCAGAGACGATCCGCGACAGGTGCGGACCTGGGTATTTTGTTGCCAGTAATTTCTATCTCAGTTCAAGGCTTTGGGGTCTTCGGCCTAACTGTTCCCAACCATTCTTTTTACCTATACATAGCCTTATTTCACCGTCATATCATCCTAAACATTCCTCAATACTCACTAAAACACTTGGCCATATTTTCACTCCCAAATTCAAATCCCAAACCCTTATCCCAAGCTGAGGTTCTCCTTCAAGGTTCTTCTTCAAGCTTTAAGTCTTCATCTCTAATCTTCACCAAGTTCATCTCTAAGCTAAGGTATGTGGGTTTCTTTCATGGGTTCCTTTCACCCATGATTCCCAAGCTTCCTATCACCTAAAATTTCATGATTTAAAATTTATTTACAAATGAGTCTTGCTTATTATGAAATTCACTGCACACTATGTTAAAGCTATGAAAAGTTGTGATTGTTTTGCCATGTTTTGAGCTATAAATCTTTGATCTATTGTAAGATTTGAGAAGGGGTTTTGGTGTATATTGCTTGAGGGTGTTGCAAGGTGTTTATTGATGGTTTTACAATGGATTTTCTTGCGTGATTTCATCTCTATATTTCACAGTTTTATACTAGCACTACACACCCTCTCACTGTTTGATAAAATGTCCGGATGTGGTTTTTTAAGGAGTTAAAGGTCCAAAGTAGGAGATATGATATGAATGACTATATGATGATGAAATGATCTTATGTATCTGATATAGTCTATAAAAATTATTGCATTAGACTATACCCTATCTGGGGGGATAAGAGCCCGGGTAACCATGTTAGGGGTTTGTACTCATCAACCATATCAGGTGTTGTACTTGGCCACCATGTTAATAAGATGTGATTATCATCAACCATTTGAGGGGTTTATACCAAACAACCACCAAAGGGTTCGTACCTTTAATAGCTAGCTTGATCTCTTCTACATATATGATATCCTATATTAGCATGAGTTACCTAAGCATGTTTTACCTATTCATTGATCATATATGACATATTGTTATATTTTATCTATTGCCTATTATTGTGCATTTTGACTATGATGCTTAATTCTTGTTTGCATTGCATCCTACATACTTAGCACATTCGAACGTACTAGTGTATACTCTATGCTACATTATATCACCATGTTGGAATCGGAGTCCAAGTTAATCATCCTTCTCCACGTGGCTAGTTCGGTGCTATTCATGCTAGTTGGTGCGTCCTCCACTTCGGGGACCTTAGTCTATGTTTCTCCTATTATGCATTGACACATCTTCTTCATTATTTATCTTGACCATGAGGGTGAGCCCAGTTACCTTATCTTGGCTCTGGCTCTTATCTATGTAGTAGAGGTGTTGTTGCACATGCTACATATCTATGAAATGAGCCTTGACTCTTTTGTCTCTTGATTATGATGGTATGCAAGCTTTTCTCCCCTTAGTCCCTTTCCCTTGTTTTCTAAACGTTGGTATATTACTTAAGTATTAAACTCTCTCTCCCTTAGTCTCAATTCTCTTGTTTATGCTTATCTCTTATTATCATATTTATCTGCTTCCACAACCAAGGATGTGTAGTGATATGCGAAGAGGCTTGTTTGGGGTTCCTTCGTGTTCTCCATTCGTCGGTCACGTCCAGGTCCTAGGTCTAGGTCTTGACATAATAGTAGTATTTTTGTTTTGTTTTTACCTTTTTGGACTTGTCGATAGCTTAATATTAGTTTATTTGTTATAATTTTTGGATTTTGGACTGGTGGCATATAGGGTAACAGTTTGGTCTATGAAAGATATGCAATTACAAGGTTGAGTCAGCAAATTAGGGCTGAAAAGATACAAAAAGTTGTACTATATCTAGTTCTTCGAGTCGCGGTTCATACCACGACTTGTACACTGTCTCGTAGAACACTTCCAGTGAGAAAATTATTGTGCACTCCAGTCTATGAGCCAACTTTATGGCTCGTATATTAAACTAATGGTCATGAATGGGGCTCGTGGACCCCAAGAAAGATTCTTAAAAACTATCCACATGTTGGGGGCTTCTACGACCCAATCTATGAGCCGTATATCCTTGTACGAACCATAGATAGGTCCGTGAAGTCAAATGACCATATTAGGGTTTTAGCACACTATGAAACCATATTGTAACGACCGCAGAATCTTGTACAGCCCGTAGTCGAGGTTTCATAGGGCCTGAACCCAATTCTAGCCCAACCTGATCAACGATATAAAAAGGGGGTAAGTTAATTTTCCCCTCATTCTTGCCTAATTTCACAAAAATAACCTAAGCCTTTCTTCTCTGCCATATCTTCGACTACCGTCCGACCAACCCCCATATTTTCTGGCAAATTTTCGGTGAAACTCCATCCACCTAGGATGTCACTCCTCTCCAGTCCCTCCTTCATATTTCTCAACTTTTTGATTCAAACTTGGTATGTTCTTTACTTTAATATTCATATTTTTCCAGAACTTGTATCATTAGGTTGGATTGTTGTTGGGTATGGTATTCTGAAGTTTCTGTGCTCAAAATAGGTGTTGCCCATGCTAGTGAAATAATACTTGATTAAACCTAATTGAATAGTAGTCTATGAATTGAACCATGTATTGCTAGAAATTGAGTCTAAAGTGTTTCATGAAATTGGTCGTGATGTGCTTGTATGCCTTGCTTTAAATCACATAGTCACAATACATCGAAAATGAATTGATATATTTTCTTGAAAAAATGGCATGTGACTACGTGTGTATAAATGATAGCATGAGGTTCAATTGTCCGATGGTGGTCGGAATATGTTGTGAATGTGCAAATTGATGTTTGACAGCGTAGTTTCATCATTAACACATGTGGAGTTTTGGGTAACTTGGGTAATTGTTTGAGTGCATGAAATTATTGCTTCAGTGCCTAGTATAATTGTTTGGACCATGTTGATAATCTCGTTTTGCGACTCGTTAATGGACCTAGGAAACCCAGCTTGCCATATTCTTATAGTATGAGGGTCTTCTATGGCATGTGGAATAATCTACGAGCATAGTTGCCCCTCGTGAGTAAACTCAGTAACCTGGGGAATCTTGAAATTCCATCAGGTGAGAACTTTTATGGGGCATAGTTTATTCTACAGCTCGTAAACAGGCCTCGTGGGTTTCATGCCTGCAAATGATAACTCTGGAATTACATCTATGACTTAGTCTATGGCCCGTAGTTTTTTCTACGAGTCGTAGCTAGTCTCGTAGGTGCAATTCCAATAATTAGTTTTACTGTACCCTTTGCCACCTAAAGGCCTTCTATGGCCCATACTTTTTCCTATGTCTCATAGATAAGCCTTCGTAGGTTCGTCTGCCACCTGTTTTGGTAATTTTCTCTTTGCTTTTTGTTCCTATAATTGTAGGGCTGATTGATGTGTTAAATGTGTGTATTTTAGCTACCATGGCCCTACAACAAAGGAAGAATGAGATTTGTGCCATGCAGCAGAGATTTAGAATGAGTCATCAGACTTCCCGATTTCTCTAGAGGCCAGTGGGTCCCTCAAGGACCTCGGTGTCTAGCCAAATATAGGCACCAAGCAACCATAGACAGGGGAGACAGCAAGACAGATAGGGAAACGTTAGAATCAAGCGTTAATGGTCCACACTCCCCAGTCTTACGAGGGAGATGGCAAGGACAATAGCTCTATACAAATGACTTCCTCCGAAGAGGGATCCGAGTCCGAATCTCGAGAGGATTCAAAGTCTAGGATTGCTCCAGGTCCCCGAGAACCATCCTTACCTCAGGATGCATTATCAAACCGGTGGTGCATGCAAGGCATGTAGCAGATATACTGGATAACCTTCAGTAGAACGAGCGAGGCCGACAGACCTATACTATGATAGAGGAGCCCCAGATTATCACTTCTGGCTTGGAAAGTATCCCCGAACTCCTGGACATGATAGCTCATTACAGCTTACAGTGGTTGGCAATGCCATTGGGGAAGTACTACCCACCGCATGATTTTGGGCAAATAGTTGTAGATGATAAGTTTTAAGGAACTTTGAGGCGCGCTATGAGTCGTGGATATTTTCATGAGCCACAGAGCGGTTTCGTTGTTGAGATCTAGCAAACGACCTATTTTTTAAAGTTACATACATGAATTGTCAAACAAATCGTAGAAGATTGTATGAGTCATGGATTGTTTTCGTGCCTTGAGTATCAAAATTTGATGAGTTTTTGGAAATCTATCTGACAAAACGCTATACAAGTGGTAATTCTAAATATAGACCATAGAAAGCTATCATAAAAATGATATCAAATTATGAAGATTGTGTAGTACGAAACCTGGGTACAAGCCGTGGAACTTTGTACTACCCATCACCGATATCATGGAGCCTTCCAAATATAATTTTCCTATTTTATTTTGGACTTATATTTTACTTATTATAAATAGGCTTTTAGGTCTTTTTGATAGAGAGAGACGCATGACATAAGTGACAAACAACTTTGTAGCTTCATACTTTGTGATTTTTATATCAAAAACATTACTTTGTGATTTCTAATAAAGAATTTGGGATTTTATGTTCTTAACTTTAACATTGTAAGTGCTTAATGATATTATTCTATATCATGATTCATTCATCTACAATGATTATACATAGCTAAATCCACCCTACGGTTATAGGAACCATGAAGAACTAACAAGGTAAAATCATATAATCCATAATTCTTGGAAAGTTTGCATGCATGTATTAATTAATTCTCTTTGTTTGAATTGCTTTTTCAGGGTGGCCAACTTTAGAACCCACCTAATTCTTACTGACTGGATCAAGGTAGTAATGAATAGAAAAAGAGATTAATTAACAAGATTCAATGTGATCCCTCTCATCGAATCAGCTAAACTGGATCAAGTGAAGGTTGCACTAGAATAATCGATAAGGGTTAGTAATGTCATATTGTGGGGACGAATCAAATCACATAGTAGAATTTACCTTTATCTTGGATCAAAGGGTTTGGGTAACTTAACTTATTATTTTGCATGCTACACACTAGAAAAGATTATGCTTATCTGGTAATACTAAGTTAGGAATTCATGGAGAACATAATACCCTAATTACTTCTCTCATTAGTTTTACCACACATGCTTCTAGTCTAGGTTTACTTTCTTGCACTTACAAATCCCCCCCTTCGGGAGATAAGCAGGTTAATTCTTCGACTTTCTTGCAATTACTCCAAGTCTAACCATATTCCCTGTGGGTTTGACTCTAACCTTGGTTAGGTTATATATCTTGACAACGACCACTTAAATCTTCAAAAAGGAGGTGTAGCTTGGTTGACATCAATATCCCTAATAATCATTATCCTTCTGATCACCACAACCAAACCTCTATCTTAGATACACGGAACTAGAAACCCAGTAGCTAATAATAGTATGCAGGGTGTATATCATAATGATCAAATGAAAGTGGGTCTAACAAGCGGCAACTCAGCCGATCACAGGTAAAGGAGGCATAAATCGTCAACAACAGTGATATCATAAGTTTTTGTTAGAACTAGGCCTAACAATTGCACATCTAGCTTAGAACATGTCATAATAACGATAAGAATTCAACAAGTAATCTCACAGTCAACAAGTCTCAGTAATATTGGTAGCATGCTATCACAAACAATAGTATAGGTCAAAATATGCACCTGTCTCATGGTATCAGCCCATATACAACCTTTATTAAGATCCCTTGTCATCATTAGTACCCAGATACATTAAATTTACAACATTTAGAATCAATAACATGGGTACCGGTCTACCATAAAATGTATCATGCATATAGGACACAACTAACACATAGCATATATCTCAACTCAACATGAATACAATTACACCCAGTCTATGAGTAGGGAAAAGCCCAGGCCACCCGACCGCTAACGTCTCGAATCTCAAATAAACCTAGCACTTTTGCTTTCCTAGAAGCCTCCCAAAGATGCTCAACTATGAAAATATAATCCACAATAACAACATGATCAGTTGGTTGTATTAACTTGAGAAACTGGTGAAATTAAGGTAAAAGGGCCTTAAATGGGAAAAATAGATCACACACCCGAAATCCCAAATAAAAATATCAAAAATGACGCCTACATCTTCTCGGGTATACAATCGAAAATTCAACCCAAAATGGGCCCAAAAGACGTAGAAATCACCGAAAATAAAGTTAAAAGCCTTGTCAGAAAACATTCGTTTCAAACCTTGCTCAGTAAAAATTCTCGAAAACTAGACATTTTTAGCTAACACCTAGCATATCACAATGTTTCCTCAGAGCATAGAACGATTTAGACTAAAATTTCATTCAATTCTACCAAGAATCGGCTACAATATCAACATTAGAAGTTTTCACACTTTTCTGAGAATGTATCCAGCTAAAATAGGGAAATTACCTCAAAATACGTGCCAAAACCTAAATTCAACTTCATCATAATGTTCCTTGCAAAACTCCAAGTCACATGGACCTTTGGTTCATCATAATTGGGCTTAAAATAAGCTTTTTATGAGCTACAAAACTTGAAGTGAAATGTTGGTCACAAAGCTGGTGAAGCACTTATATAGATGTCCAGTCCCTTCTCTGTGAACGCAGATGGACCTCCGTGAAGGTTGAGGCATGGGTCACTACCCTTTTTCATGAATGTCGAAGGTCTCTCTGAACGTGGAGCTATACCATGGTTGGCCTTCGCAAACATAGCATAGGCCTCAACAAACATTGAGTGTAAGCATTGCTAGTGTTGTACCAGCTCAAATCCAAACTTCTTCGGGCCATTCTCGAGGCATCCGATGTATATATTCTGCAAATAAATAATGTAACACACTGATTTCAACATTCTGGATCTAACGGCGTAGCTGGAATTCCCAACAAAGCCTCCTACAAAAGGAACGAGTACCCCACTTCTTTTTGGTAAAATTTGCTAAAAGAACTAATAAGGGTCAATATGCAACAGGATGACCCTGAAAACCGGTGAAGGGTCATTTTAGACTGTTTTTTACATTCAGAATCTGGCCACCCATCATATTTCCATTTTGAGTACTTTAGCTGGGTTTTAATACAATGTTTGGCTCAAAATCAAATCGGACCCTTTCACCCTCAGACCAACTACCCTCCGAGCACAAACTGACCATTTCAGAACTAACAAAATCATCAGAATCTCGATCAAAGGTCATTTACAAGGGTTTTGGTGAAAATCCCATTTAGTAGTCTTAACTTCTCGCTAGCTTGCAAACATGCACAATTCTCAAATGAAGCACCTTATAACCATCCCAATAGGCCCAACAGGTCATAATAGATCCGAAGTTGCTGTACAAAAGCTTAGAACAACATAAATAACACAGCAACATAGAAGTGACCTACATGGTCACTATACATCGTCCTTGCGATGTCGTGATTCTACCTCATACATGGCTTGAGATACTATTGCATTCACACATTGCATTGTATTTCATCATTGATTGGACTTACTATCTTTACTTTCTTCTATCTATGTTTATATTGTGTACTAACCTTTGCTTGTAGATGGTAGAGACTCTTAGTTGTTACATACTTGTTCAATTTTCTCTTACCAGTCGGTTGAACTACTGAGTACATTTTGTACTCACCCCTACTTTTGTCTCCTCTCTGCAGATAGAGCACAGGGTCTCATATTGGGTAGTTGATTCACTCAAGTAGAGTTATCTTCAATTATCCAGATCTTAGTACTAAGGCTCAAACTTCGAGTCATCATAGATCTTTGTGACTTCTTTTATTGCTTCTTTTCAGACTTCTTATCAGATATTTATCAGCTTTGTATTCCATTTGAGATAGTTGTATTTACTCTTTGGTACTACTTTAGATGTTCTTATATTCATGACTCCAGGTTTTGTGATGTTGTATGTTATGTTGTGATCATTTTGGTTTTACTTTATTTTCTTTATTTGTGATCCAATTTTACATCGTGACATTTGAGCATGAACACTAGTTACTAAGGAGTTATCAGTTATTTCACTTACACAGGTAGTGTAATTTAGCAATACACTCATATTTGGGAAGAACCAATTGTTTGTTATTATGGATGCTTGAGTTTGGAATCGGTCTTAAGAAAATTCATAGTGATGAAACTTGGAATGGGTATTACTATATTTAAGTGTGGATTTTATTCCAGAGATATATATATAGGGACTGGTGACTTCATTGTAAGCCAAGAAGAGCGTGTTGATATTGAGATAATAAGCATATGGACTAATGAGGTTTCAACAAGTTCACTTGTAAGGGTGTAATTAGGAATAGTAGTAAGAAACTGCATTTGGATAATTGGTTGAGTCATTAAATTTGGTTGGTATGACTTGAGATTGGGTTAGCATATCAGCTATAAGTTCAGTTTTGTAGTAGGGTATGGCTTTGTTTACCTTGTTCGGCATATAATCATATGGTTACACTTTCATCAGTAGGGTTAAGATACTTTTGGGTAAGATATGAGAGAGAAGTCTACATAAGTTGGATCAAGTGTGAGACGGGTTTCTTTATGGATTTGATTATGGATTTTGTTACTTTTGATGATGAAAGAACTTAATGAGGTTACATTTTAGAAGTTTAATGTGAAGTAAAAGACAATCTGCTATGGAGTTTTCCTAAGAAAAATTGACGATAAATAGGTAAGGAGAGAGTACATGAGCCCTGGGCATCAAAGAGCTTAAGCATTTAGGATTAGGCCATGAGTATAGTTTAAGCATTTACACATCGTTGCAGCATTGGTGATCAATACCAATGAAGGCAAGTGAAAGAGACTAGACATCATGTACAGATCCATGGTTCAAAGTTGTATATTAGATGGATTTTCACTATGAGTTTGTGTGATAATATGATCTGGCTAACTCACTACCGAGTTATGAAATATTATCAAGTACTTTTCAGAAAGTTTGGTTTGGGCTAAATGTCAAACAGTGATATGTGACAAATTATGTGTTTCATGTTAGGTTGGATTGTTCAATTCTAATAGGTGACTCAGGGAAGCACTACAGAAAGGACCTACGGTTTTATATGTGTATTGAGATTTTGGATCGGATGGATACTACTTGGTTAATGGAAGTTAACATAGACTATCATAATGAGTTATATAGATACTTAGTAGTAAATAAAGGTTATATGCTAGTGGTGTACATAATTCATAGAGTGATCAAGAATTTCTTAAGATTGGCACGAGGGTATTAGTGTTTGAGTAGATGTTGAGGTATTTTCCCCTCGAAGGGTTGCATGTGGTTGAGGTTGATTTCTAATATAGTAATTAAAGCTTGTGAAAAGGAACGAAACCTGATTCAGCTACTATTCCAACATCCAAGCAGTGTTATTTTAAGGTTTTATAAGCTTGGGAATATCGTTCACTGATTACTTGTCTTGGTTGTTAACTTCTTTTGGACCAAATTAATTGGATTCTCTTACGAGTATACATTGTCTAAGTATTATAATTACACCACTTAAATTCACGGAACATTATGTTAAGAGAACGAAACTTGGATGAGGTTTGTGATGGTTTGTAAATTACAATTGGCTATGAGTGGTTCATATTCACTCTTGGCCTTTACCGAAAATAGATTTGTGCTATCTTGTGATCTCGAGAGTGGAAGTTTATGTGTAAACTGTGGTATGAGGAATTGATGTATTTTTGGTTCATGGGCTAGTTCCGGGCTTGGTAATTACTCTTGGAGGGAAGAATTTCATATTGGTTCCTAAATCTTATTCTTAATAATACATCTTGATTGTGTAGCTCTCAGAAATAAGTTACTTGGAAGTAATTAAAGACTTTGAGAATTGTATTTTCAGACTCCAATTTTTATGGGTTTTCAAGAACATGATTTAAATTTTAAATGATAATTTCTCTCTCAATTTCTATTCAAATTTTATGAAATTTTCACCCACAACTCTATGTTTTGTGTAGAACCTAATTTTGAGCTCAATTTCCAGATTCAGGATTTTCAAAAAATAATCTAATTTTTTTACTATTTTACCGTCAGACCTAATTTCTATCAATATGGGTATCAATCGACTCCTTTTGACGCATATATCTCATTCTTGATAGCGGTTTGATGTTTTGGAGTCGATTTTGTTGGTTCATTCATCTGGTTGGAAAGTTCACATGCGATTCGGTCTTCGAAATTATGGTGATTTGGAGTACCATAGAAGGCAAAAGGGTTGGATTTTGAGTTGATTGAGACTTCGATTAAGGAAAGTGGACTTCTAGCCATTTGTTAAGCATGATTGAACCGCGTAATATCCTATGTGTGTGGGTTTATTATACTATTATAGGAATTGATCACGGAATTTCAGATTGGATAATTGTATATGTTGTGAATCCTTGACTTGTGAAATAATTATGGAATTGTGAATACTTGTGAAATTGTGAATTATCCGTTTTGATTGATTTAGCTATTGACTGAAATAAGTGGACCCTAACCCTTTTTGAGTTGATTGAACTTAGTATTTGTTTTCAATGTGAAACTTGAAGGGTAGTGAACTATTCTAGTAGATATGATTTGGATAATGAGAAGGTGGAAATGATGGCATGTATGATTTGGATTAAGAGATAATATCTATTGTTGTTGACATAGACTTCTGAGATGAGCTTGTGATGCCATTGTTGATAAAGTGAAGGTTTTCATGATGTTTTGATTGTTGAACTTTGAATTATATTACCTGGAATTGTCTATTGAATCTGTTATGTGAAATCTTGAGCTAAATGTGTATATTGAGATATTGCTAGAAATTGCGAAATTCATTGCTTGTAAAGTAAGAACTCAAATGATGAATTGTCCTAAGATATGATGACTAAGGGTAATTGAAAGAGTTGAACTATGGAATAATTGTTAATGATGACCCAAATATTGAAAGATAATGAAATGGTTAATGAATTATGAATAAATGATGCAATATGGATATCTTGCCTATTTCTATATACATGAAAACTGGTTACTGTACCATGAAAATATGTCTTGCTTAATGTTCCATAGATGATGAAAATCGAATAAAAATGGGTCTAGCTAAAGTTGTATCGATATTGTGATTGCAGTAATTTGAGACATATTGGGAATTTGTGGTTTTGGATATGACTCTTAGAATTTCTTTCCGGTTTATGACATTTATTCATTGGCATTTTAATATAATATTATCATTTATATTGAATTGTGGCATTTGTATGCATTTATTTCCATGTCGCATTGGTACCACTGGATATTGGATTTTTCAAGCAGAAAATGAGACTTTGTTTGAAAACCCCTTGACAGTGGTAGGTGGTACCGTTGACATACTATGACACCCCTTGACAGACAGGTGGCAAGGTTGAAATGTTGACATCCCTTGACCACGAAGAGGTGGCAAGGTTGAGATATTGGGACACCCCTTGGCCATGGGCAGGTGAAAAGGTTGTGATATTGGGAAACCCCTTGACTAAGGGTAGGTGGTAAGGTTGAGATATTGTGACACCCCTTTACCACGGGCAGGTGGCAAGGTTGAGATATTATGACACCCCTTGACAAGGGACAGGTGGCAAGGTTGAGATATTGAGACACCTCTTGACCACTAGCAGGTGGCAAGGTTGAGATACAGGTGACACTAGCTCTGGATGGTTTAGTTAGGTTTGTTTATGTATATCTACTATTTTAGACTGTT
Organism: Solanum clarkiae; assembly: GCA_011800125.2. Classification (NCBI taxonomy): domain Eukaryota; kingdom Viridiplantae; phylum Streptophyta; class Magnoliopsida; order Solanales; family Solanaceae; genus Solanum; species Solanum clarkiae. The sequence continues at coordinate 11,483,892 of JAABOM020000084.1, read as the reverse complement.
CTATCTTTTGCTTTTATTATTATATCAAAATGTTCAGGTTTAAGTTCACTTGCCTTGGTGGAATAGGTGAGTGCCCTCACACTCGGATTTCGGATTGTGACAGGCACGGTGGGGAAATAGGATAGTGGTTGATTTTCTTAGAGAGAGGGGTAAGGAAAAATTATGACATTGGGGGAACATATTAATATATGGGCAACGAACAATGTCCCTAAGTCTGTCGCCCCCTTTAAATAATTTATAACTTTTTTAATAAAATTTATTTTAATTTTATTTTTTTAAAAAAGCAACTGATGGTGGGAAGTTGTCTGTCGCTTTTTACAAAAAATTAAAAATTAATAAATAATAACTTCTGCGCAAAATTCCGTCAAAAAATCGACAGACATATGGTCACTGTCCATCGCTTTTGGACATTAAAAATTAAAAAACTATTTAACAAAAAAGCGACGAAGAGTGTTCCTTTTGTTTGTTGCTTTATACTAGTGCGCTATCTGTTGCTTTCTCTTCCGTGATTTTTTTAAAACTTTTTTTAGTATTGTATTATTGCTTAGACACTTCACGCTCTATTTCACATTGTTATGCTTTTTCTCTTATTTCAGTATGCTTATGTCTGCATGTGGTTAACTTAGGGTCCTTCGAAATTCTAAGTACCATGTTATGACTGAAGAGAAGCTTCGAATCATGACAAATGAGTAGTCACTATTTTTAATCAAATACTTTCGGCCGATATTATAATCAAGAAAAGTCCTTTTGATCTGACAATTCAATTCTTTAATTCATTTAGTAATATAGTATTGCCAACCTTATTGTCACAGACTTAGATTTTGACTAAGACTTCAGTGTGGCACTTGACAGTGGTGGGTCGTGACCCTATGGTATGCTTTGACGTGTCGTGAATTTCTTCTGAGAGTGAGATAATTTGATCTTCTCCTTCCCAATTGATTATACACATATGAGTGAAAAGGAAAATTCCTTGACTAATAGGGAATTTAGTAACTTCGGTAGTTGCATCTTAGCATGTTGGTCCTGTATAGGTGATAAGATTTCGTCTAGTAGTTATGATGTTTGCGTGAATAGTCTTGAGTTTGGAAGATTATGCTTGAATGAGTAAATCCCAGATCATGATTAAACAATCTATATAAACCAGATTCATGAGTGGCCTTGTCTAACTAGCACTAATGTGATAAAGAGTCTATAAAAGGATAGAGTTAAACGATGAACAAAAAGCTCTAAGTATGGGATGGTGATTTGGGATGTATTTACACATTCAAACAGCATATTCTGTTGATATTTTCACATAGTTTTGTGCAAAATCTTATGAGTATCAGTGAATTTATTTATATTGTGATGAGCTAATATATATGATTAGGTTATTTTCTGTTCAAAACTACAAGAAAAGACACAAAAGATGAATTAGAACTTAAGACAAAATCACAATCAAGTGAAGATTGAGATGGTTTCTGTGGTGTGAGGTGGCCTTCTCTAAGATGGGTCTTGCACTGCACATGCCTTGAAACTGAGATTCAGAGACTTAATTTTTCATACAAAGTTCGAGATGGATACCGTGTCGCGCACCTTAGTGTGCATGTAATAAATTATTTGACTCAAGAAAGAAAAAAATAAATTTTTATTCATCTCAATAGCAATTACATTGAGTTTGAACAGGTCTTCAGTGAAGTACCCCTTTGTTTAACATACACTTTAATTTTGCTAACTACAATCTTATCGGAAACAAAATGGCACTTGAATTCACTCTTTACTAGAAGGGATGGTGAAAAAATTTATCTCGTTGTTGAAGAACATGAAGGACGTTTTTGTTCAGATTACAATTAAAAGACTATATTATCAGTTCCTTTTTTTTCACTAGAAGAATTTACGATAAATGTTATCTCTTCAGGTTCGGAAGTTGCATAAGATGCAAATAACATCTTTTTAGCATAAACATATCGAGTAGTAGCAGGATCTATTCACCATTTTCTTGAATTTTCAATCAAAGTGCTGTTGGAAAGCAGGACACGTAAGTTGTACATTTCTCCATTCATTTCTGTTATATTTGCTTGACGCTTCTTCTTATCTTTTCATGAAGTATGAAAATGTACATACACATGTCAAACCTTAAACAAAATTACAATACTTTTCTTGAATTTGTTTTTTACTTGAAAAATATTTTTACTCTAGAAGGCTCTTTTCTTTTCTTTGAATTTGTTGGAGAAATTTGAACTATATTTGCTCCCATAATTGATGATTTTCTAGTTGCCTTCTTTTCAATAGATATGTTACCTTCTTCAATTCTAATACTGGTAACAAGATCTTCTAGTGTCATCTTCTTGCTCCTATGTTTCAAATAATTTTTGAAGTTTCTCTTTAAAGAAGATAACTTTTCAATGAATGTTGTACTCGACATGCTTCATTAATGATTATTTATTAACAATAATAAAATTCAAAATAGTAATATTGTTAATTAAAATATGGATTTCGATTGTAATTTCAGCATGGAGATTACAACTGATAATTTGCAATCTTGGATTGGAGACACTATAGTTTTTTAAGGAAACATAGAGCAATAGCGCAGTAGAATAGTAGATAGATATACATCTAACCATTGTTAGCGATGTAGTCGGAATTATCGTCATTTATTTTTCACCTTTTAGTAAGCGTTCTAAAAACTCAAACCTTACTCAAGATGGTATGGAATTTAAAAAGAGATTTGTGATTAGGGACCTTTAACCAGATACATCCCTATTCATAACTAGTATATCATTAAGAATAGTAATGAGAAATTCATAATTACCATTACTGGGGAATTAGTGGGAGAAGTTGAAGAGTAGTGGAGTAGTGGGTAGTTAAGGTGCAGTGGATGTAGTTGTAGGTAACTTCCATGGATAGTGGAGGTAGTGGTAGTCTCAACATCCATGATAGTTACAAACCACATCCTTGGAGGTTGTAGAAGTTACGAACCACATTCATGAAATGTAGCCAACATTTCAATATTCTCCCACTTGGTCCGTCACTCTAATCTCATAAGTGAATCATAATACATGAATTATGGCCACAGTTCCTTTAAAAGCGAGTAGTATCTTCCATGTATCACAATATGCTATGCTTCTAAATTTTATCCTACATAAATTAATGAATAAACTCAATGTTTATTCTAGGTCCATATTTTAGGGATAATTTCAAAAATAAAACTGAATATGCACATAGTCAACAAGAATTATCATATAAAATAGAGTTTCCTGAATATTTATAGTTACAACAAAATGTTACATAGTGGGACTCAGTCTCATTGTGACTACATGATTCTTAAATTTATATGGTGGCATGCATTTAGTTAAAGGATCAGCTAACATTGCTTCGGTGTTGACGTATTCAATGACCACTTTTTTTATTTTTAACATGTTCTCTTATAGCTAGATATTTAATGTGATATGCTTGCTTCAACTACCACTTTTGTTACGTTATTCATAGCCATAAGACAACAGCTGAATTGTCGCAATATAATTTCATTAGCTTAGCTATAGAGTCGATAATTATAAGCCCAAAAATAAAATTCTTTAACCATACACCATGTGAGGTAGCCTCAAAACAAGAAACAAACTCATCCTTGATAGTGAAAGTAGTGACCAAAGTCTGTTTGGCACTTCTCCAAGGTATAGCTCCACCGGCTAACACAAAAATGTATGCTAAAGTTACTTTCATGAATCAACACAACAATTGAATTCTAAATTAGAGTAGTCAATGAATTCCAAGTTATTTGATCATTTATATATAAGCATGTAGTCTTTTGTCCCTTGAAGATATCTTAAGACTTTCTTTGCAGCTTTCCCATGGTCAAAACATTCCTAATATTCTAACAACAAATGTTATGTCAGGTCTTGTATAAATCTAAGCATATATGAAGCTTTCAATAGCAGAATCATATGGAATATCCTTCTTTTGCTCCCTATCAAGATCATTCTTCGGGCACTAGATCAAATTTTGAACTTATCACCCTTCACAATGGAAGCTACACTTGGTGAACAATCTTTCATTTGAAACCTCCCAAAAGTTTTATTGATATAGCATTCTTGAGATAGACCTAAGGTACCTTGATATGTATCTCAATGAATCTCAATGCAAAAACCACAAGATGCATTACCCATGTCTTTCATGTCAAAATTTTTAGAAAGAAATTATTTCACCTTATATGTCATTTCCTTATTATTGCATGTAAGTAAGATATCATCCACATATGAAACTAAGAAACATATTTTACTCCCACTAACCTTTTGGTATATGCCTTGATCCATAAATATTCTCAACAAAGTTGAATGAAGAGATGACGTTATGAAAAATCAAATACCATAAAGGGGAGGCTTATTTTAGTCAATACATGGATTTTTTTAACTTGCATAATGATTGATCACCATTTCTAGAGGAGAATCCTTTTGGTTGATTCAGATAAATTGAAACGACCCAAAAAATATCCGAAAATATGCCTCGAAAGTTTTCGGAATCGTAATTTCCATATATCTCAAAATCCGTGTATGATATGAAAAATCTAATTTCATATTCTTGTTCAGGAGGCTAAATTGAGTGAAAAATGGGTCTAACCTTGATATAAGAGCAACTATAGTAAAACTTGAAAATTGTAAAAATGCGATTTCCAGTGACGATCCGTGCCACGGGCGCACTACTGTGTATTTTTGTGCTCTATTTTTCTATCTCAGTCTAAGATTTTTGGGTCTTGGGCCTAAGTATTTCCATGCATGAAAATACCTGTACTTAGCCTTATTTCACACTCATATCATTCAAGACATTCCGAAATACTCTCTCAAACACTTAGACAATATTTCATCTCCAAATTTCAAGTCCCAAAACTCATCTGGATCTTATAGTTCTCATTCAAGCTTGAAGTCTCCATCTCCAATCTACTTCAAGGATTCTCCAAAGTCAAGGTTTATGGGTTTCTTTCATGGGTTCCTTTCACCCATGATACCCAAACTTTTTTTTACCCATAATTGCATGATTTAAAGTTGATTTACTCATGGGTCTTGCTTACTATGAACTTCACTGCATATTATATTGGGGTTTTATGAAATTATGATTGTTTTAGCATGTTTAGAGCTATGAATCTAAGATATATTGTGAGATTTGATGAAGGATTGTGATGTATATTGCTTGAGGGTGGTACCAAGTATCTATTGATGGTTTTACATTGAATTTTCTAGCGTGAATCCACTTTTGAATTGCACGGTTTTACACTAGCACTACACACCCACCAAGTGTTTGATAAAATGTCTGGTTGATGTTTTTTTAGGAATTGAAGGTCCAATATATGTCTTATGAGTTGAATGACTTTATGTTGATTAAAGGAATGTATGTACATGATATTATCTCTATAGTGTTGGGAACTGACCAAGCCTCACTCAGGAGGTTGTAGGCCCAGGTAACCTTGTTGAGGGGTTTGTACCTTGATCGCCTCACTCAGGAGGTGGTAGGCCCATGCAACCATGTTGAGGGGTTTGTACCTTGATAACCATGTTGGAGGGCTTGTACCTCATCAACCGTGTTGGGGGATTTGTACCTCATCAACCATGTTGAAAGGTTTATAGCTCATCAACCATTTGAGGGATTTGTACCTCATTCGCCTCTCCAGGGGGTGATAGGCCTTTGATATTCACTAATTATGGTCACTCCTTACACATGGATTATGTTCTTTATAAGCATGGTTTACTACAAGCATCTTTCATGCATGTCCTATTGTTATATGCTACCCATTGTCTATGCTTATGCATTTTGATTATGTTACTTATCTCTAATTGCACTGTATTCTACATACTTATTATATTCAAACATACTAACGCATACTCTATACCTACGTGATGTTACCATGTAGGAAGCGGAGCCCTACTTGAGCATCCTCCACGTGGGCTAGTACGATATCTCCCAAGCTTGTTGGTGAGTCCTCCACTCCGAGGATGATGTTTATGATCTCATGCTATATTATAAGACTATCTTTCTTTTATGTATGTATTGACTATGAGGGTGAGCCCAGTTGCTTGTCTTGGCCCCTGCTAAGTTCTATGGTTAGAGGTGTTGTTGTATATGTTATATATCTATGCTATGAACCTTGACTCTCTTGTTCTTGATATTTATGTTATGAAGCTTCCCTTTAGTCTTTTTTTCCCTTATTTCTAATCTTTTATGTCATTTAGTTGCTTCCGTGACCAATGATATGTAATGAAATATTAAGAGTCTTTCTTGGGGTCTCTTCGTGTTCCCCATGCGCCATGTCACGTCTAGGCCTTAGGCTAGGGTCATGAAATAAATATCCTCCTCTAAATCACTATTGAGAAATACAATTTTCATATCCATCTATTGTAATTCTAAGTCTAAGTGTTCTACTAGTGCCAATGTAATTTGCGAGGAATCCTTTTTAGACATAAGAGAAAAGGTCTCTCTGTAATCAATTTCTTTATGTTGAGTGAGTCCTTTAGCAAGGAGTCTTGCATTATATCTTTCTATGTTTCCTGAAATAAGTACCTTTCAGATTTAAAGACCCATTTACATCCAATGGATTTAACACCATTAGGCAACTCAACAAGATTCCAGACTTCATTACTTTATATGGAATTCATCTCTTCTTTCATACCATTATACCATAATTCAGATTATTTATAATTCATGGCTTGTAAAAAATACTCAAAATCATTTCTTACTTCAATGTCAGATTCTTGTAAATATACAACAAAGTCACTAGGAATCGCTAATTTTCTTTCTCTATTAGATCTTCTTGATTTTGCACCAACATTTTCTTGTGGATCATGTTGTTCAACTGGTTGTTCAATAATTTCATAAATTACTTGAACAACTTGTTCTATAGGAACATTTTCAACAACTTGAGGAATCTCATTGATTGGTTGTTCAACACCTAATTGTACTTGAGGGAGATTATGAATGACAATCAATCTTTGACTTGAAGTGTAAGGTTAATCTCTTGCTAAAATAGTATTGTGAAATTGATTACTCCCACTAATTAAGTCATTCTCAAAAAATTTTGTATTTCTTGATTTTGTATCCTTTAAACCTTTCGGCATATCTAATGAAACATCCACTAATGGTCCTAGGATCTAGTTTCTTTTCTTATGGGATGTGGATTCTTACTTTAGACGGACATGCCTATATGCGTATATGTGTCAAGCTAGGTGTCCAACCTTTGAACAATTTAAAAGGTGTTTTTGGAATATCCTTGGTTGGAACTCGATTTATTATATATACTATCGTCTTAAGCGATTCAATCTGCAAGGACTTAGGTAGCTTAGAACTACTTAACATACTATGCACCATGTCCAGTAATGTTCTGATCTGTTTCTTCTTTCTACTACACCATTATGATGTGGATAACCAGGCATGATGTATTGGGAAACAATCTCATTTTGTTGACAAAATTCAGCAAATGGACCTTATTTTTTTTTCCATCCTTAGTATATCTACTATAATATTCACTACCTCTATTAGTTCTCACAATCTTAATTTGCTTTCCGCATTGTTCCTCTAATTCACCTTTGAATACTTTAAAGGCTTTTAATGCTTTGCTCTTATTATGAAGCATGTATAGATACATATATCATGAGTAATGATCTATAAAGGTGATAAAATATTTCTGACCATATGCATTCGTGTCTGGACAACATATATCTAAATGTGTGATTTCTAATATGGTTGAACTCCTCTTATCACCTTTCTTTGAGTTGTTGGTTTGCTAGCCTGTAATGCAATCTAAAAGAGTATCAAAATCAATAAAATCTAAAGTACTAAGTACTCCATCATTTACTAATCTCTCACTTCTATCTATGGAGATACACCCCAATTTCCTATGCTATAAGATAGAGGAATCTTCATTCATAACATATCGTTTGGTGCTAGCTTGGGCATAATATTATGAGTGGAATCATTTTGTAATTAAAGAGAGAAAAGACCATCAGAAAATGTACCATATATAAGTGTAGATTTACAAAATATTTTGGAATCATCTTATAAGATGAAGGAGTATCCCAAAGGTACAAGTCTTGATACTGAAATTAAATTCCAAGAAAAGTTAGGAACATAAAAGGTCTTTCTTAACTCTAAAATAAAACCACTATTTAGAACTAAATTGCATGTTCCAATAGCTTTTGCATGTTCCAATAGCTTCACCATACGACTACATCTCGTTTTCAAAATAGATGTTTCGCTCAGCTCCCATTGGCTTTTGTAGGTTTCCTAAATCCTGCAAAGAATTCGTAATAGGAATTGTAGAAGAAAAATTAATCTACCACTTATTATGATAAACATCAATCATATTAGCTTCATAACAAACAAGGAAGATTGAAATAACTTTCTTAACAAGTTATTGTTGAAACTTAACACAATCCTGTCTTATGGAACCTACTTTTCACAAAAGCGACACTTGGATTATTTCTTAATGTAAGATTCAAGTTGTGCCTTTCCTTTCTACTTTTTATTGGCTTGATTGGTCTTTTTTCTTTGAGTAGTCACGAGTGTACTTTCTCCTGTTTCCATATGCATTCTACCTTCCTCTTGAACACACATGGCCAAGTTCATAAATAGACTACTTATCTTTATGTGTGTTATAAGAGATCTTGAAGAGGTCATACTGTGTAGGCAGATTATTCAGAATATAATGCAAAAGAAAATTTTCAGACATTTCAACCTCAAGAGTCTTCAAATAAGTCACTAGATTTTGAATTTTCATGATGTGCTCACGCACACCGCTCACACTAGTGAGTCTCATTGATGAGAATTTCATAAATAAGGTGCTGGCAAGTGCCAATCTGAGGTCTCAAATTGTTCATCAATAGCCTTCAGTAATGTCTTTATATTATTATGTTATTTGTCATAACCATGAATACTAGCAGAGATTTTGGTCTTAATAAACATAACACTCAAACGGTTAGAGGGGTCCAATTATTTGTCAAGAGTGATCTCATCTTGAGTTTATTGCATTAACAGGTGGCTTGTCTTTTCTAATATCATAATCAATGTTCATACACCCTAAGTGAAGAAGAATTCTCTCCTTCCAAATCTTATAGTTCTCATTATTGAGTTCGAAAATATCACAAATATTAGAGAAATTTGCATGTTACATAACTGCAACGCGCGCGCGCGCACACACACACATACACACACATATATAGATGCATACATACACACACATGCTTAATAAATTTGAGGCAAGTAAAATTAAATTTATATAAAAATTATTTGTCAGCTAAATTTTTAAGTCAATTAGATTCAGATATTATGATGGAATTATCCATTTACCAACATGATATTTTATTTTTATGATACACTATTAAACTCTCTTTCATAATTCACGTGGATAGTTATGAAAAGTATTTTACGCTTTATTTTAATTAATCATGCAAGTCAATAATAAAGAAATTAAGTTATTATATAATGCAAGATTAATCATAATTTATTGTCTAAAATTTATTTATGTGATCCTTAACTTTTATAAAATTTATTCAATTAAAGATGTTGTGCCTAATCTTTAATCAAATAATATTATAGATCACTTAAACATTGTATTGATTTAACCTCTATATCTTATGTGATCCTAAACATAATATATATAATTTTATTTAATCAAGATTATTGTGGCTAAGTCTTAATTAAATAAAATTATAAAGATCACTTGGAAATCAAATATCCTAATTGTTTTAGACAAGTGAATAAAAACTCAGTCAATAATTTAGTATAGCAATCATAGATAATGTTTAAAGTCATCTAACTCTTAGAAAAGTGATTTTCTTAAGATATTTAACTTAGGTTGCACTAAAAGTTTTGAAATAAGATCTAAAATTTAAGACTCATTTTGAATGATTTTTGCAAATTCGGAAAATCAACAAGGTAGATATACAAAAAATTGCTCTGATACCAAATAAGGAAACATAGAACAATAGCGCAGCGGATTAGTAGATCGATATACCTCTAGCCATTGTTAGTGATGAAAGTCGAAATTGTTGTTGTTTGTTTTTCACCTTCTGGTAAGTCTTCTAAGCACTCAAAACTCACTCAAGATAGTGTAGAAATTAGAAAGAGATTTGTGCTTAGGGACCTTTAATTAGATATATCCCTAATTATAGTTATTCTACCATCAAGAATAGTAGTGGGAAGTTAGTGGTTACCATTAGTAGGAGAAGTTGAAGAGTAGTGGAGTAGTGGGGTAGTTAAGGTGTAGTGGATGTAGTTGTTGGTAACTTCCATGGTTAGTGGATGTAGTGGTAGTTGCAACTTTCATGGAAGTTAAAAACCACATTCTTGGAGGTTATGGAAGTTACGAACCACATCATGGAATGTGGCCAACATTCCAACCGTCAATCATTAAAATAAAAAATTTTGCATCCACAAACTTCTTTATCTAGCATCTTCAATTTTGTATACCTTTTCGAGAGAGCTCCATTGCTCTTTTGAAGTTTTACAAACACTAAAGATACAATACACCACTTTTTGAATCATTCAAAATGTAATTTTTACACGAGAAATCAGAATGTTCCCAAACCTTTGTCACCATATAATGCTCAATATCAGTAATTTCCTCTAACAAAACTAAGACATACTTTATATTAAGTTTTTGAAAACTGAGGATGGTTAGATAGAAGAACATCCTATAATGTCAATTCTTGAGGTCTGCACTTAAAAATCAAACTTTTTTTGCAAGTGCTAATGTTGGTGAAGACATAGCTCATCTTGAGGATGCAACGGCCATTACTGTGTCACGACTCAAGCCTAGGGCCTAGACGTGACACTATGAATATAGAACCAAAGGGACCCCAATCAAGCGTCTTAACTTATCATTACACGTCTTTGGGCATGGAAGCAATAAAACAACAATAATAGATAGTAAAAAGGGAATACGAGGCTAAGTCACATCCTTCATATCATGAAATATCAAAAGAGTCAAAAGGAGACAAGCTTAAAGCATCATTGCATAACTTTTCCAATAACACCTCTAAACATAGAACTTAGCGGGGGCCAAGACAAGCAACTGGGCTCATTCTCATACTAAAAAGCATACAATTAAGGGTAGAGAGTCCTTCTACATAGGATAAGATCAAAGACATTGTCCTCAAAATTGAGGACTCACCAAATTACTTTGTAGAGATAGCACTAGCCATGGGGATGATAAGGATGATCGTGATAAGATCCAATTCCTACATGGTAACATCATGTAGGCATAGAGTATGTGTTAGTACATCTATATGTGCTAAGTATGTAGGATGCAATGCAACAAGAGATAGGAAACATAGGCAAAATGCAATATCGTAAGCAACAGAAAGCATAATAATAATATGATATGTATGAATGATGCTTGAAGTAAAATATGCTTATATAGATCTTATTACATGTGAAGTAAGAGACCATCATTATAGACCAAGTAAACATAATACTTGGAAACTAAGGTAGACCACTCCTTAGAAGTGATTAAGGAATCAACCCCTCAATTGGTTGACGGACATGACCACCCTCCATCGAAAGTAATTTATGTATCAACCCCTCAATTAATTGATGGCTCACCACACCCATCTGAGGTAATTGAGATATCAACCCCTCAATTTATTGACGGACATGACCACCCTCCACCGGAAGTTATTGAGGTATCAACCCCTCAATTGGTTGATAGCTTACCACCTCTATCCAAGGCGATTGAGGTATCAAACCCTCAATTGATTATGGTCAACTCACACCACTATAGATATATATATCATAAAATCAATACATATATATCATTCTTTCATCATCGTAAAGTCACTTAACTTATATGTCAAGAATTAGGCCTTCAACAACTCAAGATACATTAACCAGACATTTTATCAAATACTAGGCTGGTGTGCAGTGTTAGTGTAACATCATGCAATTTAAGAGTGAAATCATGCATGTAAACATGAAGTGAATCAACCCATCAATTCTTGGTTATATCCTCATACAAAATATATCAAAACTCTTCTTCAAATCTCAAGATAGAACAAAGATTCATAGCCCAAAACATGGTTAAACCGTCACACTTTTATGAAACCCCAAGATAATTCATAGTCAAATTCATAGTAAGTAAAACACATAAGTAAATCGACTTAGAAACATGCAATTTATGTAAAAAGGGAGCTTAGGCACCATGGGCGTAAAGACCCAACGGTTGAAACCCACGTATCTTGACTTTGGAGAAATCCTTGATGAAGAATAGAATGGAGACTTGAAGCTTGAATGAAATCCTTCAGATATGGAATGAGATTTGGCAATTGAATTTTGAGTGAAATATTTGTCTGTGTTTGAGAGAGTATTGAGGAATGTCTTGTATGATATGAAGGTAAAATATGGCAAAGTATAGGTATTTTTATGCATGAAAAGACATTAGCCAAGACCCCAAAGCCTTGGATTGAAGTAAAAAAACTGGCAATAAAATACACATCTTTTCGATGGCTCCGGGTCGCAGAGTAAACGCGTACCCTCACTGGAAAGTGAAATTTTGGCGAAATGAAATTTTGCTACGGGTCCTCTAAAATTTGGGTTATATCCATCTCCCACTTAATTTTTTCCCCTGAATAATAATATGAAATTAGATTTTTGATATCATGCACGAATTTTGAGATATGTGAAAATTAAAAATTCGGGCACTTCTGAGGTATATTTTGTTAGAACCCGTAATTTTGAACATTGGGAATACTTGGGAATTTCGGATAAATATTAGAAATTTTGAACAATTCGGG
>JAABOM020000084.1:11435471-11466058 GCA_011800125.2 Solanum clarkiae | reverse complement strand
TTTATTGTTCTTGATGTCTATGATATGAAAGTGCTTCCCTTACCCCCAGTTGTCCCTCTCTGTTATCTCTTAATGCTTGTTTTATTTCTTCCGCGACCAAAGATGTGTAATGATGGTCTAAGAGGCTTGCTTGGGGTCCCTTTGGGTTCCCCTTGCGCCGTGTCACGTCTAGGCCTTAGGCTTGGGTCATGATATGTTCATATGGTTCACACAACAATTTGAGACTAACATGAAGCTTTTTGGCAACAAAAGGAGTAATAAAAGAAAGAGTGGCACCCTGGTCTATCAATGTATGCATATCAAAATTAACAACTTTTAACATACCTGTGATGACATCGGGCACCTCATCTACACCTTTTCTCCCTTAAAGAGCATAGAACCTATTGTTCCTTGGAGCACCACCTTGTTGACCTCCTTTCCCCTTAAGACCTGCATTTGCACCTTGGCCTTGTGGAAGACCATCTCTACCCTTGTTGTAACTAAGAGGACAATCTATCACCTTATGACCCACTTCCCCACAATCATAACAAGTATTATTGTCCATCAAACATGGGCAATTATGGCCTCTACCACATATTTGGCACATAGTATTAGGCAACACACCACCACCACCTCGGACCCGTGGGTTGTCATTAATAAACCTTCTAGTAGGAGTATTGGAAGACACTTGGCCTTGATGAAACTGGCCACTCTTGGGGCTTTGGAGCCTACCTTCAAAATGGGCCCTTTTAGCCTCACACTCCTTCATTTTCTAAGCTTCTCCCCCTCCAATTGTTCGGCATATGTCATGAGGTGGGACAAAGCCATATCACTTATCATCTGGCGGCACGACACTCCTCATTAACCATGTCGGATACCCCCATCAAAAATTTGTTATTCCTAGACCTCGACTAGGCCACTAATCATGGAGAATACTTGAAGAGTTGATTGAATTTTAGTGCATACTCCCTCACACTCATAGATCCTTGCTTTAGATTCATAAATTCCATTATTTGGCCTCCCTTAGCTTAGGAAGAACTGGTTGAGAAATGTCTTCTTGAACTCTTCCCAAAGGATGACATTGTCATTTCCCTTCTCCAACATCCATTGGGTGAACCAAATTTGAGCCACCCCTTGAGTTGCTAGGTCGCCAACTCCACTTTATCCTCCGATTAGATCCCAAAATAGACAATACTTTATACACTTCATCAATAAATTCTTGAGGATCGTCATCCATTTTAGACCAATGGAACTTCGATTAGTAAAATCACTCACCCTTGAGGTCGGAGTAGGAGCATGAGGGGCTTGAGACCCTTGATTGATTTGATTAGTCATGGCATGGGCTAACATGGAAATAGCATCCTCAAACTCTTCATGAGCCACTCCCCCATCTTGAGGAGCTTGAGGAGCCGGTGGCTTCTCGGGAGTACGAGCTCTTCTTCCTCTTGGAATTGACATGATGTAGAATAGCAAAGAACATTCATTAAAGGAAAAGCCTTACCTTACTGCTAAAGAATGACATAAGTCATAAAAAAGGGAAACGTTTCCTAAAATGCCTCAGAGCCACTTGCTAATAGTGGTGGTGCACTTCACAACCATGAATAAGACTCTAATCAATACGGTGTGTTGGATTATGAGGACATTAACAACCTAGTGCTCTGATACAAAGTTTTTCATGACCCAAGCCTAGGGCATAGAGGTGATACAACGAATGAGAACCCAAATGGACCCCAAATAAGCCTCTTAGCATATCATACACACATCCTTTATCGTAGAAGCAAACTTAACAACAACAAGAGATAGTAAAGAGGGAAAACGGGACTAAGGGAAGTCTTTGATGGCATAAAACATAGAAGAGTCAAAGCTCAAAGCATAATTATCTTATGTGTTCCAATAACACCTCTAAACATAGATTTGAGCAGATGCCAAGACACTTTCCAGGCTCACCCTCATAGTATCAAGAGTTCAACATAAAGTTTAAACAAAGAAAGAGTAGCATAGCTAATATCCCTGAACTCAAGGACTCACCAAAGCTCTTCTACCAAAATGCCATGACTAGCGACGGGGAGGATAATCAAGAGGGGCTCCGATTACTACATGGTAACATCATATAGGCACAGAGTATGCACTAGTACATTTGAATGAACTAAGTATATAGGATGCAATACAGTACAATATAGGTAGCATAGTCAAAATGCATAATCATAAGCAAGGGATAAGTATAATAATAACATGACATGCATGACCAATGGTTGAAGTAAGATATGCTTGTATAGAACATATTACATGTGTAGGAAGAGGCCATCATGATAGACCAAGCAAACTAGCACTTGGAATCCAAGGCATAACACCTCCTAGGAAGGAGATTGAGGTATCTATCCCTCAATTAGTAGATGGGCATAGCACCCCCCATCATAGTGGCCAAGTTATATACCTCCCGATTACCAGAAAGAGACTTGGTGAGTCCTCCACTACATTCGGAGGACGTCCTTATTTCCCTTTATCATTCATTTTGAATTATTCTATTGGATTGTGATAGCTATAGCCTGTCATGGTACCTTCTTAGATAGTAGTTATAAAGGCTTCATAGACATAGGTAGATGATGGGTGATGTTGGGGTTTCTTTTTTCTGCCTTTTTCTACTTTTAAACTGAGTTCATTTCTTAAATCTTATTTCTTATGATACAATGAATTGATGAGTCTTGTAGTGCATTCACAGTTTAGATTATTTCTTGAATTTCTTTTGCTGATTTAGTGGTTGAATGAGGGAGATGGGACTAAGTGGTTCGCTTGGAGGCTAGCAATAGTCTTTGAGTGCAAGTTACACCTAGGGTACGCTCCCGAGGCATGATAAACTTGGTATAAGAGCCCAGAGTTTGAGCCAGAATCTTGTTCATGTGTGTGTTATGCACCACACTTCATAAGCAGGAGGCTATTGTACATTAGGAAGTGTTACCCTTCTTCTATGATCAGAATTCATTCGATAAAGTTTAGCTCTATGAAAAATCTCATTCTAATTCATACGTTACATATTTATAGAATATACCACCGAAGGGAAAAACTGCTCAGAGAGCTGCCTCAGCCCCAACTGCTGAGAATGCTCAACTAGAGGTCACAATTTAGACAGAGACAAGGAGACGGGGAGGGCCTGCTAGGATAGGTGAGGTCCCATAGGTGCCCCCTGTACAGCCCCAGCCAGCTCTCAGCACTGAGGCAAAATTTAGGGGAGCCGTCACCATGATGACTCAGTTGGTGGTCTCTCAGGGTAATTGTTGGGGTCCTCAGACTCCTATTTCTAGCTCACAGGAGTCCTCAACTATAACCTGACTCAGAGATTTCTTGATGATGAACCCAACAGCGTATACGGGGCCTAAGGTTGAGGAGGACCTGCAGAGTTTCATTGATAAAATGTATAAGGTCCTAAAAGCTATGCATTCTAATGAGATTGATTGAGTTGAGCTTGCCTACAACCAGCAGAAGGATGTTGCTAATGTTTGGTACAGCCAATGGGAGGATAGTAGAGGTAAGGATGTAGAACTTGCAGAGTGGGAAGAGTTTGAAGCTACTTTCCTTGACTATTTCTTTCCTCAAAATTTGAGGGAGGCGAAGGTGGATGAGTTCGTGAACCTGAAGCAAGGAGGCATGACTGTTAAAGAGTACATCCTTGAATTTATTAAGTTGTCTAGATATGTCCCGGAGATGGTGCAAGATATGAGGGCAAGGATAAGCAAGTTTATGTCTGGCTTAGGCAGACATATGCAGAAGGTGTGCAAGGCAGCTTTGTTGATCCCCTACATGGACATCTCCAAGATTATGGTGTATTGCAAATAGATAGAGGAGGACAAGAAAAGAGACAGAGAAGAGAAGATAAATAAGAGGGCAAAATCAACTGGGCATGAGCCTAGCCAACAAAGGCAGAATAAAGGTGACAAGTCCTACTTTCAGAAAAGATCATCTCATCATGCACCCTCTGCAGCGAGTGTTCCCATCTAACTAAACAGGTATGATCAGAAGTCTCATGGTTACCAGAATTTTAGGGCTCAGGGTGAAAATTTCAGGCTAGTATGACCCAAGGTGCAAAGGGAAAGCCACCTTGTGACAAGTGTGGTAAGCTTCATCTGAGTGAGTGTCGTGTGGGTAAGGATGTTTGCTATTCTTATGTACAGACTGGTCAGTTCCAGTTTGAGTGTTCGAAGAGGAGACGGGGTGAAGGGAGCAGCAGAGCACAGTCCTCTGCAGCACCCCCAACTGGCAATCATTAGAGGGATACTACTATAGGTACAAGAGGCGAGACAAATCACCTATATGCTATGGGTAATCGACAAGATCATGAGGCTGCACCAAATGTTATTACTGGTATGCTTTGAGTCTTTACCCTTGATTATTATGCATTGCTTGATCCGAGTGCCACTTTGTCTTTTGTGACTCCTTATGTGGCTAGTAAGTTTGGTAATCTTCCAAAGTGTTTGCTAGAACCTTTTGTTGTTTACACTCCTACCGATGAGTCTATCTTAGCTGAGAGAGTTTACAGGGATCGTATAGTGTCCATTCATCATAAAGACACCTTAGTTGACTTGGTAGAATTGGAGATGGTTGACTTTTATATGATACTTGGCAAGGATTGGCTTCACACCTGTTATGCTTCTGCTGATTGTAGAACCCGAATTGTTAAGTTCCAATGTCCTAATAAGTTTGTTCCAGAATGGAAAGGGAATTCTATTGCACCTAAGGGCAAATTTATCTCTTATCTTAGAGCCAAAAAGTTGATCTCCAAAGGTTGTATTTATCACCTCGTGCGAGTTAATCTGATGATGTTGAATCTTCTATTCTTGAGTCAGTCCGGATTGTGAATTAGTTTCCTGATGTTTTTCCTGATGATCCACCTGGAGTCCTTCCTGACAGGGAGATTGACTTCAGGATTAATGTTCTTCTCGAGACCCAACCCATTTTAATTCCACCTTATAGGATGGCTCCCTCTATGTTGAAGGAATTGAAAGAGCAATTAAAAGACTTGTTAGAGAAAGGTTTCATAAGGTGTAGTATCTTTCCTTATGGTGCTCCCATTCTATTAGAGTGTAAGAAATATGGATCTCTCAAAATGTGCATAGACTATCAGCAATTGAACAA
This sequence comes from Solanum clarkiae, assembly GCA_011800125.2. NCBI lineage: Eukaryota > Viridiplantae > Streptophyta > Magnoliopsida > Solanales > Solanaceae > Solanum > Solanum clarkiae. Next base: position 11,460,952 of record JAABOM020000084.1, on the reverse strand, counting down.
GGTCACACCAAATAATAAGTTTCCTCTCCCCAGGATAGATGGTCTAGTTGACCAACTTTAGGGTGCTACTTGCTTCTCCAAGATAGACCTCAGATCGGGTTACCATCAGTTGAAGGTGAGGGAAAGTGACATTCCAAAGACAGCCTTTAGGAGATGGTATGACCATTTTGAGTTCTTGGTCATGTTTTTTAGGTTGACAAATGCAATTGCAACTTTCATGGATTTGATGAACAGGATATTCAGATCGTATCTTGACATGTTCGTGATTGTATTTATTGATAATATTCTGGTGTATTCTATGGATGAAGAGGAGCATGTTAATTATCTTAGTGTGGTTTTGTAAACTCTCAAAGACCACGAATTGTATGTCAAGTTCTCAAAGTGTGAATTTTGGCTCAGGTCTATGGCCTTCCTAGGCCATGTTGTTTCGGGGGATGGTATTTGGGTGGATACCCAGAAGATTGAAGCGGTTAAGAATTGGCCCAAACCGACCTCTCCAATAGAAATAAGAATTTTCTTGGGACTTGCAGGCTATTACCATAGATTTATTGAGGGATTCTCTTCTTTATCAGCACCTTTGACCAAGCTAACTCAGAAGAAGGACAAGTTTTAGTGATCGGATAAATGTGGAAATAGTTTCTAAGAGTTGAAGACTAGATTGAGTACAACACCAGTTATGACTTTGCCCGATAGGATGGGAGATTTTGTGATATACTGTGATGCATCTAGAGTTGGACTAGGTTTTGTGCTAATGCAGAGAGGGAAGGTGATAACTTATATTTCAAGACAACTTAAGATCCATGTGAAGAACTATTCGACTTACGATTTGGAGTTGGCAGCAGTGGTGTTTGCATTTAAGGTCTGGCATCACTATTTGTATGGCATACATGTGGATGTGTTCGTTGACCACAAGAGTTTGAAATATGTATCCAGTCAAAAAGAGCTCAACCTACGATAGAGGAGATGGTTGGAGTTGCTTAAGGACTATGATATGAGCATCCTTTACCACCCAAGTAAGGCTAACATTGTTGCTGATGCTCGTAGGTTGTCTATAGGTAGTACTGCCTATGTGGAGGAAAGGAAGAGAGAATTGACTAAGGAATTTCATAGATTGACTCGACTGGTAGTACAAATCGAACAGAACAATGAAGGTGGGTTCAATGTTTAGAATGGTTCTGCTTCATCCTTGGTGTTAGAAGTGAAGTAAAAACAAGACCAAGACCTTGTCTTGTTCCAATTGAAAGAAGCAGTTCACAAGCAGATGTTAATGGTTTTCTCCAGAGATGGAGATAGGGTGTTGAGATACTGGGGTAGATTGTGTGTGCCCGATGTTAATGGTGTTCGAGTGAAGATCATGGCCAAAGCTCATAGCTCCAGATATACCATCCATCCTGGTTCCACGAACATGTACCACGACTTGAGATAAGTCTATTGGTGCAATGGAATGAAGAAGGACATCGCTGAATTCATCTCTAAGTGACCCAATTATCAACGGGTCAAGGTTGAACATTAGAGACCATATGGATTAGCCCAGAATTTTGAAATTCCTGTGTGGAAATGAGAAATGATCAACATAGATTTCGTTACATATCTACACAACATCCTGAAATTAGCATGATTTAATATGGGTGATTATGGATAGGATGACCAAATCAGCTCACTTTTTTACAGTCAAAACAACTAATACAGCTGAGGAATATGCCCAGTTATATATTCGGGGGAATGTGAGTGTCATGACCTGGACCTAGGGCCTAGTCGTGATCGGCAAATGGGAAAGCTGAAGGAGCCCCAAACAAAACTCTTTGTATATTTGGTCACGAAAGCAATTAAAATGACAATAAGAGAAGATATACAAGAGGGGAAAAAGGGGCTAAGGGACATCTTTGATACCACAATAACAATAAGCAAGAAAATCAAAACTCATAGCATGATTACAAGACATGTCCACCAACACCTCTACTACATAGATGAGACGGGAGACAACACAAGCAACTGGCTCACCCTTATATTCACAAGTGTATGATAAAGTAAAGATAATTTAATACTTAGTATAAGAGAATAGTAATTATCCCCGGAATGGAGCACGCACCAAAGGCTAACTAGAACAATCCATCTAGCTATAAGAAGCATCAATAGGAGCTCCAGTTCCTACATGGTAACATCATATAGGCATAGAGTATGCGTTAGTACGTTTGAATGTACTAAGTGTGTAGGATGCAATAGAACAAGAGATAGGCAACATAGTCAAAATGCATAATTATAAGCAATAGAGAGCATAATAACAATATGACATATATGATCAATGCTTAAGTAAATCATGCTTTGCAAATTATCCGTCTTACATATAACATAATATATAAGTGTGGCAGAAACCTCAACCGACATAAGATAAGGCCAGGCTACAACTTGGAATCCGAAGAAAGGGGGAAGTTACTTGCCAAGGTAAACCTTCTAATGACTAAGTAGATCCACTAAGCCAAATGTGAAATGGGTACTCGCCTTTAGTGCTTGGACTCGAGTAGTCGCCTCAGGACCGGACATAGGTACTCGCCTCAAGCCCTTATATTTAGAGTACTCGCCTATTAGGGATTTTGGGACTTGCCTCTAAACCCTTCACCTATGGTGGCACATAGTTTTGGGACTTGGGGATAGTCCACTCGGTGCTAAGTCTAATCCCATGGAATATATAAGATAATCATACTTTAATAACTTGACACAAACATAGAGAAATAGCACAAGTAGCTCTTAACATCACTGACCTTAAATGGAGGGCCTAATCATCATATATGAGAATGGGTCATCATCAACATTACCCTTACATTAGCATCAACATCAAAGTCTCACAAGAGGTAAAATCTTTCAAAGAGGGGCTTAATCCGGCCCGACATCATCATCAATATTTCCATGAATTAGACATATCTTTAGAAAGCTTAAAATCACCACGAAGTCATTCAACTCGTAAGACATGCATTAGACCTTCAATTCCTCAAGAAATCATAATCAGACATATTATCAAACACTTTGCGGGTGTGTAGTGCTAGTGTAAAACCATGCAATTCAAGAGTGAAAACATGCAAGTAAATCCCATGTAAAACCATTAATCAACACTTTGTAACACTCTCAAGAAACCCACATCAAAATCCTTAATCAAATATCACATTAAATATATGATTTATAGCTTAAAACATGCTAAAACAATCATACTTTCATGAAACCCCAATTCATTGTACAGTGAAATTTATACTAATCAAGACCCATGAGTAAATCAACTTTAAATCATTCAATTTAAGTAGAAAAGAGGATTAGGCACCATGGATGAAACAACCCAATGGTTGAAACCCACATACCTTAGCTTTGAAGAATTTCTTGAAGAAGACTTTAATGGAGACTTGAAGCTTTAGTGAAATCCTTAAGATCTGAAAGAGGGTTTGAGTCTTGAATTTGGGAGTGAAATATTTGACTAAGTGTTTTGGTGAGTATTGGGGAATGTTTTGAATAATATAAGTGTGAAATATGGTTAAGTATAGGTATTTTAGTGAATGGAACTCTTAAGCCCAAGACATAAAAGTCTTCGACCGAAGTCAAAAATCAGGATAATTTTAACACTAGTGCGTGTCGCGGATGGAACGCGCATTTACACTGTTTTTCATCTCACTTCGAAAATTCGAATTTTGCTTTGGTTGCTCTAAAATTCAGGTTAGACCCATTTCTCACTCAACTTTTCCCTGTGAACAAGAATATGAAGTCGGATTTTAGAAATAACAAATGGACTTTTAGATATATGGAAATTATGATTTTGGGCACTTCCGAGACACATTTTTGGGCACTTTTTAGGTCTTTTCAATATCTACCCCTTGGGAACATTCGTCCTTGAATGTCAAAGAAACGTACAAGAGAAGAGAAATCATAAAGAGATCAGCCCCAGCAACAATGCAACAATAAATTTTAAAGAACCATTTTCAAAACCTCTACATAAGTGTCAAAATCGTCACGAACTTGTCAACATAAACATGAGTGCATGCAATGACATAGGGGCTGAGACATAAGAATCAAAAAGGACTTGACGTGTTATCATAAACTTGAATAGAATGAAAGAGATATGGATATTGCTTCTCCATGCCCGCACAGACTTCCTGAGAGACACATACGAATAGATGAATCTTTCAAAGGGCCTTGACGAACATCACATCATCATCAATCGAATTCTCCACTCATCCATCCAAAACCTCCACCGAGACCTTCTCCTAAGCCAACTTATCCTCTACATCACTCACAATCTCGAAGAGTTCTATAGCGCTAGACTCACCAACATATCCCTCTCACCTGGAAGCAAGAAAAATTGGACTAAGCAAACCCCTATCCATAGGCAATCCCCAAAGTTATGCAACCTTACCAACTTCCCTTTTCATCCTATAAGGACTCACAACCATAACTCAATTGTCAACCTTAAACACACCTAACCCACTTGGTACCATACACCACCATCTCCCTCTTGGGAGATAACCCGCACTCTATCATCTTCTCACCCAAAACATCTAACTCTAATAAGGTAGAGTCAAGACCTTGCTTAATCTATACCTCTTAACCAAAGAAGATTCAAAACCACCAAGAACACTATAATAATATGCCCAACTTCTCTCAGCCTAACTTCCAATCTAACCAATCTATGGACCCCACTAGTCTCCCCTTTGCCACCATCAATGACACATGCTAGGCTACCTAGAGCACATACCATAACATTAGCCTTATCGGGGAAAAATAATGCACACTCATATCATAATCCCTAAGGATTTCTAACCACCTTCTCATTATCCTCAACTCACACCTATCATATTTAGCAAATAACCTTTCATCTCCAAGGACTCGCAACACTAGTACTACCCTAAATGGTTTGCACTCTCTAAATAAATCGATGCTTCACCACTAGAGGCCACCTCAAACATTCCAAGGTACGGTTTTAAGACCCATTCATGAAACAGTTGTATAAGTCAACCAAGAAACTCCACTAATACTCAAGGTGCTCACTCCTACTCCGAAAAGACACTTGGGGGTATCATCTACCCTCATCCTCAGTTGGGAACAAAAACCAAGCTAAAGATCAATCTTAGAAAAGTTACTAACCCATTGTAGTTGACCAAACAGATGGACCATCCTCAACCATCGAATTACAACCTTATGAGTTCTATACTTATTAGAAGCACGCTATGCAGGTAGCCCAAACAACCCCAAGACCTCCAACACATCAAGCTAAGTTCAACCACGATCACAAGATAAGACTTCTATGCAATAAGAACATGGGGCAACCCTTATAGACGCCTACTAGCCACAATAAACTCACGTAACCATCCAGGGCACACATATACACACATAAATCCTACTAGCACAAAGGAATAACACAAGAAATAGCAACTCTCGGACCCATCAAATCACCCTACTCAAAACGTTGGTCACAATATTGACCTTACTTGGGGTCAACTAAGACATAGGAGAAACAATAGAAGAGAACCTGCTCACATGATCCGATAATAACCCACTAATCCCAAGAAGCTCCTAATACCCAAGGAAGTCATGGTCTAGGCTAATGTCCTATCACCGTTGTCTTACTAAGGTCCACCTTAATACCATCACGCGGCACCACACGACCTAGGAAGACAACCTCTTACAATCGATATTCCCATTTCTTCTATTTAGCATCCAACCTTCTTTCTTAAACTTTGTAGTACTACCCTCAAATGACTCACATGCACTATCTAATTAGGGAAACGAACCATCATTTCATCACCAAAACCACCATAAACCTATTAGAATAGGCACTAAGGATCATATTCATGAGACTTATAGGCATAACCGATGTACTAGTCAAACCAAAAGACAATACCCCAAATTCAACATATCGGAACGGAACGTTCAAGGCCTCATCTACCACCAACAACAATTCTATAAACAAAACAACTTAGGTTCAACACTTACAATTCTCACAAGATAATAAATGCAACTCCTTAGAGACCAATTATACCTTAAGACATGAAATGGACCTACCCTCCCTTGCTATCACTCGACCACCACATCATGACTCTTCCACTCAAGGAAGGGTTTATTAGGGAATCAGGATCTAATTTTATGGGTCCTACCATCTATGAAGACACAACATACAAGCAATCATTTCATCCCTAGTATGATATCAAAATCCACCATGCCAACTCCAACAAGCCACAAAGCAAGACTTAATGCAATATAAACCCGGATCAACACCTATGAACTTTCTAGCAATAATATACGCAACAAAAAGGTAAACACCAAACTTTCACATCACAACTCCAGACACACAAGAAGTCCACTAGTAGCCAAAAGTAATAATGAAAGAAATAGTGAAATCGGATCCATCAACAACAAAACCTTTAACTTACCTTTCTTTGCTTTCCTCTTTGAAGTGGCATGATCAACTAGAAGAGTAAAGAACGTTCGTTAGAGGGGGAAAGCCTATCTCACTTCTAAAGCATGATATATACCATGAAGTAGAGAAACATTTCCTAAAAGGTCTAATAGCCTCATACTCATAGTTGTGGTGAACAACACAACCAGGAATAAGACTCTAATTGATACGATATGTTGGACTCTGAGGATGTAAAAACTTAGTGCTCTGATACCATCCTTGTCACATTTCAGACTTAGGGCCTAGTCATGACCGGCGAATACGGAACCTGAAGGAACCCCAAGCAAGCCTCTTTGCATATCACTATACATCCTTGGTTGTGGAAGCAATTAAAATAACAATAAGAGAAGATATATAAAAGGAGAAAAAGGGGCTAAGGGACATCTTTGATACCATAACAACAATAAGCAAGAGAGTTAAGGCTCATAGCATTATTACACCATAGGTCCAACAACACCTCAACTACATAGATAAGAGCGGGGGCCATGACAAGCAACTGGACTCACCCTTATATTTATAAATATACAATAGAGTAAAGAAAATCTAAATGCATAGTATAAGATAATAGTCATTCTCTCCGAAATGGAGGACTCACCAAAGGCTAACTTGAATAATCTTTCTAGCTACAAGAAGAATCAATAGGAGCTCAGGTTCCTACATGGTAACATCTTGTAGGCATAGAGTATGCATTAATACATTTGAATGTACTAAGTATGTAGGATGCAATGAACAAGAGATAGACAATATAGTCAAAATGCATAATATAAGCAATAGATAGCATAATAACAAAATGGCATATATGAAAAATGCTTAAGTAAATCATGCTTTGCAAATCATCCATCTTATATAGAGCATAATATATAAGTGAAAGAAGAAACCTCAACCGACATAAAATAAGACCAAGTAAGCTACAACATGGAATCCCAATGTTACCCTTACACTGGAAGAAAGGGGGAAGTTACTTGCCAAGGTTAACCTCCTAATGACTAAGTGGATCCACTGAGCTTTACGTGAACTGGGTACTTGCCTCTAGTTTTTGGACTCGGGTACTCGCTTCAAGCTTGAACTTGGGTACTCGCCTCAAGCCCTCATATTTAATGTATTTGCCTCTAAACTCTTCACCTACTGTGGCATGTAGTATTGGGACTTGGGGACATGTCTCTAGTCCACTCGGTGCTAAGTCTAATACCATGGAATATAAAAGATAATCATACTTTAATAAATTAACGCAAACAGAGAGACATGGCACGAGTACCCCTTAAAATTGTTGACCTCAAATGAAGGGCCTAATCATCATTAATGAGAATCGGGTCGAAAAATAATTTTCACTAATTTAATCAAAAATAGTGTCAATCCGCGCCCTAGGACGATGTGGATGGGGCGCAGAGTTACACTTAATGTTTCTAAAAGTTTTTGATGGGAATGGAAAAATTCATTCAGAAAAATTTTGAAGAAAAATGCACTGGTCCATGCTCTTGGTGCATCGCGGACTAGTGCACTTTTTTGACTTTTTTCTTTTCATTTTAGGAAGGGTTTTTTGGATATTCTCAACCTATTTTAATACACAAAAACATGATTTAAAGCCTTATTTCATATGAAAGGTTTCCAATAACTACATTACCTTCAAGTCTAAAATGTAAGTTTCTGTGAGAGATAGCAAGGAGGAGCCTGAGGATTTCCAAGTTCGTGTCCAATTATTTTAGAAGATTAGTACAATCTTCATCCCAGGTATGTAAACGCTACTCAGAATATGAGATTATTCTCCTATATTCCATCATGATTGAGTTAGGTTGAATAGTAGGATGTAGTGGGTCTTCTTTGTGATTTCTTGAAAACTACTATTATCCTGCATATATTTTCGTAAGTTGATGATCATCATAACTTTAATTATTTGTGTAACTAATTAATTGATCTATTGTATAAACCATATATGTTAAATTGCTAAAGGTTGCTTGAATGAACCTAGGGGCTGACGTCTAGAGCCTTGAGTATGCAAGTGTTCTTGATTGTTGTTGTCCGAGTCCTAAGATGAATGTACTGGTGACTTAAATTCATGAGCAAGTTGAGTCATGGGAAGAGTATTGAGCATTGAAATAGGTAAGAGTGAGTCCTACTTGCACCCATTAACTACGTGGCCAATGTAGGAGAGGCTTGGACTGTGAAAGGGGATGTTTCCTTTGTCCCTCAGAGGACTTGACATACTTATGGATCCAATGATAGACTCATTCTTTAACCCAACAAGGTACTAGATAGATGTGGCAATGACATCTCATCGTTGTATCACCAATGGCTCATAGGTGGTGGTTGTCAGTTAGACAAACTCCCAGATAGGTTTCATGCTGATAGTACTTTGATGTTGATGTGATAGTATGAGTCTTGACTAATGCTAATGTGATAGAGTGATGTTCCTTATTCCGAGTTGAGATTGAGTGATTGATAAGTTGATGTCATACTATATTGTCTTGCCTATACTGTTTATTTTAGCCCTTTTTACATACAATACATTTCATGTACTATGCCCCTTTGGCGCTGCATAATTTTATGATGCAGATTCATTAGACAGAGGATTTCAGCAGACTAATCATTGAGGTTCTTAGATTCCCAAATAGGGACTTCGTGAGTCCTCCCCTGCATTCAGAGGATGTCCTTATTTCCTTTTTTTCATTTATTTTAAGTTATTTTATTGGATTATGGTAGTCATGGCCTATCATGGTACCTTTTTAGATAGTAGTTATAGAGGCTTTATAGACATAGACAAATGATGGGTGATATTGCGGTTTCTTTTTCCCCCCCTTTTTGTACTTTTAAGCTAAGTTCGTTTCTTAAATCATATTTCTTATGATAGACTGAATTGATGAGTTTTATAGCCCATTGATAGCTTAGATTATATCTTGAATGTCTTCCGTTGATTTACTGATTTAATGAGAGTGATGGGATTAGGTGGTTCGCTTGGGGGCTACCGATAGTCTCCGAATGCCGGTAACGCCTAGGGTATCCTCCTGGGGAATGACGAAAAATGAAAGTAATTTAAAAAATTATCTCACCCTTTTTACACTTCTAGACTCGACACAAGTTAAAAATATATATGTGTGTTTGAGATACTTATCATCTTTTCAAAATATGCAATAAGATCATATACAAATATATATATATATATATATATATATATATATGTATTGATTTTTAAAGCTATATAAATGTGTGTAAGCACTTTCGGCTTCTTGACTTTTGACCTAGTGTTTTCTTACATGGTGTTAACCGATTACTAGGTGCAAGTGTATGTTTCGTATGAATGAACATTTGTAGCTTTCTTGTCACAACCTAGAAGAGTTATACATCAAAGGATGTAACAACATGAGTGCTCTATGCTCTCACCAACTTCCAACTACCTACTTCACCAAACATGGAGAATTGAATGTATTTGAATGTGTGGAATTAAGAAACTTGATATCTTTATCACTAGCTAGAGGTCTGCTGAATCAACGAAAACTAGAGGTAAATGGTTGTGAATCAATGGATGAAGTGATCATACAAGAGGAACAACAAAGAGAAGAAATCATGTTATTTACCCAGTTAGAAGAGCTGAAACTTGCAAGGCTTCCTAAGGTGGGACATTTCATTCTGAGAGAGCATGCTCTAAAATTTCCATCGCTAAGGGAAGTGGAGATTGAAGACTGCCCTGAAATGAAGACATTTGTCCATGAGGGAATATGTGCGAGTACACTGAGTCTTCGAAGTGTGACATGTGATAAGAATGAGGATGATCTCAATAAATGGATAAACTAGACGTTCACTTCTATGGTTTCTCTTATATAACTAATTAACTTTGACGCTCTCTTTTTGTCTTAATAGTAATATTTTTAGATAATAATTTATGTTTGTCAATGGAAGCAACTTCCTTTTACAATTAGAAATCTGAAGCATCACTGTTCTCTGCTTCCCAAGATCAACACGCTACTCAAATCACTAACCATGTCGACAAATCTAAAGCTAGCAATGGCAACAAATCTGATGATAATGATAGTGATGCCTCAAAATGGTGCACCATTGTTAGATTTTCAGAGCCTATGGATTTTCTTAATCGAAGAACCAAGTTTTCAAATATGTTTCCAAAAAGTAAAAACAGATGAGAACACATAATTTTTATATGGAAACACCAGGATCAAAAAAGGTGAAAAAGCATGACCTATACCTCTAAAGGAATTTTTTCCAACTTCTCTAAAACAACGTGAGTCTCAACAAAAAAGAATTACAAGTTCCTAGTGTTCTACGTACCAATGAACTTCAACTAATCCTAACAACACACACAAACCTCCCAAGGTTTATGTTCCCCTATCCTTCAAGTTGCCCTCAACTTGAAGACCTTTCCTAACTTCAGTTTATAGATTACTTAATTTAGGAATACATCAAGAGTCAATGAAAAAGAAAGAACTTCCTAGACTCAACTTAATGAAGAAACAAATCTGACAAGTGTTTCTTCAATGATCAAGATTATAATTCTCACAACTGCATTTTTTTTCTTTTTGTCTCGATAATTCTTCTCTACTTTTTCTGCCATTTTATCATGTATGTTGAGAAGGTCTTCTCTAATTCAAACTCCTTAGTTCCCATTTCAAGCTTCAGTAGAGTTCTTTTTTGCTTAGAACTCCTTCTTCACCCTAACTTCTTTTTATAGTAGAGTTATTCATTTATTAGAACTCCTTTTCAGCTCATTTATTGGAACTCCTTTTCAGCATCAACTCTTTTCTACACCTGTGATTGCTGAACCATCTTCCTACTTTAGTATTATGATCTTATCTCTAGAAGTTTTATCCACTCCGCATTTTGTGGTACTATGTCGCCTCCTCTCTGAGATGGTGCGTTGAAGGAGCTGACGACTTAACATGTTTCATTATCCTTTGTCCATCACCAAAACTCTATTGAACTCAACATATTCCCCCTTTTTGATGATGACAAACTTCTTGAGTATGAGCATCCATCCATCTTACCTGCAGCTACTAAGAAGGAACCTAAAGAATGAAACAGGTTAAACAAAGGTTATAAATATTGCATAACTCAGACGTGACTTCCACTTTTTGGCATCATCGAAAACTAATTCTTGTAGCAGATACACCAAGAAATAAGTACGCACAATTCAAAGTCACAAAGGCTATCACTAAAAAAATAGAGCAGAACAAGAAACATTTGTATGCATTAAAGATAGCAATGTTACATTGAGATCAACATACAAAGGCAGTCTAGAAAAGAAAATTAGCCAGAAAATAAAATTCAAGCATCTTTAACATAGTTACTGATAATATGAGTAGGTAGCCAAAATATAAAACGAAGGAACAGGTCTGGTAGAAGGGCATTAGCGAGAATTAACAAGGAAAGTTGGTGAACAATATCACATGGGCAGCACGTTCCTTGTGCAAGATGTCCTCTAGGTCAAAGATCTGGGAAAGTAGGCCACGTTGCTCTAGTGCAAACTCCTGCACAAGACATGCCTGTGTTGAGCCAAGGTAGGATTCCCTGAAAACTTTCTTGAAGTTTCTAGAGTGGAGGCCAAGTTATCTAGTGGAAGCCATTCATGATGAACATAGTGATCCCAACCCTCATTAGGAACCCCCAAAATTCTCCCAATATTCTAAGCAAGAAGAATGGATTTTCCTCGAAAAGTAGTGATAAATGCAGAATCACGCATGAACTCTCTCCCATCAAACTCATACATATCAGGTTTAGCAAAGTTTCTCTGAGTATCACCCAAGAAAAATAAGTCAGACTTGTCCTAAAACTTTAACTTAGAAAAATTTTCATATCAGGCCAAACGAACCCCATAATGACACGGCCCCAGATGAGGGAGCGCTTTTGGAAGTGAATGAATTATAAAAGGACATTTGGGATTTAGGTGGAAAAAATGATCAAGATTTGGGGAAGAGAAGGAACAAGTTAGGTACCTAATTCATTTATCATTAACTATGTTAGACACAAAATAATTATTACCTTATTTATTTTCAGCTTTCCCTCTGCCTCTGCACCTGAGCTAGTAACTTGCACACTGTAATACACATCAATGTAGAGTTAGTCTATTTTTATGGATTTTGAGATACACTACATGTGAGAATTGAAATGAGAACTCATTTTGGATGTTAATACAAAAATTAGATTTTCGAGTCAATCATTGAGGGGAGTTTATACAATCTTAATCATCCCTAAGTCTAATATGATTTTGTCAAAATGTTCTCTACTTAGTCCTTTAGTAAATATGTTAGCAATTTGATTCTCCGAAGGACAAAAGATTGTTGAAACAAGACCTTTTTCTATATTATCACGAAGAAAATAGTGCTTTATATCAATATATTTGGTTCTTTTATGCTGAATAGGATTCTTTGCAATATTAGTAGCATTGGTGTTATAACACAAAATAAGAATACAACCAACATCCATACAAAAATCAAGAAATTGTTGCTTAATCTAAAGTAATAGAGAACAACATGATCCAGCTGCTACATACTCAGCCTTAGTAGTTGACAAGGCTACAAAATTCTATTTCTTAGTACACCAGGAAGTCAAACATGTTCCAAGAAAGTGAGCCATACCTAAAGTACTTTTTATGTCCACTAAATAACTAGCATAGTCAGCATTATTATACCCTTCAAGCTTGAAATTACAACCTTTAGAGTAAATAAATCCCAATTTCAAAGTTCTCTTGAGATATCTGAAGATATTTTAGAGTAACTAAATCCCAATTTTGAAGTTCCCTTGAGATACCTGAAGATCCTCTTTAGTTCCCTCATCATGCTCATATCAAGTTCTTCATTCACCTGTTTCACAAATTCTTGAGTTTATTCAACTTCTAAAGATTTTGATTGGGCATATCCACAATCAGCAGACTGAGTTTCAAAACCTATAGTTCCCCCTGACTGTGAGCTCTCCGATTGTTCTGTAGATAAACCAGGTATAGTTGATTGTTCGTCAGTCCTGTGCACCAACGTATAGTCATTCTGGTTTTTTGTCTTGAAAGATGATCTTACTTGCTTCCCCTATACACATGCACAACATACTTTGTTGTCTTTGAACTTAGTTTTTGGAAACCCTATAACCATGCCCTTTGAGACAGAGTATTTAATTTCTTCATACTTGCATGACTAAGTTTTTTGTGCCATAGTAAAACATCATCAACAATAGCACTTAAGCACATCAAATGTGCACCTTTATCACACAATTAAGATATTCTCAACAAGTTGTTCTTTAATTCATCCACATGATAAAACTTTTCCAAGTCCCTTGATTCATTTCTTCCAATTTTTCTAACTCCAATAATAGTAGCCTTTCTTCCATCTCTGAAGGAAACTTTTCCCCCTTTTTATTGGTGCAAGTTAAAGGAACTTGAGTTTTTCTCCAGTCATATGCCTTGAGCAACCACTATCAATGTACCAATGCTTGCTTCCTTTCACTACAGCCTGCAAAATGAATCACGGGTTAGTTTTAGGAACCCAGACTAGCTTGGGTCCTTTCCTATTGTAAAAGGATGAATGAAATCTCTTCTTGCCCATCTTGGTAACACGTTTCTTGACCTGTTTCTTTTATCATTCTTAGGGCCCTTTCTGTACACACGCCTATTGCTCCTATTCCTGACATTATTTACAATCAGACACTCAGTAGTAGGATGTCCAATTTTACCATAGGGGTAGCACAGATCAGTAGTGGTGACGTTTTCCTGATAGAATCCTATTCTAGCTTTCTCATTGTGACTCCTATTTCCTAGATGATTCACAATTCTTGATGATTAAGTCCACCTATTTGCCCTTTCTAAATCCAGTTTTAGAGTGAAAATATCATGAGTCAGTTTTCTGACCTTCTCTTTCTCACTAAAGAACTCAATTTTGCACTCTTTCAGTTCAGCTTCAACCTGTTATTGTTCATCACTCATTTTACTCTTACCCTTTTCAACCCTTGTTAAGTTTAGTATCTCATACTTTTAGTTTAGCACGAGGGTATTATGATTTTCAACCTGTTTCTTCAACTTGTGATTCTTTTTATTAGCTTATTTCAGACAAATTTTGACTTCAAAACTTTTAAACTTTTTTTCAGAAAACTCTTTGCTCAGTTGTTATTTTTCATTAGCTATTCTTGAAAACCATCAATCAACCCATTCATTAGCAAAATTAGCTTTATTTTTGAAAAAAGATGTAGCTTCTGTTTTAGTTCAAGAATACTTATCTCAGGCTTGTCATCCTCCTCAAGATTTGAATTCTCAGTAGCCATGAAAACAGTTCGTCTATATCTTTAGTATCTGACTCCTCCATTCCAGATCCCCAGGCAGCAATCATGACATACTCTTCTTTCTCCTTTCGCTTAACAACTTTTTCTTTCATTTCTTTCTTAGTATTTTCTTTTTCTACTCAATTTCCCATTGTGGATACTATTTGATATGATGATCTATTTTTCCACACTTGTAGCAACCTGATTGATCCTTGTCATAAGACCATTTCATACTTCCTAAGTCTTTTGACCACTTCGTCTACCCATTTCTCGCTTGTCTTTTCCCTTCCCTTTCTCGAGAAACTTCTTAAAGTTCTTAGCTAGAAAAGCTATCTAATCCTCATTTAAATTTGATCCTTCAACATCAGAAGCAACCTTCAGAGTTAGTGATTTCTCACCCGCTACCATTTCCTTCTTTTGATCTTTCATGTTCATTTCATATGTCCTGAGATTTCCAACCACTTCATTTAGAGTCACACTTTCAATTTCCTTGGCTTATCTGATAGCAGTAACCTTCACATCCCTCTTAGCTTTGGGTAAAATTTTCAGAACCTTATCAACTTGTTCGTCAATAATGAGTACTTTTCCCAAAGATGCTAGTTCATTGATGAGCAATGTGAGTCTTGCCATCATATCCTGCAGGGACTTATTTTCCTTCATCTTGAAGGTTTTATACTCAGTAAATAGCATGGCAACCCTGAATTTCCCAACTTGCGTGGTTCCTTCATGTGCTAACGTCAAAGCATCCCAAATTTGTTTAACAATAGTGCAATTTGATGTCCTATTATACTCATCGGGTCCTAGTGCACAGAACTAATTATTTTTGTCCTTAGCATTTTTCCTCATAGCCATAAGATTGTCAGAAGTAAACTCCCTACTTTCTTTAGGAACTTGTTTACCTTCCATAGTTTTCATGGAAATGGTAGGCCCAATGGTGATCCTATCCCAAAGCTCTTAACCTTCTCCTTGTACAAAGTCTTCCATTCTAGGTTTCCACCAACCAAAGTGAGTTCCATTGAAGAGTGGTTCTCTTACGGATGACTGTCCTTCTCCATGCCCAAGAGGTGGTGTAGTGTTCATTTTGATCAATTATTAGGTATTGGACTTTAATAAGAACACCTCCTCTGATACCACTTGTTAGATTTTCAAAATCTATGGATTTGCCTAATCAAGGAACCAAGTTTACAGACGTGGTTCCAAAAACATAAAAAAAGATAAAAATACAGAATTTTTACGTAAAAACACCTGGCTCACAAAAGGTGAAAAAGCACGACCTGTACCTCTATAGGAATTTTCCCTAACTTTATTAAAACAACATGAGCCTCAACAAAAAAAGGATTACAAGTTCCTACTGTTCTACGAAACAACGAACTTTAACTAATCCTAAGAACACACACAAACCTCCCAAGGTTTATGTTCCCCTAACCTTGGAGTTGCCCTCAACTTGAAGACCTTTTCTAACTTTAGTTTATAGATTACTAAATTTAGGAATACATCAAGACTTAATGATAAATAAAGAACTTCCTAGACTTAACTTAACGTAGAAACAAATATGATAAGTGTTTTTTCAATGATCAAGACTCTAAGTCTCACAACTGCATTTTTTGCTTTTTGTCTTGATAATTTCTTCTCTGGTTTTTCTGTCATTATATCATGTATGCTGAGAAGTCTTCACCAGTTCAAACTCCTCAGTTCCCGCTTCGATCTTCAGTATAGGTTTTCTTCGCTTAGAACTCCTTCTTTACCCTAACTTCTTTTTGTAGTACACTTATTCATTTTTTAGAATTTCTTTTCAGCTCATTTAATAGAACTCCTTTTCAGCACCAACTCTTTTCTATACCTGTGATTGCTAAACCATCTTCCTACTTTAGTATTGAGATCTTATCTCCAGAAGCTTTATCCACTCCGCATCTTGTGGTATCATGTCGCCTCAACTCTGAGACAGTGCAGTGAAGGACCTGACGGATCAACATGTTTCATTGTCCTTTATCCATCATTAAAACTCTATTGAACTCAACAACCATGATTTTGGGATGATGGCAACGAAGCCATAGCTACTCATGTCTACGAATCCAAAGCTAGCTAGGAACTAATAAATATTCGATATAATAGTCCAAATTAGCTTGAACATCATCTCTATCCGTGTTGTTGTTTGTTGGTTTTTGAAAGAAGCGGTATGAGCCTAGAGTAGCAACCTATTACGTTTTGTCATGCCCTAGGCAGATCTTTGTAATCCATGAGTTCACGTGAACCCAACAATTTTTGGTAGGACACTTTTAATGTATGATTGTACCAATATATTTAATTAGAAATTCATTGATGTGTGGAGGATGTTGAGGATCCTGCATTAGTCCAAATACCCTATTAAAATCTTGACCAAATTATTTATTAAATAGTCATATTTCAATAAATTAAAATAATTATTTTGCGAGATTAATTATTTTGATAAATTTTGGTCATTCTAAAAATGATATTATTATGGGTTAGTAACAAAATTGATTAATTAAGATCCCTATTTCGATTAATGTATGAAAAAATACTTATTTTCAATGAAAAAATTATTATTTAATCAAAAGTCGATTTAACACTTTTCATTTGTTATAAGCTTCTCAAAAATGATAAAAGCAAATAGTGAACATTCATAAACGTATTTTAATATTTAATTTTTATAAGAAATAATATCTGTAAAATAATCAGTCGAACAAAAAATGAGAAGTTAATTAATAATAACAAAAATAACAATGACAACAATAGTAGTGTAATAATGGTAATAGTAGTAGTAAAATATTTCATACTTCATAAAAGTTTTATCATTCCTTCAAAAAAGAAACTCCTTTTCTTTTCTCTCTCTCTTTTTTTGTTCTTTTAAGCTTTACTATTTGAACACGAAAAGACAAAACAAAAAATTTAACATTTAAAATTATTAGAGAGCCAAAACCGAATAAAAAAATGATTACTTTGTAGAATTAAGTTATTTGACAAAAAAAAATTATTTTAAAATAAATTTAATATGAATTGATAATCAAAGTAGTTAGTTAAGCCTCTTCATATGAAAATATTTACTTGTAACAACAATGAATTGTATTTAGACAAGAATTGATTTAGCATTTAAAATATATTCGTTTGTCATAAATTTCTTAAAAATGCTAACAACAACAACAACAATCAACATGAAAATTTTGAGTGAAAAAATAATCTCGTTCGGATTTTAGATCCATCAGATCGGAAAATTATTTTTCGATCCAAAACAATTTCCAGTGTTGATATGCGCCCAAGGCACGATGCGCCTGGGATGCGGACCAACAATTATTTCTTTTCAATTTTTCTCTACGGGAATTAGAAAATTCATTCAAAAAAATTTGGGAAAAAATTAAATATTTTCGCGCCTAGTCTGCATGACGAACTGGGCATTTTCAGGGTGAACTTTTTCTTTTTAATTTAAGAGGCATTCCGGTCAATTTTCAACCCCTCCTAAAATCAAAATACGATCAAATTAGGTCATTTTGATGTGTAAATAGGGTCTTAAACCTCATTCTAAGTTCTTTTCTAAAATTTGAAAAACTAGGGCTTGAGAGAGGAGAAGAGGGAAGCGTAGATTGAAGAATTCAAGGAAATTCTTGACTATTGATTGGTAAAACTTCATCCCAAGTATATAAGGCTAAACTAAAAGCATGAGATTATTCTCTCACGTGCCCCGTAGATGGTTTTAAATGAGTGTTGATAGTTCAAGAGTCTACATACATGATTCTTGATGGATTTTCTTGAAAACTATATTAATTACATGTATTTTCTTATGTTGATGATCATCATGAACTTATTTCCTTGAATTGAATATTTTTTATGAGATATATAAACCTATATGTTAATTATTGAAAGCATGCATGAATGAAGATAGGGATTGAGCCTAGAGCCTTGATGTGAGAATGTCGATTGTGATTGTGAATGCGAGAATGATGATAGATTGATAGTATTTGATGGTCAATGAGTCTTCACAAATGAACTCTAATGATTTGTCTAGCCGATTGTTCCCTAATGATTATTTTAATCCTTGAGCTATTGATTGAGATGTTGATTGATGAGATGATTAGAGTTTCTATGAGATTGATTGAAAAATAGTGCCTCTATGAGGCTGATTGAGATAATTTGATTGAGATATTTTGATTGGATGAATTGTTTTATTAGCATTAAGTCATGGGAGGAGTATCAAGCACCGAAAGAGTAAGAGTTAATCCAACTCGCACTTGTCAAATTACATAGCCAAGCGTTGGTGAGGATTAGGACCATCACATCACATTATGCTGAGGTTCCCTCTGATTAAAAGTCCCTGAAATCAATAAAAGACTTATATATTGTTGTCTCCATTTGGACTTGTCCATTTGAAACGACTCCAAAAAGTGCTTGAAAATATGCCTAGGAAGCGTCCAGTATCATAATTTCCATATAACTAAAACTTCATTCGTTATTTTGAAATCTTACTTCATATTCTTGTTCAGGGGCAAAATTGAGTGGGAAATTGGTATAACCCAAATTTTAGAGCACCCGTATCAAAACTCAAAAATCGTAAAAATGAGATTTAGGAGGGTCAAGTTTAAAGGGACATATCTCTTAGCACACAAAAAATTGGGTGGCCCACGACCTATCAAATTAAAGCTCTTTGAGTTAACTTACCAACAAATATAATTTCACCTCATTCCGAGTTCGAATGAAGAATTTATGGCCATTTTTGTAGAACTCATTTATCTCGAAATGCAAATTCCATTGTGAAATATGGGTCGATTCCACGATGCAGGCCAGTGTTATTTTGGTCCTATTTTTTTTGTTTCGGTCCAAAACATTCAAGTCTTGGGCCTAAGGGTTTCCATACTTGAAAGTACATATACTCAGCCTTATTTCACCCTCATATCATCTTTAACATTCCCCAATATCCTATCAAATAAATAGAATCATATTTCACCCTAAATTCAAATCCCAAAATTCAGGACCAATCTTAACGATTTATTCAAGGATTTCATTCAAACTTTAAGTCTCCTTCTCCAATCTCTTTTAGGGTTTTTCCAAAGCTAAGGTATGTGGTGTTGAACTATTGGGTCCTTCCACCCATGGTGTCTAAACCTCCTTTTTACGTAAGTTACATGATTTAAATATTGATATACTTATGGGTCTTGATTATTATAAATTTCACTGCAAAGAGATTTGAGGTTTATGAAAGTATGATTGTTTTAGCATGTTTTTAGCTATAAATCTTAGATCTAATGTTCGATTTAAGGAGGGGTTTTGATTTATATTGCTTGAGGTTGTTCCAAGGTATTGATTGATGGTTTAACAATGGATATTCTTGTATGATTTCATCTTGAATTGCATGGTTTTACACTAGCATCGCACACCCTCCAAGTGTTTGATAAAATGGCTTTTAAAGGATTCTTTAAGTTTTGATGATCTATTGGTTCAGTTATGATTCACGTGACCCTATGATGATCATGAGCTTTCTAAATGTGTGTTTAACTCATGAAAATATTGATGATGTCATAGGGCCGTATTAAGCCCCTTTTTCTAATATTATACCTCTTGTGAGCCTTTGATATTTGATGATAGTGAAAGGATAATGTTGATGATGATCTATTCTTGTGATTGAAGCTAAGCTCACTACATGAGGTTAGTAATGTTAAGAGCTACTTGTGCCATGTCTCTATGTTTATTACAGGTAATTGAAGTATGATTATCTTATATATATTCCATGGAATTAGACATAGCACCGAGTGGACTACAGGCGAGTCCCCAAGTCCCAGAACTACATTCCATCGTAGTTAAAGGGATTAGAGACGAGTCCCCAAATCTCTAAGAGGCGAGTACCCTAAATTTGAGGGCTTGAGGTGAGTACCCGATTCCGGGCTTGTGTCGAGTACCCGAGTCCAAGAACTAGAGGCGAGTACCCATTTCACAAAAGGCTTAGTGGATCCACTTAGTCATTAGGAAATTTACTTTGGAATGTAACTTCCTCCTTTTTTCCGGTGTAGGGTAAACATCAAAATTCTGAGTTGTGGCTCGCTTGGTCTTATGTTGTGTCAGTTGAGGTCTCTTCCCATACTTATTTATTATGATCTATATGAGTTGAATGAATTGTAAGCATGTTTTACTTCACGCATCATGCATATATGTCTTATTGATATTATTCTATTCATTGCTTATTATTATGCATTTTGATTATGATGCCTATCTCTTGTTGCATTGCAACCCACATACTTAGTACATTCAAACATACTGACGCATACTCTATATCTACTTGATGTTACCATGTAGGAACCGAGCTCCTATCGATTCTTCTCGTGGCTAGACGGGTTTTTCAATTTAGCCTTTGGTGAGTCTTCCATTCCAGGGACAATAAATTTTCTCTTATTTTATGTATTAAGACTCTCTTTCGTTTATTTTATACTTATTGCCATGAAGGTGAGCCCGGTTGTTTTTTCTTCACCCTCGCTAAGTATCTATATTTATAGATGTTGTTGGACAAGTTATTTATTATGTTTGAGCTCTTACTAATCTATGTTATTTAAGTATTAAACTCTCTCTCTCTCTCTATTTCTCTCTCTCTCTCTCTCTTTCTCTCTCTCTCTCCTTTAGTCCCTATTCCCCTTGTTTTGTTTCTTATTTTGTTTTATATTGCTTCTGTGACCAAGGATGTGTAATGATATGCTATGAGGCTTGTTTGGGGTTCCTTCGGGTTCCCCATTCGCCGATCATGTCTACGCCCTAGGCTTGGGTTATGAAAAAGGTAGTGTCAGAGTACTAGGCTGGTGGATCCTCGGAGTCCGGCACACCGCGTCGATTAAAGTCTTATTCATGATTGTGTTGTGCACCATAACTACGAGTGTAGGAGGCTATGAGATGTTTTAAGTAATGTTTCCCTTCTTTAAGGTCTATGTCGTGCTTTAGAAGTGAGATAGGGTTTTCCCTTCTAACAAATATTCTTTGCTCTTCTAGTTGATCATGCCTCTTCAAAGAGGAAGGAAAAGAAAGGTAAGTTGAAGTTTTTGATGTTGATGAATCTGAGTTTCACTATTTCTTTCATTATTACATTTGGTTGCTAGTGGGCTTCTTGTGTGTCCCGAGTTGTGAAGTGAACCTTTGATGTTCACCTCTTGGTTGGTTATATTGTTTCTAGAAAGTTCATAGGTGTTGATCCGGGTTTGTATTGCATTAGGTCTTTCCTTGTGGCTTGTTGGAGTTGGCGTGGTGGATTTTGATGTCATCCTAGGGATGGAATGGTTTCTTGCATGTTTTTTCTTCATGGATGGTAGGACCCATAGAATTAGGTTCCGATTCCCTAATGAACCCGTCCTTGAGTGGAAGATTCCTAATATAGTGGTCAAGTTATAGCAAGGGGGTAGGTCCATTTCATGTCTTAAGGTACAATTGACATCTAACGGGTTGCATTTATCGTCTTATGAGAATTAGAGGTGTTGAACCTAAGTTGTTTTGTCTATAGAATTGTTGATGGTGGTTGATGAGGCCTTGAATGTCGCTTTTCAATATTTTGAATTTGGAGTAGTGTCTTTTTGTTTGACTAGTACATTGGTTATGCCTATAAGTCTCATGATTAAGGTTTTTAGTCCCTACTCTAATAGGCTTATGATGGTTTTGGTGAGGATATGATGGTTCATTTCCCTAATGAGATAGTGCATGTGAGTCATTTGAGGGTAGTACTACAAAGTTTAATGAAGAAGGTTGGATGCTAGATAGGAGAAATGAGAATTTTTGTCATAAGAGGTTGCCTTCCTAAGTGATATAGTGTCGGGTGATGGCATTAAGGTGGACCCTAGTAAGACGAAGGTGATTAGCTATTAGACCATACCTTGACTCCCTTGGGTGTTAGGACCTTATTGGGATATACGGGCTATTACCGGAGGCTGTGAATAGGTTATCTTCTATTCCTCTCTTGTGACTTAGTTCACATTAAGTAAGGCCAATGTTGCTACTTACATTTTGAGTAGGGTGATTTGATAGGTTCGGGAGTTGCTATCGCTTGTGTTGTTCCTTTGTGCTAATAGGATTCATGTATGTGTCCCGGATGGTTGCATGAGTCTATTGTGGCTAATAGGGGTCTATAAGGGTTGCCTATGTTCTTATTGCATAGAAGTCTTGCCTTGTGATCTTGGTTGAACTTAGCTTGATGTGTTGGAGGTCTTGGGGTATCTTGGGCTACTTGCATACCATGTTTCAATGAGTGTAGAACCCATAAGGTTGTAATATGATGGTTGAGGATGGTTAGTCTATTTGGTCAACTACAACGGGTTACTCGCTTCACTAAGATTGAACTTTGGTTTGAGCTTTGTCTCCAAGTGAGCATTATTAGTATTGGTGGAGTTGTTTGGTTGAATTATGCATTGGCTATGTTTATGGGTTTCATGAATAGTGTCTTTGGTCCCTACCTTGTTATGCTTGTGGCAGTCTTTAGTGTTGAACTATGGATTTAATTAGAGCTTGTGAATTCTTTTAGGGGTAGTGTGCAAGTCTAGGATAACGGGAGGCTGTTTGCTAAATATGATAGGTGTGAATGAAGGATAACATGAAGGTGGCTAGAATTCTTTAAGGGTCGTGATATGAATGTGCATTATTTTTCTGGTAAGGCTAATGTTGTGGTCGGCGCTCTAGGTAGCCTAGCAAGTGTTGATGATGGTTGAAAGGAGATGACTAGGGAGGTCCATCGTTTGCCCTGAGTGGGGAATTAGGTTGGAGGAAGTTGAGCATGTGGTGTAGTACTCTTATTGGTTCCAAATTTCTTGGGGTGGAGAGATCTAGAGTAAGCAATGCCTTGATCCCCTCTTATTATGGTTGGAAGTTTTGGGTGAAGAACAGGTAGAGTGGAGGTTGTCTCTCAAGGGGGAGATGGTAATTCGTGGAAACAAGTGGAATAGGTATGGGTTGACAATGAATTATGGTTGTGAGACCTTTTAGAGTGTAGAGCAAGCTAGTAAGGTTGCATTTGGATGGGTGTTGCCTATGGCCATGGTTCGCCCGGTTTTGCATGCTTCTAGGTTAAGGGGATGTGTTGGTGACTCTAGTTCTATAGAACTCCTTGATGTTTTGGGTATTGTGATGGAAGAGTTGACATATGAGGAGGTCCAGTGGAGAAGCTGTGTGAATATGAGTGAAGATTGATTCATAAGGATGTAGTGTTCGTTAAAGCTCCTTAGAAGGTCCATCTAGTCGAAAGTGTCTCTCGGGGAGCGGGAATGGAAAGCAATACACATATCTCTTTCATTCTATTCAAGCTTATGATAATACGTCAAGCCTTTTTACGATTCCAAGTCTCATATTTCAGCCCTATGTCATTCATATGCATTCATATTTAAGTTGGCAAGTTTATGATGATTTTACACTTATGTTGAGATTTTTAAAATAGTGTTTTAAATATAGTTTTGTATTCTTGTTGGGGCTGATTTTCTTATGATCACTCTTATCTAGTACACTTCTTTTATATTCTAGGGAAGAATGTTCCCAAGGGGGAGATATTGAAGTGACCCCCAAAAGTGCCCGAAAATGTGCCTCAACAGTGCCCAGTATCGTAATTTCTATATATCTAAAAATCCGTTTGTTATTTCAAAAATTCAAATTCATGTTCTTGTTCATGGGGAAAAATTGAGTGGTAGATGGGTTCAACCCAAATTTTAGAGCAACCGTATCAAAATCCAAAAATCCCAAAAGCACGATTTAGGAGGGTCAACTTTAAAGGGGCATATATCTTAGTACACAAAAAAAGAACTGGGTGGCCCACAACATACCAAATTAAAGCTCTTTGAATTAGCTTTCCAATGCACTTGATTTCACCTCATTCTGAGTTTGGTTGAAGAATTTATGCCCATTTTTGTAGAACTAGTTGGGTAGAAATGCAAATTCCAGTTAGTATTCCGCGTCAATTTCGCGACGCGAACTAGTGTTATTTTGGTCCAATTTTTTTAATTTTGGTCCAAGACCTTCAAGCCTTGGGCCTAAGGTTCCCATACTTGAAAATTCATATACATAGCCTTATTTCACCCTCATATCATCCTTAACATTCCCCAATATCCTCTCAAACACTTAGAGTCATATTTCTCCCTAAATTCAAGTCCCAAAACTCAAGACCAATCTTAACGATTTCTTCAAGGATTTCATCAATACTTTAAGTCTCCATCTCCAATCTCTTTCAAGGTTTCTCCAAAGATAAGGTATGTGGTGTTGAACCATTGGGTCCTTCCACCCGTGGTGCCTAAGCCTCCTTTCTACTTAAATTGCATGATTTAAATGTTGATTTATTTATGGGTCTTGATTATTATAAATTTCACTGCGCAGTTATTTGGGGTTTATGAAAGTATGATTGGTTTAACATGTTTTGAGATAAAAATGTTGGATCTAATTTGAGATTTGAGGAGGGTTTTGATTTATATTGCTTAAGAGTGTTGCAAGGTGTTGATTGATGGCTTTACAATGGACTTTATTGCATGATTTCACTCTCAATTGCATGATTTTACACTAGCACCACATGCCCTCCAAGTGTTTGACAAAATACCTTTTAAAGGATTCTTTATGTTTTGATGATCTATTGGTTGGGTTATGATTCAAGTGACCCTATGATGATTATGAGCTTTCTAAAAATGTCTTTAAGTCATGAAAATATTGATGATATTGTAGGGCCAGATTAGGCCTCTTTTTCTAAGATTATACCTCTTATGAGCCTTTGATGTTTCATGATAATGAAAAGATAAAGTTGATAATGTTTCATGCCATGTCTCTATGTTTATTGCAAGCTATTGAAGTATGATTATTTTAT
>JAABOM020000084.1:11414861-11435371 GCA_011800125.2 Solanum clarkiae | reverse complement strand
TCGATGGGAAATGGTTCTGGTTTGATATAAAATAAAACTTGCCAAAGGAAAATGATTCCGGCGGATACATGGTCCATTTGTGACCCCCATGGTCCACTTTTATTGTTATGTTTGGATTAGTAAGTGTTAGGCTGACTCGCCTTGGTGGATTAGGTGAGTATCATCATGCCTGAATTTTGGATCGTGACACTATTATCGGGATATGTGGTATAGGTGGTGTTGGTAAGACAACATTGGCCGAGAAAATTAGACAAAATGTGAGACAAGAAAGGTTGTGAGAGGATTAGTGCCCCCTAACTTCTAGTAAACCAGGTTTAATGCTCAGTACTAACTTTTAGGCAAACAACTTATAGCGAAAAAACTCCTTGCTCAAGGGAGAAACAATCACTACCTACACTCGTAGGATTTCAACAAGTTCACTAACTTCAAACGAGCAATGTTCAATTTACGACTTCTTCCAACACTCTCAACACTCAAGAGTCAAACTCACTCTTAAGCAATAATTCTCACAAGAAAAACAGAACTTCGTATAATTTTTATCACTAAACAAAGACTCTAAGAAAATTGTCAAACAGACTTAAACAATCAACACAACCTAACTCTAGATCTTGCTTGAGTGCTCTCGCCAAGTGCCCGTGCTTTTTCTGAATGCTCTAGCCGCTTTCAAATTACAAAAGTTATGTCTTCTAGGGTTGATGATTGTAGTTATATTGAACCCTAGAGACTTTCCATATAGGACTCCTTTCTTGAGCAGGGCATGTTATTCTTTTCCAAAAAGGAGTCCTTTTCCAAAGCTGCTGCCTTCACTGTATCTCGTACTGATTCTATTTCCATAACTAGTACTCCAATTTTGACTGGGACTCTGCATGACTTCACTGGTGCACATATGCTGGACCTGGTTCCTCAATCTACTATTGTTGGCTCCGTTTGTCATCATCAAAATAGTATAGTCATACCTGCAAAGATTCTAACAGGTTGTTCCATGATATTGTCATAGTAACTGTCAGTCAACAATCAAGCTAAAAAAGAATTCAGGGTAAGATCGCAGAAGTCACGGGGCTGAATTTAGAAGGGAACAATTTGTGGAGTCGTGGAGATCGGTTGCGTACAAGATTAATAATTCAGAATAGTCGTGTCCTGATAATCTTAAATAATGTTTGGAAGACTCTACATGATCTAGAGAAACTTGGAATTCCAAGTGAAAGCACCCAAAATTATCAGTGCAAACTGGTATTCACAACATGTTTCCAACGTGTTTGTGAAGCAATGAGAGCTCAGAAGATCATGAAAGTTAGAACATTATCTCAAGATGAAGCATGGATCCTTTTCAGACAAAAAGTCAGTGATTTTGTCAACGATCCTTCTCTACTTGACACACCAAAAAAGATTGTCGAAGAATGCAAAGGCTACCTCTAACAATTATTACAGTTGCAGGAGCATTGAAAAAGTATAAAATCAGGCGTTCTTGGGAATGTGTCCTTGAAGAATTACGTGGTGCAGTAACTATACAACTATCCCTGAAGTGCCCACAAAGTTGTATAAACCTCTGAAGCTAAGCTACGATTACTAGGGTATAAATTTTTGGCCTACATCCAACAACTTCATTAATCTCTCAAATCCTCTTTTTCATCAAAAGGTAAAGCCTAAATACAACTGGAGAAAATAAATGCAGAACTAACTCATGTATATTGAGAAGCTATTTAGCTAGCAGATTGCATAGTTAATGAAGCACTTACAAATATAGAAAAGTTGCAATATCATTCATTTGCACAGCTACCATCTAAGGCCAGGAGAATACGAAACATCGACAAGGCACAGATCCCCACTTTGAGGAGCCGCACAAGAGCCATAAATCAACTATGATTAATGTCTATTTACATGTTACAAGTATGGCATATACAAAAATGCATCAAATCTATGTGTGAAGGAGGAAAAATGCAGCTAAGAAGATTGGCACATTCAATCAGACCAAAACATCAAAGCAAAAATCGTGTACTATAGTCAAAAGCATCAAAAAGGGAGAATTTCACCAAAAGTGCAGAAAGATTTATCTATGGTGCGGAGGATCTCCCAGTTCAAAAGAGCAGTACAGATTCAGACAACTATAAGGAAAGAAGGAACGGATGGAAGGAAGGAGACTAACAAGTCGATTTGGACAGAGAAGAAGAATTTTTTCTCAGTATTGGTGGAGTTCCAGGGAGGAGCACCACAAGGAAGCCTGAAAACACAAAGATTACATCCCCACACAGTAAGTCAGAAGAAGAAACACCAAAGAAGAAAGAGAGGTGATAAAACTTATAGATGAACCAAGAGGAAGGCCAGGATGAAGACGACAACCACCGCAAAGGCCCGCGCACCGTCATGGAAGCTGAAGGAACACATTTGGAAGGTCGTTTACTCTATTAAGAAAGCGTGTACAACAAGACGTATTTTAGGATCCGAAAATAAGACTACATGGGCTTGGGCCCTAAACAATTGTAATGGACTGGACTGGATGTTGATTTTATTAATGCAATAAAAACGTCATATGGCCAATATTTAAATTTTAAAAAAAAAAATCAAAAGGTAAAGCCTTAAACTTACCTTACTTTTACAATTTTAATTTTGGAATCTAAATTTTTCGTATTAGAGATATTTACTTACTCAATTTATTCTCACAATTATACAAATGACTCAGATATTTATCTTTGATTTATTTTTTGAAAAAAAAAATCAAAAATGCCCATTTCTAAATAATATATTAAGTATTTCTTTTTTAAAAAAAAAAAAGAAAAAACAAATCTTATTCATAATAAAATATGGAGTAATTCTTTTAAAGCATATTTTTGTTTTCTTTTTTTTTTTAAAGTTAGTTTAATTAGTAATAATATTTTTTTTCTGAATCTTATTTATCAATTAAAATAGAATAGTTTCATGTATCCTTTTAACAAAGATATATTAGTTATTTATAAATTGTATATTTGCAGGTTTCTTGTCCCAATCTGGAAGTGCTAGATATCCATGGGCTTCAAAATATAAGTGGTCTATGCTCTCATGAACTTCCAACTGCCTACTTCATCAAGCTTGTAACATTGAGAGTACGTCATTGTGGAAAATGGAGAAATTTGATGTCTCCATCAATGGCCAGAGGGATTATGAATCTCCGAACACTAGAGATAGATAGTTGTGAATCAATGGAAGAAGTGATCAGAAAAGAGGAACAACAAGGACAAGGAATCATGACATTATTTCCCCGGCTGGAAGAGTTGAAACTTCACAGACTGCCTAAACTGAGGGATTTCTTTCTAACCGAACATACTATTAAATTTCTATTTCTCAGACAAGTGCGTATTACTGACTCTGACTGCCCTGAAATAAAGACGTTTGTCCAACAGGGAATGTCTGTGAGCACACCAAGTCTTGAAACTGTGAACAATGATGATAAGGTGAAAGTAGATGATCTCAGACACAACAGAGGTTCAATTACAAGGTTTGTCTTGTATAACTAATTAACTCTAGTGCTCTTTTTCCATCTTAATAGTAATATTCAGATACTAATTATGTTTGTCAATCGAAGCAACTTAATTCCTTATCAATATTTTCAATTAAAAATCTGTATCATCACTATTCTCTGCTTTCCAGAATCAACCAGCAAGTCAAAGCACCGATGGCGATAAATTTGAAGCTAATGATGACGATGAATTTGAAGCTGCTGGTGAGTTGAAAGGGTAACCATAATTTTGGGGTGATGGCAACGAAGCCGAACCTAGTCATGTCTATGAATCCAAAGCTAGCTAGGAAGAGAATAAGTATTCCATGAAATAGTGCAAGTTAGCTTGAACATCACCAAATACCAACACCATTGTTTGTTGATTTGGAAAGAAGCCGCACGAGCCTAGAGGGGTGCAGCATATTACGTTTTGTCAGGCCACAGACAGATCTATTTTTATAATCCATGAGTTCACATGCACCCAATAATTTTTGCCGAGGGACTTTGTATTTATATCAGTATTTATTTGTATCAGTTTCCCCTAGTAATTTTAGCACAAAGAAGGTATTATTTTTTCAATTCTCAAACTATCCTATCCAATAACTCACGTAGAGACATCGAAATGGTTAGCTCAATTTATGTATCATTTGCGTGTGAAAGTATGCATTTTAGCTTGATATTAACACAGAACACAATGAGTCCAGCAAATTAAGTACAGTACTATTTTCTTAAACCTAACTATGGTAATCATATAACATAGACAAGTAATGGAAACCAAATTTAAGTGACTTAAATCAACAAGGGGAAAAAGCTTAATATTCTACCTTTCCGTCGTTTCGAACAAATTGAATACCATGGCATGGATATATAGTTGAGGAACAAAAACAATATTTTTCCAATCTCATTGTGTCGTCTTGTTATATTTCCCTAAATCTCGCGGCACCATAACAAGTGCAATATTAAATAAAAACCAAAACACTAACAAGGACCAAATGATTCAATGAGCAACATTATAGCTCTACACCAACGATCAAATCTTTATAACAAAAACTATTGACCCAATGAAAATTTCAGCTCAAGTATTCTAGAAAAAAAAAAGTGGGGGCAACAATATTAAGCCGGAGCATACAGAAGAGAGAAGCTTCCAAATTAAGGTATTTTTGAGTAGCTATAATTGAATACGCAAATTATAGTTAAGGAACATAATTAAGATATTTTTGAATGGCTATATGCGAAAATTTCTTTTCATTTAAGTTGGGTTGGTACTCCTATTTTGTGGACTAGAATTTCATTTGTATGTTCACAACATGGACAAATAAGTTTATTATTTATTGACAAAGATATTTAATAGTGTTTGTTGATTATTTTTGGGAACTATCTTAAAAGATAACCACTGACATATAGTTTCAAAATTAAGTATTGTTCACTGATATTGGCTATTTTTTAAATACAGAAGCCTACAGCGACTATATTTTGAACTTTGATCTGATACAAATTGCACTTCCAGCCCAATTCTAGAGGCCTCGTCAATGTGGGCTGATTGGCTAGGATAGCCCATATCATGACAACTTGAAATACAAAGAGGGATACTAACGAAGCAGCTGAAGTAGACAGTTGTTGGACGACATGTTTGCGTATTAAATATAGCATAAGATTGTCGTTTATAATTTATATTAATAGATTTCTCACAAAATTTATACTACAAGGTTTTGGATTGCTTTTTCTTAGGATACAATGCAAATTGTAGAACTCCAACGAACTCAAATGGCGAAATAAAATTACATTGGATATTTACGTTTTTGCTTTTGAATCAAACATGTCGATGGAGAGCGACTGCTTCATCCTCAATAAAAACTAAAAATCATAACTATATTGTGTCCCATAATTTTAATAAAGTTGTATAACTATTTAAATTAAGGTAGAATAAAAAATATATTTTTTAAAATTTTTTTACAAAAATACTTACTGAAACAGACACGTCATACTTTTCCTCAACTCTCCCTTATATAATAAGGGAATTCTTTTAAGAGCAATAAAAGAGGGTTGTCATGATTTAAAAAAATAATAATTAAACCCTTTGGGTACTAATCACATTTAATCCTTGATTAATTAGTGCCTAATTAAGCATGGAATAATTTGTGTGTTACTTTAAAGAAAAGGCAAGAGAGAGATGAAAGAGAGATTCTTATTGTTCACATTCGTTGTACATAGAATTTTGTCCTAAAACAAAATTATCAAATGTCAAAAAAGAAAAAAATTAGTGAATCGTCTTGTAGGGAGGTTAGATTCATTCAATCAAAAGACAATAATATAATCCACTTATTAATCAATTAATTATTACTAACATTATGAGTTTAATTGAAATAATAATTGGGTAATTTGGCTTTTTGACAATTTGCTTCTTCATATAAGACAAGGTACAACGAATCTAATGTCGGATTACATTTTTTTGGAACTTCTTTCGACTTATTTGTTAGCAATGTCTTTCACATCATTTATTTATTTATTTTTAACAAAAATGATTAAATATTGTGCTTTAAAAAACAAAAAATTGGGCCTTCTTTTGTCATTGTACTAGAATTTCCCCTCACATCAAAAGGAATTTGACAGTTTGTATATATTTTAAATAAATAAATAAATAAAATTTTGTACCGTATTATAAATTTTAAACTCATAATGTTAGTAATAATTATAAAATCAAGCTGAATTTGACTTCAAAAAACTAATTAAATTATTAATTCTCAAGAAATGAAATACGACAATATAATTGAAGTAATTTTTGTAAGTTCCCATTAGAATAATGTATCCAATAAAGGCTGCTATTTTGTTTCATTAACTTTTACAAATTCATGGAATACATAGGGCTGCTACTAGAAAAAGTTTATGTCAAAAAACAATCCTTTTTTAATATTTACATTTTTCTATTTTTTATTAAACAATATAAATATTTGTAATTTATTTGAAACCACAAATTCTTTTTTTTTTAATTCTGTGTTAAAGTCGAGAAAAAATATTTCTCAATATTCTTATTTTTTGTTAAGTTTTTTTCTTGCAAAAAATATTTTTCTCTAGAAAAAAGAAATTTTAAAAATAAGGACAATAACGTTCTTAATGAAAGTAAAAAAATAAGTTTGACAAGCGACATTTCAAGTTTATTATCACCTCCTAGGCTCTCACACACCAAACATCCCCAACCCAAACTCTTTGATCATCCCACCATCGAATGCTGACTCTTCACCCTATCCCAACCCCATGTAAATATTTTGAGATAATATTTTCTTAATTAATTATTAAACACTAGAAAAATAAATCAGAAACTTATATTTTTTTTGTCCATACCTTAAAAACAATTTTAATTTCCATCATACCAAACACTCTTTATCTCAATACTCCCCCCGTTTCATAATGTTTGTCCACTTTTCGTTTTACACTAACAAGATTAATGATGGAAGAATTCTTTTATAATTTTACAATATTGATACTGAAAAAAGAATTAATTTTAAGGATAAAATGAAAAAATAATTAGCTTTAACTTAATTTTGTAAATAAACAAGAAAATTGAAACATATCTTTTGATAATATGGATAAAGGCATAATACATAAATGTTCCTTTTAACTTGGCTTCAACTGATATTTATGATCTTCAACTTTAAATATGCACAAAATAATGCCTAAATTTGTATGAAATTGAATAAATAGACACACGTATCCTTCGTGAAAATTTGCGTAAGATACAATCAAATTGATTTATATATATGATATGTAGAATGTGATTACCTGTTTAATTTTATACAATTCTAAACATTTATTTATACATATCTTAAAATTATAAAATATAAAATATCAATTGAGATCAAATTAAAAAATATATCCATATATTCTCCCAAAATAATATGAAACTCATAGGGTACTTAAAAGATGCTTGTTTTGCTTTACCAAAAGAGGGGAGAGGAAAAGAAAAAGGTGAATTGTAAAGGTGAAAAGAGAGACAAAGAAAAGTTTGTCTTTGTATAATATTTTATTTTTTAAAAAAAGAAAAAGGTTAAAGGCGACATGTCAACCAAAGTTAGCTAAAAATTTTAAATCAAAGCTTCTAAATCACGGAATTACATAAGTCCAAATAAGGGTTTGTCTTTTAGCGTACGCTATTAAATATTTTGTTTTATCTTAATTTGTAATTAAATATGAAATCTAAGACGAAAAAATATTAAAAATAAATTAGAAGTATTTATGATAAAAATTATCTTATTTAGAATTTAAAGTGAAATTATAATATTATAGAAAAATTACATAAATTAACATAGAAAAAATAATTATTTTTAGTGTACTATAAAATTATACGAGTTTAATTTGTATCTCAAAGATGGAAGAATGAAACTCCATTGGACATTACTAAAATAATCAAAATATGAGTAAAGACCTAAAGAGTCAATAAAGAAGGTGCAAGGAAAAAACCAAACGACAAAATAACAAACACAGATAGTGGCCCACTTGTATGGTTGGAAAATAAATATCATTTAGTCGTAGATTTTGAAATATTAATATTTGATAATCTAGATTAAAAAGCTTCTTAATATGACGTACGCATGATATCTTAAACAACACCTACTTAAAATGAAAAACAAAAAGTAAAAAACTTTATATAACATAACTCCAATTCATATGATATACAAACTTTTCAATTTCGATATAACATAGTTTGAAAAAATTCTTGATAATGATTTTATTTAAGCAAGATAATTAAAACTTCTTTTCTTGATAATGATTTATTTAAGCAATTTCACCTTCTTCACGTGTTATATCACTAAATTTATGTTTTAGAAGATGCTCTGTTTTAATTCTGCTTAATCTAAAACCTTCAGATTTTAAGGTGTGTACTAAAAAATTTATCCTGTTGTTAACACCACCAGCTTACTTTATAGACTTAAGATTTAGATTTAGACTCAATTTTACCTCTATGTGTCAACCTCTATTTTTATTTAAAAATGTCAATCATTATTTACCAAACTATGCCAAAAAAATTAAAAACAAAAATAAAAACTAAGGATGTGACATAAAGACTAAAGATGTGACCTAAAGACTAAACAAGTGACATAAAGTTTGATAAAAATATAAATATTTTTAGAGATTGACACATAGAGGTGAAATTGGGTCTAAAATGTGTATTCTTATAATTTTCCCTTTACTAAATTTTGAGTTTTGTTACTACAACAACAACAATATACCTAATGAAATTCCATAAGTGAAATTTGGGGAGGATAAAATGTACGTACACCTTATCAATACCTCTTGGAAATACGGTGGATCAATAAGAGCAGATTGACAAGTAAGATTGATAAATTTCTAGTCCAACAAACTTGTGAATATGAAGTGCACATCTTAAAACGATTCTTATTCAAAATTAAAGAGACTTTATTCAATTCATATAACATACACACTTTTGAAATTCAATATAATATAATTTGGAAAATAAACTTATTCAAATTTTGATCCTACGTGCCACAAACTTACGAGGTAAAGATGTCTTAAGTATAAATTTAAAAATATTATATTGATAGTGGTGGGTAATGGGTATTGGGATACAGCATATAATTTGACAAAAATGAGCAGTGCACAAACGGATAATGAAGAAGGAGACAAATAAATAGGGAATTAGATATTATTATTTTTTGGCTCATTTATTGTCGTTAGGCTAAGCATGTGCCACACACATATCCATATTTTAATTTTTATTATTCAAAAGTGGAAAAAAGAAAAAACAGAACCCCCTTTTTCTCCAATTTTGTTTGTCTTCTATATATTTTATTTATACTAATTTCTTGCACATAATCCAACTTATTTTTTATAGAAAAAAGTAAATTGGTCCCACATTAAATTTTGGCCTTTTGTGCGTTAGGTCAACAACTAGGAAGAGCGTTTGGCTTGTTGTGCAAAATTGGGTCAAGTGGAAAAACAAGAAAAAGTCCTACTCTTTTTGTTCTTTTATGACCCCACATTATTAAATTTATGTATTATTTTAGATATAAATGCTCGATTATTTAATTAAGAGGACACGCAAGAAACTCATTTATTTTATAGTACTAATATTTAGATTATCATTTTTCTTTATTGTTGTATTACTTTACTTGTTTTCATCAATCTTGGATGGAGCCAAAGATTCACTAATTTTTTGGCTTTGGGATGTGACAGAATAAAGCAAAATGGCTCTTTAAACTCTCTGCGCTTCTTTCAATTGTGAAGTAGCAGTTAGTCAGTGCAACTTTCGACGCTCATCATGGGTCATCCGGAAACAGTCGCGCTATGTTTTTAAACATAGGGGTCAGACTGCGTACATCCGACCCCCTCTTACGCCGCAATGGGCGGGAGCCTTTGAGGCATTGGGGTAATGTTGATGTTGTATTACTTTACTTACTATATAATAAGAGGTTACGAAAGTTACTGAATCAGTTACCCATTTTAGGAACTTGGTGAGAATTTTGGTGATCATTTAATGAATTTTAGTTTTTGTAAGTTTGTAATTATAGTCTTCGTACTTCATTTGTTTTTATTAATATAGATTCTTATTATCATTCTTATTGTGTAAATCAAAAAGCAAATCGTTAAAGACTTAGAATCAATAAACTGAAAACTGATAAAAAATATTAATTTATTATTAATTTAACTTATTTAAAAATTAAAAATTCAAAAATCAAACTTATAATATATAAAATCGAACGAAATCAATCGATGCACATCCTCAAATCGAATAGAAACTGATTGTGCGGACAAACAAAACGATATCTTTTTTTCAGCAAAACAAACAGCTTTTTCAAACCCAAACGCTTGCAAAAGTTAAAATATAGATGAAAGAAAAAAATGTTAAGTGAATAAAACAAAACATGATGTCGTTCCAACAAGAAGCATGAAAATATATTAATTTAATTATTCTCAATTGTTTGTCACCAACCCGAATTTTTTTACTGAAACATATAAAATACTAATTTTTTCGGTTGCCCTTTCACTAAAATATAAGAAAAATTCATTAAATAATTGCAACTACATGGTTCTTCTGTGGATTTAATATGAAGAATTTCTTCGTCATAGAAATAAATGATGATTTAATATGAATTTCTCGATAAGTGATGAGCTTATATAAGTATCATCTTTTATATATCAGAAAGAAACTTCTCATTCTATTTGAATTTTGTGTGACACTATGATTATGTTTGAAGTCAAATGTTTTTTTTTTTTTTAATTATGTCTGTTCTAATTTTAATATTTAACTATAAGATTGATATTTATACTGCAAATTATTAAAAGTAATCTCTTTATCCATATAAAATAAATATATATATTTTTTTTATAAAAATTATGTTGAATATATTGTTACTATCATAATGCTCATCATCTTTTTTTTTTCCCAACAAATATGTACATATTATTTACGCTTACATGATCCAAAACTATATTAGCATGTTACGTCATAAAAGATTCTAATAACAAATTCGAATGTTATTATGTTACCGCGATTGAAAATTTCATCTTTAATAAGATAACTCAACTTTAAATTCTAAAATAAAAATAAAATTATGAAAATTGAAACCAGACGCATTTTCTAAAACCTAAGGACTCGTTTGGTGGTGACTACAAAGTAAATTATTCATATATTAAATACTAATTAATACCATGGTTGATACTAGTAGTTGAGTTATCATACATAAAATTCAACACATTAAGTACGATATATGAGTTTCAGTTCACAAAATAACATTAATTATATGTTCTTTGTCTTAATTTTATGCGACACTATTTAACTTGACATAATATTTAAAAAAAATTTAAAAAAACATATATATTTATATGGGGTAAATCAATTCATTAAAAGATTTTTTTAGAAAAATACAATAAATGACATTCTTTTTAAAATGAACTAACTTGAAAAAGTAATCACATAAAATAAAATAAAAGAAATAGATATTCTCTCTATATATAGAAGTAGCTAGGAAGCAGCTATAGAAGTAGCTAGGAAGCAGCTGGCCGTTGTACTGTCAACTTGCTTTCTTGGGGCTATTTTCATCATTTTGAGTCACGTTTTCTATTTTAATTTATTATTTTATTTTTAATTTATTATATTTTTAAAAATTATCTAAAATATCATAATTATCATCATTAATTGCTTAAAATATTTACACTTCCGGAAGGCTATTTTTTATCATTTTAGGTTACTTTCTATATTTTAATTTATTTATCTAATTTTTAATTTATTTTATATATTTAAAAATTACATAGACATATAATAAATTACAATAATTAGCAGCTTAAAATATTAAGAAAACAAAAAAAAAATTAGTTTACTCTCGAAATTCTATCAATATCAGATAAATTGGGACATAGAAAATAAATAGAAGCCATAAAAAATCTGCTTGATTCTTGAGTTTTATTAGTGTCACATAAATTGATATAGAAGAAATAACATATTGTTGCGGAAGCGAACTAGGTAGAGTAATTATTTCACAATTACTACCCCAAAAAATAAAAGCCGCTAAAGAATAGTAAAAGAGAAAAAATAAAAAGAACAATGAATTTACGAGGTTCGGTAAAAACTATTTTTACCTACGTCCTCAGACACAACTGACCCAATTTTATTTCACTTCAAAGAATACAAGTGAAATATTACAAGAGAGAAAGAAGAACAAATGCCTTAGAAGATGAGAAGACAAGTGAGAGGTGTATCTAATTCCTAAAAATTAGACTTTAATTTATAGGGGGAAAACTTCTTTACAAATTTGTCTACCCATGATGTGAGATGGACATACAACTAACAAATCTCCACCTTGGCCATCCCACATTTTCAATTCTCTCAATAACAAATTTCAATTGTGTCTTCAATTTTTGAGCATTAATGTTCAACAATGTTGATCAAGTCGAAACAATGTGCAAACCTGATCGCAGTCACCACTTTTGTTAGTATATCAGCAGAATTCTCTGTAGTCTTGATTTTCTGTATTTTAACTCCATCTTTTCTATGATTTCTCGTATGAAGTGATATCGAACATCAATGTGCTTCGTTTTTGCATGATAAACTTGATATTTCGCTAATTTAATAGCGTTTTGACTTCAACAAAATATTGTAATAGCTTCTTGTTTGATACCAAGCTCCTTAAGCAATCCTTGAAACCAAATTGCATCCTTCACAGCCTCTGTAATTACCATATACTCTGCCTCAGTTGTAGACAAAGCAACTGTTGACTGTAAAGTAGATATCCAACTAACTGGTGCTTTTACAAAAGTAAACACATAACCAGTAGTTGACCTTCGTTTGTTCAGATCATCAGCATAATCAGAGTCACAATATCCAACTACACACGAATTTTCTTCCTACTCAAAAACTAACCCAACATCTACGGTATTATAAATATACCGCAAATCCATTTCACAGCTTGCCAATGTTCTCTTCCTGGATTGTGCATATATCTGCTCACAATCCCAACGACATGTGAAATGTCAGGTCTTGTACAAACTATTGCATACATCAAGCTACCAACAACACCTGCATATGGTACCCTTGACATTTACTCTTTTTCAACTTCATCCTTTGGCGACATATCAACACTAAGCTTAAAATGGGGAGTCAATGAAGTGGTAACTAGTTTAGTTTTCTCATCCATACCAAATCAATCTAGGACCCTCTTCAAGTATTCTTTTTGAGATAAATAAAGTTTCTTTGAAAGTCTGTCCCTTGTTATCTCTATGCCAAGAATCTTCTTCGCTTCTCCCAAATTCTTCATCTCAAACTCCTTACTTAGTTGAGCTTTCAGCTTCTCAATTTCTCCCAAATTCTTGGAAGCTATTAATATGTCATCAACATATAGAAGAAGATATATGAAAGAACCATCTTTAAGCTTGCGCAAATACACACAATGATCATATTTGCTTCTCACGTACTTCTACAGCAGTATAAACTTGTCAAATCTTTTGTACCATTGTCTTGGAGATTGTTTCAATCCGTACAAAGATTTTTTAAGTTTACACACCATGTTTTTCTTTCCTTACAACTTTGAATCCATCTGGCTGAGTCATGTAGATTTCCTCTTCCAAATCACCATGTAAAAATGTTGTTTTTATATCCATCTGAACTAGTTATAAATTCAATTCTGCTGTCAAAGCTAACAAACTACTAATGGAGGAGTGTTTCACGACTGGAAAAAATACCTCATTATAATCAATTCCCTCTTTTTGTGCATATCCTTTGGCCGCTTGGTTAGAAAATTCTTCTTTCTTTGCATATAACACCCAATTACTTTCTTGCCCTTGGAGAGGTTGGCCAATTTTCACGTATTGTTCTGACAAAGAGACTTCAGTTCCTCATTCATTGCGACTTTTCACTTTTCTTCACCACTTTGGATTGCTTCTTTATAAGTGATTGGAATGTCATCAATAATGACTGAGGTTGCACATGTCATCGTCTCGATGAGATGCATAGGCTTCTTCAAGTTCTTCTGGGTTTATCGGTTGATATTGACTCAAGCTGCTGTTCAGATTCCTGAGTTGGAACCTGCATCTCAACTAGCTCTTCTTTCAAATCATCAATTTTTTTCATCTGCCTTTTCTGGAGGAAAAATAAATTTTCCCTCAAACTCCACCTGTTTCGAAGTACTATCAGTTGCTTTTTGTTTCTTTGTATGCATCCTTTTTTCATCATATCAGATTCGTCTAAAGTAACATCTCGGCTGAATATTACTTTTCTTATCTTCGAACACCATAAATGATATTTTTTAACTCCAGAAGTAATTCCAATAAAGATAGCCTTATTAGCTCTCGAATTCAATTTTGACACTTTTACATGATAATATGCAATTGATTCAAATACATGTAAATAGTCATAATCCGTAGCAAATTTTTCATACCATTATTCAAATGGTGTCTTCCCACTAATTGCAACAGATGGCAAAAGATTTATGATGTAGCATGCATATGTTATTGTCTCAGCTCAAAATTCTTTGCCCAAGCTAGCGTTGGACAACTACACCGAACCTTTTATAATAAAGTTCGATTCATGCGTTCTGCCATTCCATTCTATTGTGGTGTATGTCTGACTGTGAAATGTCTAATGATGCTATTTTCTTCACAAACCTTCTGGAAAAGATCAATTTTGTATTCTCCATCATTGTCTGTGAAGACAGATGATCTTTTTACCACTTTGAGCTTCTATCATCGTCTTCCATTTGAGAAAGATTCCCAAAACTTCATTCTTAGTATTCATTGTATACACCCATACTCTTCGTGAAAAGTCATCAACAAAGGTTACAAAGTAGTGTTTCTCACCTAATGAAGGTGTTTTGGAAGCACCCCAAACATCAAAGTGATCATAATCCAAAATACCTTTCATATTATGGATAGCTGTTTCAAATTTAACCCTTGTTTGCTTTCCTTTCACATTATGCTCACAAAAAATTCAAGTATCCAGATTTAACACTTTTCAATAATCCTTGATCTGATAAGGTTTTTAAGGATTTTCCTCCTGCATGTCTTAAGCGCATATGCCATAGCCTGATTGCCTCTGCCTCTTTGTCAACACTGGATGTTACTGTTGTTGTCCCAATAGTTGTACTACCATGATAGTGGTACAAATTATTGTCCTTCTGAATATCCTTCATTACCACCAGAGCATATTCTCATCACTCCATTATCTGCAATGATTTTGAACCCCTTTGAGTCTAGGGCTCCTACAGAGATGAAGTTTTTCTTTAAATCTGGTACGTACCGAACATCTGTCAGTGTTCTGCACAATCCATCATGATTCTTTTCGAATTGAACAAACACCATATACGATAAGAGGGCTATTGTCTGCAGTGTAAACAACTCCACATTTTCCTTCTTGTAGATCAACAAATCAGTTCCGATTAAGATACATATGATAGCTACAAGATGAGTCCATCAACCATACATCAGATAATGTGAATGAGTCCATTGTAACTAATGAGAAATCAGAGTCATCACAGTCAGCTACATTTGAATCCATGATAGCTTTTCCATTGGCCTTTTTTTTCAACTTTGGACAATCTTTCTTCTAGTGCCTTTTTTCTCGACAAAAGACACATTCATCTTTGTTGGATTTGGATGATCTTGACTTGGATCTCCCCTTCTTCGTTCTCATTTGATTTTGAGAATGACCTCTCGTCACTAATGCTTCTCCTTCTACACCCTTTTGTTCTCTTTCTTTCTTTGTTCATAGTTATACAAAGCTGAACAAACTTTTTTAAGAGAAATTTCATCCACTTAATTCCTCCCATAAAATAGAGTAGTTTCAAGGTGCTCGTAATCATCAGGAAGGGATGCCAACAATATCAACATTAGATCACCATCAACAGATGTTATATCCATATTTTGCAAATCTATAACTAATTTGTTGAAACTGGTGATATGATCATTCATTGTGCTATCAATAATATAAGTGAAGTGCAATATTCTTTTCTTCATGTACAATTTATTTTAAATATTTTTCTTCAAAAATTTATCCTCCAATGTCTTTCACAATTTACTAGCAGAAGTTTCCTTTGTGAATGAATACTTTTGTTCTCTTCCAAGGAAGGACCAAATGGTATCACAAGCAATACAGTTGAGTATCTCCTATCTGCATCTCATATATTGTCTGGTTTCTCTTCTTGTAAAGCAAGATCTAATCCTTGTTGAAAAAGGATATCTTCGACCTCACATTTTCACATCCCAAAGTGTCCTGTTCCGTAAAAAATTTCAACTGCAAACTTCGCATTTGTCTGAATTCGTGACATAAGCAAAGATACAAATAACGTGTTATTGATACTTGAGGTGGACTCCTGTGACTTGTCTGAGACGGATACTTCTTTATTTCCCTTTTTCATTATAAATACTATTTAATAGCTGGCTACATAGACCAAGATAATTCCTTTTTGACGTGAAAGTTCAAACTATGCTGCAACCACAGAGCATACTAAGAAAGAATATAAATTCAAGAAAAAATCTTTTCTGATGTAGAAGATCAGGCTATGCTGCAACCATAGAGCATACTCAGACAGAACTAAAAAATATTTTTACCTTCGTCCTCAGGCACAACTGACCCAATTTTATCTCACTTCAAAGAGTACAAGTGAAATACTACAGGAGACAAAGAAGAACAAATGCCTTAGAAGATGAAAACACAAGTGAGATGTGTGTCTAATTCCTAAAAATTAGACTTCAATTTATAGGGGGAAAACCCTTTACAAATTTGTCCACCCACAATGTGGGATGGACATACAACTAACACATATTATTTTAAAATTACGTCAAAAGTATTATAAATTGTAATTCACAATTTAAAATATCTAAAATCACATTAAAAATATAGGTGACTCGCTAAATTTTTTTATATCACATAAATTGAAATTAAAAAATAAAATATATTGAATCTGTACTAGCATGGACTCTAGATCTAATACTTCATATATAAGAGAATCTTAGTATTTTAGTTGATTAACTACATAAATTTTTATCTTGTTGGTAAAAATTAAATTTCCCATATTATAATCCTCACCCCATTTTCTCTTTCCCTATGCCTAATAACATTTAAAAAAAAAAAAACTTCATCATATAGAATATAGGCCTTATGAGAGAATCTAGTATATTAATTATTTGTGGTGGATAAAAATGAAATAATTAAATTGTCATAACTCTAAACCACAAGCAACACGTCCCCTAATTGATGAATGGTCCCACTTGATCATCATGTACTAGTTTTCTTTTAGCATATATAGTACTATAATAATAATTATGAAGATATAAATATAATATCCCATGAAAAATCTAATCAAATCATCCAAATTCAAAGCCAAACAAAACTCTACTCTTTAGTTCGAACACGTGGCGACCAGGCCCCTCCTAAAGTAGGTCCCGTTAAAATTGGTGGGACCCACCCACCTCGTATCGCATCAGTCGGCTGTTCATTGGTTCAAAGTGGACCGACGCGTGTCAGTGATGTAACATACATAATGACGAGATTAAATGCCTACTCTCTCCTTAAAATCTATTTATTTTTATTTATATTTTCTTCATTTCTAATTTAGAAGATTATTGGATTTTTTAAAAAAAATAAATTAATTGAAAATTTTAGTATCTTTATTCGTTATTCATATTATGTAAATGATAATTTTAAGAGAGTTAATTACTTATATTGATAATTTCATTGTAAATTATTTGTAGTTTCAAAAATAGCTTGATATTTTTTTAATTTTGTTCTAAAAAGAATATTAACTTACTCTAGTTAAAAATAATTTAAAATTTTAA
Organism: Solanum clarkiae; assembly: GCA_011800125.2. NCBI lineage: Eukaryota > Viridiplantae > Streptophyta > Magnoliopsida > Solanales > Solanaceae > Solanum > Solanum clarkiae. The sequence continues at coordinate 11,417,622 of JAABOM020000084.1, read as the reverse complement.
CGTTTACCCTCATTAAAATGATTATTAATTACATAAATATCTTAATATTATTGTACCATAATTTTCTTAGAAAAAAATCTTTAAATACCACGTCAAATGAGAAATACTAAAAATGAGAAAGAAGAAATATTATTTTTGGCCTATATTCTACTTTCAATTTTCATATGTATTCTGTGGTGTCCTTTTTTTTTTGTTCTTTCAAAAAAAAATGTCATGTTACTAGAAATTATTTAAATTTAATTTTTTTTATTTTTAATAAAATAATTATTAGTAATAAAAATATTTAAAAATTATTTTAAATCATAAATTTTAAAAATTTAATTATCATATTAAATAAATTATTATATAAAACGATAGGGAGGAATTATTTTTCTAACTTTCTTAAATTTCGTTAGGACAATCAAATTGAAGGGGAGGAGTACAATCCCTCCCGCAAACGACAAAAAACATGCCGTCACGCGCTTTAGCACAGGATACGTGTCACTATCAAATGGGCGTATTCGTAGTTCTCCGGAGAAAGGAAGCGTAGATTGGTCAATAAAATCATTAGAATTGGTAAGACACGTGGCTTGGCGTGGAGCGCACGCAGGGAAATAAAGTAGAGGCTTTTGTAGGATTTAGATGTTTGTAATTTGCTTTTTTCGTTTGTTTTTGTTTGATACTAAATTGTCGTCTACTCCAACAAGTACCATCCATTACGTACACTTTGCTTACTTTCCTCTCGATTTTTGTGGCTCCACTAGACATGATAAATGCTTGAATCAAATTATATTTAAATAAATTAAATATAAGTAAAGTAAAAATAAATTAAATTATAATTATTTATATAAAATATAAGTAAATATAAATTTAATTAAATTAGATAAAATGATGTTAACTCACTTACTTCTAAAGTCATAATTAATTTCTTTTAAAAGATATTTTTATTTTTTAAAAAAAAAAATTGGAGATGAGGCGGGGGAGTGGGGGTAGGGTGGAAGCAAAGGTAGGAGGACTGAAAATAATTGAAATTTTTTAAAACTCTTTTCTTCAAAAAATGGGACGTGAGGGTGAGGGTGAGAGTTGGGTGAGGTGGAGGTGGTGAAAAAATTTAACTTTTTTTCTTTTTAATTTTTTTCAGAAAATTTGAGGGTGGATGCGTATACTAATTGGTATGTTAGAGGTGCGTCCCCTACCCCCAAACCACATCAATTTTTTCTAAAAAAAAATATAATTTTTTCAAAAAAGTTAATTTTTTATCATATCCCACCCTGTAAAATACATACACACAAACACACACATATATATATATATATATCAATTAAATTTATAAAGAACCATACATATGATACATAGAACTTCATGATTGACAGACTTATATTATGTATTAAAAATAAGCCTAAGATTATTAATAATACTAGTTATATGTAGGGGTGTTCATGGTTTGGATAAAAATCAATCCAAATTAAAGAACGGAACTAAATCGATTAAGTAAACTAATTTTATTTGGATTTGGTTTGGTTTCTTGGTGAGACTAGAATGTAACTATGTCTTCCTTCTTGGCCAAAATGGTGAATGTTAAATTTAATGATTGAAAATTTAACCGAATCAAACCAAATCGAAACCAATAACAACCAAACTGATAAATGCATATTATAATTGGGTTGGGTTGATTTTAAGAATTAAAAATCAAATTAAGTTGGTTTGATTGTGATTTTGACCAATAACCAACCCAAAACGACCTGTGAACACCCCTAGTCATATGTATGTAGTATCAAATTGTATCTAGCATAGAACCATACACGTAAAAACTTGAAAATTTCTGCTTTAAAGATTTGGATTTATGTATTCCAAATAATATTTGAATATGATACATTATATTATAAGGTGTAATGCATCATAACTCTAAAAAATATAGATTATACATGATTTAAAAGGTACAAAATCACTAAATACATTAGGATTCAAAATCTTTGATAAAGAAGGATGTGTAATAATAAGTTCAACTTTTTCCCCCTTCCGTTTAAAAGCATTTTTAACTTGGGATTTCAAAGTTGAACCTGCATCTTTCTTCGCCTTCTTTCGCATGCAATTTTTTCTTGATCATTGGATTGTTCTGTTGTTTTAATCTATTTTCATGAAAATCATCAAGAACTGAAGAACTTTCAGCCGTAGAAGAAGAAGAAAAATCTATTGATTAAGTTAAAATTCATTAATTAGAGAGAGAATAAATTTAAAACTTTAAACTATGATAAATGTAATAACTATTGTGATTGAATTAATAAAAACAGTAGAGATTTTAGGATTGAAAAAAAAAAAAAAGAAGAGAGAACCGTCTGAGCGAGGAAAAAGTGTTGTCTCCAAATGAGATGGATTTTGGAGGAAAAAGAATTTTTTTTGAAATATTTCAGAATGATATGGAATAATAAAAAAATATGATAAATAAAAATATGTCTATAAGTGATCTTTCCTAAAAGTTATTACTTTCATTTCATTTTATGTAAACTTAATATTTAAGAATGTGTAATTAAATTATGAGGTGAGTATTATATTCAATAATCACTTGTCAACATCATTCCCAGCCCCCTACTAAGTAAAAAGGGGTTTGTTCAATCCCAAACATCTTCAACTAGGTTGAAACATGTCAAAATCTGGATTTGAAAGAGCAAGCTATGAAAAAGAGAACCTCCTTGATCACATGAAAAAATTTTAAGGCAAAATTGACATAATTGTTATCGACTTATCGTGAGAATTGGCATAAATAATCAATATTTGATGTAAT
>JAABOM020000084.1:11398446-11414761 GCA_011800125.2 Solanum clarkiae | reverse complement strand
CACTAGTTCTGGATGGTGAAACAAATTCTAGAAATGGTCTCTTCATACTTTTTGGAGCTTACCGAGGGTAGTTTTGGTATTTTGAGTTTAAACTAGTTTTATCGTGTTGCATTGATAAATGAGGCAAGGAGTCCTTGAAACTAATTTATTATGATTCTTTCGGGTCTGAATCCCTATTTTTGGAATCAATACATATAAAGTTTGTGTACTTCTGATTCCAGGTGAGTTTCAAGCGTCTGTTCCATGTATGGAATTAGACTTGGCTTTGCTGGTTTTGCGGATATTTGGTGCAGATAGCCTAAACCTCCATGTTCATGCCTCTCTCCACGTGTTTGCAGAGGATAAACCCCCTAGACCTCGGTGTTCATGCAGATGGGCCCATATTTTCAGAGAGTTAACTAAGTTTGGCGTTCGCGGAGAGATCCTTTTACATGAACAATTTTAAACTCAAAGAATACCATTTTTGTTTCATTTTCAAAATTATCATGCTTTTTGGGCTATTTTGAGTACAGTTTTTTGAAAATTTAACTTGGGTAAGTGTTTTTAACACTATATTAATCATTTTCTATAAGTGTTATCTTGATTTGTTCTTAAATTTCATGATTTGGATGTCCAAAATTCATAATTTTTAGACTATGATTTCAAAAAGTTAAATGTTAATTTTCCATTCCATTTAAGCATGAATTTAGTGGGATTTCACCCCCATTGGCTCCATTTATTCGTGTAGAACTTGATATTAAAGTTATTTTTTAGATTCAAAAACTTCAAATTTTGGCCCTAAATTTGACTATTTTGCCCCTAAGCCTATTTTATGTCAATATAGGTATTAAAATGGTCCTCTTGATGCGTAGTATCTATTGTTTATAGTGGATCTATTGAGGATCATATTTTGAATTGAGTTGATTGAAAGCTTGTCAAGTGCGATTTCAGTATTGAGGTAGGTTCCGCTAACCATCTTGGGACTGGATTTGAGTCATTGATTATGTTTGTGGTAATTGTAAGATATAGACTGATTCATGAGTAATTATGTCGATATAATAGAATAATGATGGTAAGATGTACCCAATTTAGGCGAATTATGAGTAAATTGTGATCCTATTGACAAACTGAGCTGAAATGTTATGAATTGAGATAAGTTGGGATATTGATGTGATAATATGAGTCTTGTGAGAATATTTGGGTAATTACATAGTAATTGATGGTTGTTGAGATACCTTTGAGATGTATATATATATAGTTAGGATGAGTAAGGTCTGGTATAATTGATATTCTTATATAATTAAAACAAGTAAGGTTTAGTATGATTGATATTCTTGTATAAATGGGATAAGTAAGGTATGGTATTACTGATATTCTTTCATAATTGGGATGAGTAAGGTCCGATGTTATTGATGTTCTTGACTATTGATATAATTATAATGATTCGGGACAATGATGATAGTTTGAGCATTAGTTGTGACACGATATTATTCTTTATGAGCATACAATTATATAAAATTCATGTATCGGTATTCTTGTTTTGATGACATTATATATGTACATATTTATGGGTTATATCATTGATTTACAGTTGTTGCATATACTTGTGATATCCCTTGAACCTGGTAGGAGGCAAGGGTATTATGCTCCACATTAGTACCACCCTCTTGACCAATCAAAGAGGCAAGGGTGGGATTCATATCATATATTCCCTTGATCGACGGCAGGTGGCAAGGACATGGCACTATGACACTCCTTGACTACGAGCAGATGGCAAGGTTGAGGCATCCTAATATTACCTTGACCACGGGCAGGTGGCAAGGGTGTGAAAATCTTGAGCATATGGATTGATGAGTTATGCATCATATTCACATCATTTATTGATGTACAGTACTATGGGTTATTGACAATGCCTTACCTCATTATTTTTTATATATTTAACTATGCACTAAACTTTTTGCATGGATGGATAAGATCCTTTGTTATTGAATACTTGTTTCAATTTCTCTTACTTAGTCGATTAAACCTACTTAATACATTTTAGTGTACTCACCCCTACTTTGTTTCTCCCTGCAAATCGAGCATAAGAACTGACGCAGTGTAGTTGCTCACTCTTGTTAAGCTATTCTACTTCCATCCAGATCTTATCGGTAAGGCTCAGACAGTGGGTCACCGTAGATCTTTGGGATTCCTTTATTGCTTTCTTTCAGACTTGCATCAAATATTATGAGACAACTTTCTATTTCACTTGAGACAGTTGTTCTATTTTATCATACTACCTTAGATTCTCTTGTACTTATGACTCCAAGTCTTGGGAGATTTCTCATGTTATATAAGATTTTTTCACTTTATTTTATCTTTCTTTAGTTACGATCTGAATTTGGGTCGTGACAGATTTTGTATTAGAGCTCTAGGTTCGTTTGTCTCATTAGTAAAGAGTAGGGTGTCTAATAGAGTTTTGTAGATCGATGTGTAGAATTCCACACCCATCTTCGGGAGGCTACAGAGCATTTGATATGAAAGGCTTTCACATCTTGCTTTCATTTGTGCATTCTGTTGTATTTCCCACTTTGAAAGTGTCTAATCTACTCCTTCTGCACAGATGCCGACTACCAGATCTCATCGATCAATGGGAGATCCCAAAGAAGCTAATGTGGCTCCTACTCGAGGTCAAGGCAGAGTTTGTGATAGGTCTAAGGGTCGAGGACCCATTTGAGGGGAAGCTCCACCCCAAGGCTAAACTAGATTAATTTTTCTCGAGCCTACTTATGAGTCGGTGGGGGCCTGCAAATCCTATTCCACCACTCTCAACCCCAGCGACTACACCCTTGATTTAGGAGTTACTTTTGATAAAGCACTTCACACCCCAGCTACTATTGATGTACCAATCTCTGTAGCACCAATTGGTCCTTCCAAAGCTCTATTTCAGCCAACCATGATTCATGTTGGTGCTTCTTAAGTTCCAACGAATTCTCCTATGACCACTATGAGTTTTCCCCAAACATCTAGGCCAAGTTCGGGTTCTCATTTTCTGAGTTTGGCTATTGCTCTATCTATTGCACCACCTTATGTAAGGTTCCACCATCTTCTTCCATCCCATCCATGTCCATAGCAGAGCAGAAGAGCTTTGAAAAGTTTTTGTGGTTGTCTCCTTCACGATCAGATGGTACCCCTGGTGATAGTGCCTATGATTTTCTATCGAAGAGCCCGGATCGGTTGTGTAACCTGGCTATTCTTAAGTCATATAGGGTTGCCTACACTTCTTACCAATTCACCGCTTCACCAAGGAGCGGTGGTGGTAAGTTGTAGCTCATTGGGATGCTGGATCTTTAGCTTTGACATGGGAGCAATTTATAGGGGTATTTTTGGAGAAGTTCATGCTATATAGTCTGCGGGATAGCTATCAGGATGATTTTAATAGGCTACAACAGGGTTCTATGTTCATTTCTAACTATGAGGCTATATTTCACACATTGTCCATGTATTTCTTTTCCAGCATCCCTACCGAGTTTTAGAGGATTCGATGCTATGCCAAGGGATTGGCAGGGTATCTTCAGGAGGCTACAATGTCCTGGTTCTGTCTGGAGGTACTTTTTAGAGTATTTTTGATCACTTTAATATGATAGAGCACATAAGGCATGATAAACAAGGTGGTTGGAAGAGATTCCTTTAGCATGGTTAGTTTATTAGACCCCCGCCTCGTGATAAAGGATTTCAGAGACAACGACATCAGGTTGGGCAGTTTAGGAAACTCTTCCAGCATTTTACAGCGGTGATAGATATAGGCCTGCTCATACAGGCTGTGATAACTCTCTTGGTTCAGCTAGACGTAGCGGTTCCTTGGCACTATCATCTCACAGGAAAGACCCCAAGGATTGATATGTTTGTGATAAGGTTGAGCACTTTGCCCACCGTTGTCCATGTCCAGTGTCTCTTACATAGACTTAGGATCACAGACTGCAGCCAGAGAAATCTCTCAGGGCATGAGGGGTGGTACTATAGGAAGTCATGCTACAAGGAAAGTAGATCCCGTGGTGGCTGACAAGTTAGTGGTGGTTGTAGAGTTTTCTATGTTCTGCCAGATAGATGAAACGATCCCAAAAGTTGCCTGAAAATGTGCCTCGGAAGTATCCAAAATTGTAATTTTCATATATCTCAAAATTCTTGCGTGATATCAAAAATCTAACTTCATATTGTTGTTTAGGAGGTCAAATTGAGTGAAAAATAAATCTAACCCCAATTTAAGAGCAACTGTATGGAAATTTGAAAATCGTGCCTCAGTTTATTTTTTTGGCTAGTTTCTATCTCTGTCCAAGACTTTCGGGTCTTGGGCCTAAGTGTTCCCATGCATGAAAATTCCTATACTTAGCCTTATTTCACCAACATATCATTCAAAACATTCACAAATTTCACTCAAACACTTAGCCAACATTTCATCTCCTAAATTCAAGTCTCAACTCATATGGATTTCAAGGTTCTCACTCAAGCTTCAAGTCTCCATCCCCAATCTTCATCAAGCTATTCTCCCAAGCTAAGATATGTGGGTTTCTTTCATGGTTTCCTTTTACCCATGATAGCCAAACTCTCTTTTACCTAAAATTGCATGATTCAAAGTTGATCTACTTATGGGTCTTATCTATTATGAATTTCATTGCACACTATGTTGGGGTTTCATGAAATTATAGTTATTTTAGCATGTTTTGAGCTATGAATTTAAGGTCTATTATGAGATTTGATGAATGACTTTAATGTATATATATATATTGAGGGTATTACCAAGTATCTGTTGTTGGTTTTGCAATGATTTTACTTGCATGATTTTACTCTTGAAATGCATGATTTTACACTAGCACTATGCACCCACCAAGTGTTTGATAAAATATTCGGGTTATGATTTCTTGAGGAATTAAAGGTCCACTGCATATCTCATGAATTGAATGACTATATGATGATGAAAGGAATATATGTATATGATATTATCTCTATGTTGTGGGGAAAATGACCAAGCCTCACTAGGGGGGTTGTAGGCCCAAGTAATCTTGTTGATGGGTTTGTACCTTGATCACCTAGCTCGGTAGGTTGCAGGCCTGTGCAACCATGTCAAGGGGTTTGTACCTTGATAACCTTTTTGGGGATTTTGTACCTCATCAACCACATTAGGGGGTTTGTACTTCATCAACCACATGAAGGGGTTTGTACCTCATGCGCCTCTCCAAAGAGGTGTTAAACCTTGGATATTAACCACAATAGTCTCTCCTAACACATGGATTATGTTCTATATAAGTATGGTTTACTTCAAGCATCATTCATACATGACATATTGCTATATGCTAATTCATTGTCTATGTTACGCATTTTGATTATGGTGCTTATCACTTGTTACATTGCATCCTACATACTTAGTACATCCAAATGTGCTAACGCATATTCTATGCCTACATGATATCACCATGTAGGAACCGGAGCCCTGCTTGAGCATCTCCATTCACGTAGCTAGTACGATTTCACTCAAGCTTGTTAGGAAGTCCTCCATTCTGAGGACGTTACTTATGACCTCATTCTATGTTCTAAAACTATCTTTCTTTTATGTATATGTTGACTATGAGGGTGATCTCGGTTGCTTGTCTTGGACCTTACTCTTATCTATGTAGTAGAGGTGTTGTTGGACATGTCATCTGTATTGTTATAATCTTTAACTCCCCCTTTACTCTTGTTGTTATGATATGAATGATGTTCTTTATCCCCGGATATCCCTATTTCTACTCTTTTGTTGGTATTTTATTATTTTCGCGACAAAGGATGTGTAATGATGTGCTATGAGGTTTTGCTTAGGGTCCCTTCGGGTTCCCCTTTCCTGTCACATCTAGGCCCTAGGCTTGGGTCGTGACAAAAAGAGGGAGGAGGAAGGAAAGTTCAAACACTTTCTCTCTATGCTTAAGCAACTATCAATCAACATCCCTCTTATTGAAGCTTTGGAGAAAATGTCATGTTATGCAAAGTATATGAAGGATTTGGTTACTAGAAAGCACATAGTGAGCCAGGAGCTTTCTCAAGAGCTTCAACATTACGGTGCTATCATTACTAAGTCCTTGGTTCAAAAGCGTGAAGACCCAAGTGCTTTCACTATACTTTGCACTATAGGAGACGTAGAGTTCACAAGGGCACTATGTGATTTGGGTACAAGTATCAATTTGATCCCTCTTGCAGTTTATAAGAAGCTTGGTTTGAGTTCCCTTGCTCCAACTAAAATGCGGTTGTTGATGGCGGCTAGAACTGTGAAGAAACTTTTAGGCATAGTCTATGATGTGTTGGTAAAGGTTGAAAAATTCATATTCCCTGCAGATTTTGTGATTCTTGATTGTGTGGTTGATTTTGAAGTTCTTATTATTCTGGGAAGGCCTTTCTTAGCTATCGGTCGTACTAGGTTGATATGGAGAAAGGTTTGCTCAAGTTCAAATTTGGGAAGAATTAGGTCGTGTTTAATGTATGTCAACAAGCAAGGAAGGATAATGATGTGAGAGTGGTTTCGGTTATCGAGACTATTGATGATGATGAGTTAGAGGTACCACTTGAGATAAGACTAGTTTTTGCATTTTACTGACAGTGTTGATGAACTTCGACAATGATGGTATCCTAGACTATAAGGGAATTATAAATGCTCTTGGGGTGTCTTTTGGTCCTAGACGCTAAACTAAACTAGAGCTAGACTTGCAGAATACGGAGTCACCACCCACAAAGCTCTTCATAGAAGACCCACTGATGTTAGCATTGAAAGCACTTCCAGCACATATGAAATATGCATTTTTGGGAGTCAACAACACTTTAAAGATCATAATAGCTGCAGATTTCACTGATGAGAAAGCGGATGCTCTTGTAACAATGCTCAAACAATTTAAGTAGGCCATCAGATATACTATTGCAGATATTATTGGTATCCCTCCTGGGGTTTGTGCACAGAAAATCCAGTTAGTCAAGGACTACAAGCTGCGCATTGAGCATTAAAGGTACCTAAACGCTCCTATGCAAGAGGTTGTTCTCAAAGAGATCATTTAAATGGTTGGATGCAGGAAGAATCTACTCAATTGCCGATAGTGAATGGGTGAGTCCGTTGTAGTATGTTCCAAAGAAATGGAGTATCACAGTGCTACCTAATGCTAACAATGAATTGATCCCTATGAGGCCAGTCACACGATGGAGGGTGTGCAAGATTACAGAAAGTTCAATGCCTTGACAAAGAAGGACCACTTTCCTATGTCATTCATGGATCAAATATTTTACGGACTAGTAGAAAAGGGCTAGTACTATTTTCTCGAAGGGTGTTCTGGCTATAACCAGATCATCATTGCTCTAGAAGATCAGTAGAAGACCACATTTACATGCCCCTATGGCACCTTCACATTTAAGAGGATGTCATTTGGGTTGTTTAATGCCCTAGCAACATTTCAAAGATGCATGATGTCCATCTTCTCAGAACTGGTGGAGAGAACTATTGAAGTATTCAGGAATGACTTAGTATGGTTGGAAACTCATTTGAGGATTGCTTGGCACACCTACATGACATGTTACAAAGATATGTAGAAAGTAATCTGGTGCTAAACTGGAAAAATGTCATTTCATGGTGAAAACGGGTGTTGTGTTAAGCCACAGGATATCTGCCAAAGGCATTGAGGTTGACAAAGCTAAAGTTGAGGTGATTGAGAAGCTTCCACCACCCATCTCAGTAAAAGGTGTCAAGAGTTTCTTGGGACAAGAAGGATTCTATCGGAGGTTCATAAAAGACTTCTCTAAAATTTCACACCCATTGTATAAGATATTGGAGAAAGATGTTAATTTCATGTTTGATGATGCATGTACAGAAGCCTTTGAAGAGTTAAAGAAGAGGTTGATCTCAGCATCAATTATTGTGGCTACAGACTGGTCCAAACCCTTTGAAATCATATGTGATGCAAGTCAGGTTGCTCTAGGTGTGGTATTAGGGTAGTGCAAGAAGAAGACATACATCCCATATATTATGCCAACAAAGTCCTAAATGCGGCCCAGAAGAATTACACTGTCACAGAACAAGAGTTATTTGCATTGGTCTTCGCATTTTGAAAACTTCAAATCATATCTGTTAGGAGCCAAAGTGGTGGTGCATACAGAACACTCAACACTTAAATATTTGATGGTTAAAAAGGATGTGAAGCCAAGGTTGATAAAATGGGTGCTTCTCTTTCAAAAGTTCAACTTTAATGTCATTGGCGAAAAGACAGAGAATCAGGTTGCAGATCAACTATCCAGATTGGAAGATGGGGCAATGATGAAATTTGATGATGGATTGGAGATAAATGATTCCTTCCCAGATGAGAGAATGTTGGGTTCATCGCATGATCCAATACCTTGGTTTGCAGATTATGCAAATTACTTGGTAAGTGATATCATGTCGCCCGACTTAAATACACATTAACGTCGGAAGTTTATGCATGATGTGAAGAAGTTCCTTTGGGATGATCCATATTTATTTCGTGTAAGTGGTGATGGGATTATTCATCGTTGTGAGGCATGCCACTCGTCATTGGTGGGTGGACATCATAGTGGGATTCGAACAACCCACAAGATTTTACAATATGGGTATTATTGGCCACCATCCACCAAGATGCCTATAACTATGCCAAAGCTTGTGATAGGTTCCAAAGAGAAGGTGCGGTTACTCGCAAGCATGAGCTCCCTCTAAATCCTATTTTGGTGATTGAGTTGTTTGATATGTGGGAGATAGATTTCATGGGACCATTTATTAGCTCACATAAAAACAAGTACATCTTAGTTTTTGTGGATTATTTATCAAAGTGGCTGGAGGCCATGGATCTACATAACAATGAGGGTAAAAGTGTCATAGCATTCCTAAAAAGGAACATCTTCTCGTGATTCGGTACTCCTCTGGCTATCATCAGTGACGGAGGTTCTCACTTCTGCAATAGACTTTTTAAAGCTCTTCTTGAAAAGTATGGAGTGAAATATAAGGTTGTGACGCCTTATCATCCCCAAACAAGTGGGCAAGTGGAAGTGCTAAATAGGAAAATTAAACAGATTTTATCTAAGATTGTGAATCCAAACCAAACAGATTGGTCACCGAAGATGGATGATGCATTATGGGCATACCGGACTGCATTCATGACCCTTATAGGCATGTCCCCATATAAACTTGTCTTTGAGAAGGCGAAGGCATGTCATTTGCTAGTTGAACTTGAGCATAAAGCAATGTGGGCATTGAAGAAGTTGAATCTAGATTAGAATGATGCGGCCACCTCTAGATTGAGCCAACTCAATGAGCTTGATGAATTTCGATAGAAAGCATATGAGAGCTCATCCTTGTATAAACAAATAATGAAAATACAACATGATCACCACATAGAAAATCGCCAATTCACACCAGGGGACTTGGTGCTACTCTTCAATTCCAGACTAAAGTTATTCCCTGAGAAGCTCAAATCCAGATGATTGGGACCCTTTCAGGTAGCACACATCTTTGATCATGAGGCCATTGAATTGGAAAGACAAAATGGAGGTACTTGAAATGTGGAAAAGATCAAGACGATTGAAGAATGGGATCTTAAGGAAGTCTGAGTACTCATAATAGCTATGTTGTGCCGCGATAATAAATCAGGCACTGTTTGGGAGGCAATCCAAGGTGGATCATGTCGCTTAGGCGCCAAGATCTGTTTTTAACCCCTATTTATTCTCTTTTTTTTTTTTTGCTTGATTTGGTGCATTGGAGACAATACACAATTTTTTTTTGTAAGGGTGTGTAGGTAGTTATGGGCCTCAGTAAAGTCTAAGTAGTTTATGGTCCATAACTACCCCAAATTTTAATCCCGGGGTTTTCCTATTTATGTACTTTTTCCTTGTAAATATTTAATTTCTGTTGAACCAGCACGTTTAGGATGTTTCGATAATATGTGTAGCATATAGTACTAATGCTTATGTCATATAGCATGTTTTTATATTTTGTTTAGAAAAGTGATACCCACCAAAAAATTTTGATTAGTAGTTAAATAGATATCGTGCATGTTTGGGGTTTAGCAATCGTTTTTCTGATAAGTGATGGTAATTGAGACATGAAGTATGATCTGTGAGTCTTTTGTTGATGATGTATGTAATGTCATGTGATTGTGATCCTACTTTGCTTGATCCGTATATTTTGTGCTAATTCAGAACTTGCCCTGTTACTCTAAGCTAGATTGTAGATTGAATGGACTAGGAAGGATCTTATACTTTTGTTCTTTAATTAGTCCACTTTAGCCTAAAATTGACTAACCAAATGAAGTTTTATCCCTTGTTCTAAATATTTGGGACTTACATGTACCAATTCTTTCAAAAACACCTAATTAGCCTAACCTTGTCTAGTGAAAACCTCGAAATTGGCCCTGGTTCGTCCTTGAGCATTATGAACCTTGGTTGAGGCAAAAAGCCTAAGTTCAGGGTGACTACCAAAAATAGCCCTGGTTCAAGGGATATATATTGTGTACTTCAATATAGGCTAAAAGCCTAAGTTGTGGGTGCTCAGTGTAAGGGTAAAATCACAAAAAATAAGGTAGTGAGTTGGGAATGAGGAGAAAAAGAAGAAAATCATGTACAAGGTACAAGAAAAAGAAAAAGAATGCCTTATATTGAGAGTAAAAAGCAAAATGAAGTGTAAAAATGAGGCAAAAGCTAAAAAATGAGAAGAAAATATCCGAAAAAGCTTAAATGTGGAAAAAGGGAGGATAAGTGAAAATATTGGAGTTGGTAAGGTGACAGTGATGAAAAACGTAGTTCAAGGATGGATCTTAATCACTATTTTTTCCAAAATGACATACCAAAGCCCCTGAGCCTACATTACAAGTCTAAAAAGTCCAAAAGTGATCCTGTCTAGTTAGTTGAAAATCTGAGTCATGAGTATAGGGGAAAATTTATGGTATTCGTCATTGTGGATGAACATCTTTTGTGAGAGTGAGTGTATTTGCACAGTCGCAAAGCTAAATTTTGAAATCATAATTGAGTGTCAAAATGGAAATTCTTTCTGTGAGGGCACTTACATTCCATTGTTAGCATTTGACTTGTTCATTGATTGTCGACTATTGATATTCCTTTGCTTGTCATAGTTGTGTTGTCAAATGCATCAGTATGTTTTGGTTTGCTAAATAGCTATCTGATCTTGTTTTGAAAAGTTGATGTGGGTACCGGAGTTTGAATTGTATGTGGTGTATGCCATTGTGTTGAGGTCTGTATGTTGCTATATTGTCTATATAGATTGAGTCATCTCTTGAGGGCAACCAATAATTTTAAGTTGAGGGTGTTGATGTGCTATCAAAATATAGCACATTTGATGCTTAAAACTTGGGTTTTTGTGTATTTTCAATGCGATATTTATGGTTTTATGTGTTTTTCATGTTTTGTTTGCAGAAAAGTAGGTTGGCATGATTTTGGGACAAAATTGCAGACTCTTCCGATTTTTGATGGTTTATGGGACCCTTTGTGAGTCGTAGAGGATTCTACAAGTCGTAGAGTTGGTTTTGCAGTGATTTTCAGTGAAAGATGAGATCTGAAGTTCATATACTCGCGATGATTTTCAGTGAAAGATGGGATCTGAAGTTCAGCTATACTAAACCTCTATATGAGTCGTATAGAGAGGTTTCATGAAGAATTTTAGTGAAGGAATAATTAATGCAAATGAAGTCCACGAAGTGTAATACAAGTCATTAATCAGTCTACGAATCATAAAGTGGATTCATAGCAGTGAAGTCCAAGATCTTAAGAGCTGAATACAATACCCTAATCACAACTCGCAAAGTAGTTTACGAGTCGTAAATGTCTGTCGTAGAAAGTCGACAACCAATTTTTCTCTTTTTTAATGACTTGTTTGTAAATACTACAAATAGTAATTTTTAGGTCATTATTAAAGGGAGCATAGTAGAGATTCATTAGAAAGTACTTTTAGGGTTTTGTACTTGGAGACTTCATTTTTGGAGGAGAATACATTTGTGCATTAATTGGATCTTCAAATCTTGTGATTCTAAATTAATTTTGGATTTGCTTATTCTTCAATTCAATTGGATAAGTGTTCAATTATGCTTTCAATTCATAATTCCTTCATCTACCCATAACATGAGTAGCTAAATCACAACTTGAGGTTATGAGAACCATGAAGATCTAACCAAATAAACCCCGATAATTTGCAATTCTTGAAATGGATATTTGCATGTATTAATCAATTCTCTTCGTTTTTTATGTTTTCTAGTGGTGGCCAACATTAGAACTTGCCTAGTGTTACCTTTCCGATGCAGGTGGTAATGAATAGGAAAAAGAGATTCATCAATAGGATTCGATGATGTGTTCTCATCTAATCAACCGGACTAGATAAAGTGGAGATTGGCTGGGACTATGGTAATGGTTAGTATTACACACTGTGGAGATGAGCCAAGTCACATAGTGAAAATCGCCTCTCACCTTTGATCAAAGGGCTTGGTGAACTTAAATTACCGTCTTACATGCTATACTCTAGTTGAGAATAGGGTTACCCGGGGATATTGAGTTGGTGAATCATGGGGAACACAATACCCAAGTTGCTCTCCATTATTGATTGTCTCTTGTGTTAGTTTAGTTTATTTTCTTATTGAATATTGCAAACCCCACTGTTGTTTCCCTAGCACACGCAAGTGTACGTGGTCAACCCAAGTAATATAGCGGCTCTTTTCAGAAGTCAGATGTTGAATCCAA
Source organism: Solanum clarkiae (assembly GCA_011800125.2). Lineage (NCBI taxonomy): Eukaryota > Viridiplantae > Streptophyta > Magnoliopsida > Solanales > Solanaceae > Solanum > Solanum clarkiae. The sequence continues at coordinate 11,402,047 of JAABOM020000084.1, read as the reverse complement.
AGGACTTGTCGATTAATTATTCACTAAGTTATATTAATTCTAATTATTTATTTAAGTGGTGAACAATTAACTAAGATGAGAAATATTTTTACACAATTAATGAATGAATCGATCTAAGATTATGATTTAGCTAATAATCATGTTTAGCCTCTATTTCATCAAATTATTTGATTATCTAGTTGTTGATTCATAGGGTTAAAATTACCTAAATAGGGTTGCATGCCTTTGTCGGCCTACCTTTATTGACTGTCTAACTATATCGTTCAGTGGGGATAGACACATCAATAAAAATATTTTAACGTTATCTTCCTGTATTTTGAACCAAGCAAGGTATAAGGGTAGTTGTCACAGGTCTCTCTTACACAAATCAATCTAGTTTTCTAGTCAAGTAAGCTCCCTATACTACAGTGTTCTATCTATTCCAACATCTCTTGAATCCAGAACAGACAACAGATTTATTCCACGGTTGACCAGACTATGAAATATAGATTAAAGAAATACAGGAACAATTAATATGATAAATAAATATTTCAAATCAATAATGACTAAATAATTATCTTATTAGCTACCATAATCTTAGAACGAGAAGTTTAACTCCATATAGACATAAAGAAATTGTCACAAATCATTCAAAGATTAATATAAAAATAAATAATATTGGAGAAGAAAAGATGAAACCAAAATTCTCCGGTCTCCATGGCGGCTCCTATTTCTTTTTAGGTTAAAAGTTATATAAAAACTAATTTTGTGAAATATTTATAAGTGTAAGAATAAATCCCAAATAAAATAATTGAGTCCAAAATAAATTGAAACCCAAAATCAAAAGGAATTAGCCCTTCACACGAACTGTACGCGTCTTCAACAATTGATACTGCCACATGGCAGCATCTTGGAGCTCTTTCAATTGCAATTGAATTGCAATTCGGTAATATGCATATATAATAATATATATTATATTCAATTTAATCCATTAAGCTGCTGCTTGAATTTTCTACTGTAATCCTTCCTTTTTAATTTGTTTGAGCTCCAAAACTCTTTATTTTCGCACCAATTTAATCTTACAAATAAAACACATAATTTAGCACAATTCATAAAATTTTGCTCAAAAAAGATAAATAAAAAATATTAAAAATAAGATAAATAATAACTGAAAATATGTAATTTTGGCCTCACATCACTACCCCACACTTAAAATTTTGCTCGTCCAAGAGTAACCATTAAAGCTCATAAAAAATCAAATAGGACCACCACTTTGGTTGATACAAATAATTTAGGTCATCCAAAAAAAAATTAAAAATATCACGTACACTTCTCAATCATTATGCAAGATATACAAATAAATAACAAACTTTTAACCTCCTAACCTCAAGAAAGGACTCTAACTCATCCACTTTAAGTTTGCTCACCTAATCTCTCAAAGAAAGTTAATAACATCACCTATCTATGATGAAACAAGTGCCCTCACAAGAAAAAAAAGTAGTTCACATACTCAATTCAAAAGATTGAATATAAATTAAGGACTTTGCATTAAAGAATAACTCTCACACTCACAAAATATTCACAGGTATGTGCAAAAAAAACCATAGGATTGCTCATTACGTACATCTCCACTAATTAAGTATGCTTGAATAGAATCAAATAGGACTTTTATAGGGTGTAATGTAGGCTAGGGGATGGGTAGGAAAACTATATAATAGTGACTTACACTTCCCTAAGTACTTTGCACTTTTAGACTTCATCACCCCATTATCTTCTTCTCTTTATTTTTTTCAACCCTCTCTTCAATAAATATTTCACTAACAATTTTATCTCATCAAGAACATTTCACTTTTTTTCAATTTTTTTCTTTTTTTTTTATGACACATTCTTTCAAAGAGGGCTTTTTCATCACCATGTAGCTACTGTTGATCACCTTTTACCACTTAAATATATCTTTTCTTTAAATTTGACAATTATAATAAGTCCATACTACAGTGCTCAAGGAATCAAGGTGCAAAAACTAGAGACTCAATAAAATTAGATCAAAGTAAAAATATGGCTATCAACAAAAAACTATAAGCTTAAAAGGATTAACTAGTGATATAATATCTGAAAAGGCTAAAAATTTTCAAGACAAATGAAAGAAAGTCTATTATCATCTCCTAAACAAAGCAATACTTCTTATTTCACTTCAATAATATGCAGGGCAAGTTCTAGACTAATTTGCAAAACATGGAATAAATAAATTCTCACCGTACATGGCACAAGTATCAATCAAGATGGATCAATTCCACTTCTAAGAAAGACAGAGTCATAACAAACAAAAATAAAATAAGCTATAGAGTCACAACCATGAGTCTAAATGTCAAATAATTTGCAATTTAATTAGGAATCAAGCATTCATAAGAGAGTACTACTCAAAATTAGGCCTAAATAGCAAGTACCAAAGAAATCAGAGATATTTTTCTTTTCTCTTCAAAAAAATAAAAATTTACTTCTTAAAAATAAAAAAATAATAAAAATAAAAGATATTCGGTTCAAGGGACCTCCTTCGGAAAAGAACCGAAAAGAAAAATCAAGGGGTGTGTTAAGTGTGTTTCTACTAATGGGAAAAATATATAAATAAATAAATAAATAAATAAATAAAAATCTTTTTATAATTTTTATTAAATATTTTTTTGTTTTAGCTTTTTAATTTTATTTTTTTGAATATTAAACAAACTCTAAAGCACACTCTATCCTAAACAATATATTTGGAAGAATTCTCACCCTACACTTGAAAAGATGTTATGTCCTCAAAGTATTAATTAAAATTTAAATTAAAAGTTAGGAAAACTCCCTGAGGCCTTTAGACCTAGCTAGAAACATCTTCTCTCAATATGCATCGAGGATGGCGCCAACAATGGCGCCAAAAACTTGTTGTTTCCCTAGAACATGCAAGTGTACATGGTCAACCCAAGTAATATAGTGGCTCTTTTCAGAAGGCGGATGTCGAACCCAAAGGACGACTTGATTAATTATTCACTAAGTTATATTAATTCTAATTATTTATTTAAGTGGTGAACAATTAACCAAGATGAGAAATATTCTTACACAGTTAACGAATGAGTCGATCTAAAATAATGGTTTAGTTAATAATCATGTTTAGCCTCTATTTCAACAAATTATTTGATTTTCTAGTTGCTGATTCACAGGGTTAAAATTACCTGAACAGGATTGCATGCCTCTGCCAGCCTACCTTTATTGACTACCTAACTACATCGTTGAGCGGGGATAGATACATCAATAAAAGTGCTTTAATGTTATCTTCTTGTATTTTGAACCAAGCGACGTGTAAGGGTAGTTGTCACAGGTCTCTCTTACACGAATCAATCTAGTTTCCTAGTCAAACAACCTCCTTATACTACTGTGTTCTATCCATTCCAACATCTCTCAAATCCAGAACAGACAACAGATTTATTCCATGGTTGGCCAGACTATGAAATATAGATTAAAGAAATATAGGAACGACTAATATGATAAATAAATTTTTTGAATCAATAATAACTAAACAATCATCTTATTAGCTACCATAATCTTAGAACGAGAAGTTTAACTCCATATAGACATGAAGAAATTACCA
>JAABOM020000084.1:11372540-11398346 GCA_011800125.2 Solanum clarkiae | reverse complement strand
GAAGAATCACCTAGCCAAGGTCGATCCTATCTCGGGGGGGGGGGGGGGGTAGCCTGGGGGTTAAAGGAAAAACCTAGCCAGGGCTGATCTCGATATATATTTACCACTAATTAGCTGGTCATTTATGTTACTTGTTGTGCATAGATTATACAATAAATGTAAAGTAATAAAAAGAACATAAAGAGCATGATCCCACATTATAACTAAAGGTGGTCTCTTATCCTACACCAGTGTATAGTTTCATTTGAGTTGTTACTTCATATACAGTGTTTCCTGCCTTACATATTCAGTATATTATTTCGTACTGACATCCCTTATGTGGGAACTGCATTTCATGCTGCAGGTACAGGTGTTAATAGATCTCCCCAGTAGGTGTACAAGATATCCAACTGTTATTACCAAGCTCCAGGTTGCTTCGGAGCTTTGTGCATCTAGAGCTTGTATTTTTGTATTATATAGTTAGTCGAGGCGGGGCCTGTCCCAACCCTTATCAGATACTCAGCCTTACCTAGAAGCTTTGTAGGCTATATGAATTAAGTGTGGTCATGTCTCATACCTCAGACAATGTGACCTCAATGGCCTAGCCATATACATTTCCTTTTGGCTTGTTATTACTGTTTATTTTCTTAAAGGCATGTGAATTGTAGAAATCCATCATAATATGTGTAGAAATCGTATAGAAATAGGTTGGTTCTCTCGGTCCTTATTAGCAATGAGTGTCAGTCCGCCTTACTGGGATTTTGGGCGTGACAATGCCCCTCGAGCACGTTGACCTAGAGCCGACAAAGAGGCCGAGACAGGATGAGGAGGAGCCCATACCCGAGGAGGTGGTGTAAGAGTCTCTTTTTTTAGCAACTATTCGCAGAGAGAGAGCGCAGCACACCCCATCTAAAGTGGGTACATTCTGTACAGCTACAAAGGAGAGGCAGCCCCAAGAGCCCGCAAATCATCCTGAGCCTGGTGCTTGATGTACCATGATGTTTGACTTCTTTTGACCCCGTTCTCATTTTCTTATTTTGGATACTTTGTTCTTTGTTCTTTGTTCAGACAATATTTTTATTATGTTGGTTTTTGGTTGTTTTTAAATATTCTTATGTTGGATATTATTTTTACTTATGTGTTGGATGTTAATTTTTTGTTTTTAATGGATGTATATACACATCTCCCCTATTTTTGATCCCAATGTTTTCTTGCCATACTTATTTTTTCCTTGTGGACGCTTACTTTTCTGTTGAACCGGCATGCTTAGGTAGTGTAGATAATGGGTAAATTCATAGTAGTGGTATATATTGGCATATACATAATTTTTAGATTTTTTTTCAATGTTTTGATGAAAAATTGGGTACCCTCAAAATTTTTTAAGTTGTCATTATTGATGCATTGGTACATTTTTAGTATCTGGCAATGTTTGTTTTGATATTGTGAAGGTAAGATGAGACTAAAAGCATGACCTATGAGTCTATACTTAATTGTCGATGCAATTGCAATGTGTGTCGTGAGCTTATTTTGTTGCATTCATGCATCTTGTATGGACCCCAGAACTTTCCTTGTTACTCTAAAGTTGGTTTGGTGATGTGGTGGATATAGAAAGGATCTTAGGCCTTTGTTCTTTGAGGGAAACCATTTTTAGCCTAAATGACCCACCAGATGAGTGAGTGAATCCCTTATTCTAAACTTTTGATCTTATCATTTACTCATTCTTTCTTGATACCTTGCTAGCTTAACCTTGTTTGATGAAATGTCTTGATGTTGACCCTGGTCTATCCTTTGAACATATGAACCTTGATTGAGGCCAAAAGCCTATGTTAAGGGTGGCTGCAGTTAGTGGCCCTGGTTTGAGGCATAGATATTGTGTACTTCACCTGAGGCTAAAAGCCTAAGTTGAGAATGGTCCTTATTGTGGTAAAGTAATAATAATAAGGTGGTTAGTTGGGAAATCAAGAAAGAAATGAAAAAAGCATGATTCGAGTGAAGAAAAAGAAAACAAAAATGTCTTGAGTTGAGGAAAAATAGCCAAAATGTGCCTGAAATTGAGGTACAATTGAAAAAGAGAAAGAAAGCACTCGAGAAAAGTTCAAAACAGGAGAATAAGGGAGGATTGATTAAAAAGGATTGGATTATGAAAGTAAAAAATGTTCGTAAACATAGTTCAACGATAACTTTAGTCATAACTTGCCAAAAATGCCACACCAAAGTACTCTGAGCCTATGTTACAAGCCTATAAGTCCTAAAATGATCCAACTCCACTCTATCACCACGACAGAAGATGAGTATAGAGGCAAGCCTATGGTGTTAGCTAGTATGCATTGAATTTTAATTGTGAGAGTGAGAATGCTTCCTCAGTCCCTGAATTCTAAATGCTTTTGAGTGAGTATGAGGGACTTCTTTCTAGTGAGGGCATTTGTACTACTTGAGTAGCATATGACTATACCAATGATTGTGGACAGTTGATGCTCTTTAGCTTGTCATAGTTGGATTCTCACTCATTGTGTTCTTACTTGCTCAATAACTTTGCAATCCAGTTTCGAAAATAGCAGTTGGATACCCAAATCAAAGGAGCTGTTGTATATGCCATTAGATAACTGCTATGTATTTCTCTTTGTCTACGTAGATTGAGTTGTAACTTAAGGAGAAGCAACAATTCTAAGTTGGAGGTGCTGATCTGCTGTCAAAATACAACATTTTTAGTGCCTGAAACAAGGGATTTCGTGATTTTTTAAAGCGACTTCTTAGAGTTTTGATGTGTTTTTGTGTTAATCTTGCATAAATGTATGGTTGTCATGATTTTGAAGAGAAGTTGCAGAATTTTCTGAACAATAGGCCTTATGATCCCACCTACGAGTCATAGCTCAAGCTATAGGTCATAGTGTGGTGTCGTAGGAAGAATCATAGATCAATATTCAGAATTTTTCTATGTGAAGGTCACCCCTACGAAGCCATCATATGAGTCGTAAGTTACACTACGGCTCATATAAATGTACTCGTAGCAAGAATCAGAGAACCAAGATGTTGGACCAAAAACTGAAGAACAAGACTATGAGACCAATATACGAGTTGTATCTCAAGCAACGACTCATACCTATGGGTCGTACCATTTTAGTCCAAGAAGACAAGAACTTGATCCAAGACCCCAACTATGACTCATAGGTCATCCTACGAGTCGTACCTGTGTAACTTATCACATGCTAGTTGTCTTTTCTATGTAAATTCTAGGGCTACTTTGTAAATACTATATATAGTTTAAGTTAGATTTTTAGCATGAGAGTTGGAGAGGGATTCAACCATAGACTATTGAGAAATACCTTTTCTGAAACTTTTCTTAGTTTTTAGATTACTTTGTTATTCTCTCTTGGAAAACCCATTTTGGGGATTGCAAACTATGTTTTAGACTCATTGTTAATCAATAAAACTTGTGGGTTTGCAAATTGTGGTGCCTATTTTCTTCATAGGTATTGTTAAAGCTCTCAAATATGTTTAATATTTGCATTCTTGGGTGTTTTACCATAGCCATGAGTAGCTAAGCACCCACAACTTAGGGTTGCGGGAACCATGGGTAGTTGACATTGAAATAACCTAGGTTGCTTGCATTTCTATAATTGGGGTTTTGCATGTATTATCTATTTCCCTTCATGATTATTGTTGTTTTGTGGTGGCCAACAACGAACCCCGCCTACCATCATGATTCCGACCAAGGTAGTGACGAATAGGAAAAGGGAAGTAGATGATAGAATTTAATTGATGTGATCTTGTCTAATCAACCAAACCTAACCAAGGGGAGGTTGACCGGGACTATTTGTAATGGTCAGTTGGCACGCCATAGTGGCAGACCAAGCGCCATGGTGAAATTCGACCTTCACCTTTATAAGAGGGATGGAAGAACCTAAGTTACCATCCTGCATGCAAATCACCAATTGTAGCTATGTAGCTAGGGTAATCAAGTCAACGAACGATGGGGAACACAATTCCTAAGTTATCCCCAAAATTGAGTGTTTCCTTGCGTTATAGTTAGTGTTTATTTTATTTTGTTTTTGAATCACAAAAATCGTCCCATTTAGACATTGTAGTCATAAATGCTAGAAATAATTAGTGGTGAAATGTTGCAATAAAGCCATGTATTCCTTGTGGATTTGATCCTAACCTTCGTTAGCTTAATTGTAGACAACGATCCCTTTCTTATCGGAGGTTGAACATCATCAGCTCACCAATGAGATAGACACTAAAGAGAGTTCGGGACACATATGAAACCCATTAGCAACCAAAAGAATAATGAAAAAATAGTGTCACATCAGGCCCACATTAAAGACAAAAGAAGTTTCAACATACCGGTAGCAGCATCGGGAAACTCGTCTCCTTCTTGAGACACTTTATCAACATCACAACCTTTAACCATGTCCTAACCATAAAGGCAATCTAGAATTCTATGGCCAATCACACCACACCCAAAGCATGAACTCGTATTTTTCCTGCATGCACCGCCATGTTTCCTCCCATATATCGGGCATCTAGGACGAGTCATCCCATCATCTCCTCCTTTATTCTCATTGTCTTTATGAGGGCACTCTATCATCTTGTGGCCCTCATATCCACAACTATAAAAAGTATTGGTACCCCTCAAACATAAGCCATCATGTCCTTTTCCACACCTTGGGAACCTAGCACAAGGCACCGCACCACCACCACCTCTACATTTGCTACTTTGGAACTTCCTTTCACCACGGGCCCTCTTGGCCTCCTTACCTCCCCACTTATTGATAGAAGTCTCAGGAGAACTCACTTGTTGATCGAGGTGAGTTGCCAATTTTGTCGCCTCTTTGGCTAACACCCAAAGAGCGTCGTGAACCTCCACATTTGTCATATCATCGTCCGGAGTAGCTTCAGACATATCCTACAATGTAATGGTTAGGAATTAGCACTAAGCCCTAGGAGTACCTAAATCCATTACATGACATTGAGCATGAAGAAGTGAATTAAAACGACCCCAAAAAGTGTCCAAAAACGTGTCTCGGAATGTGAAAATTTTTTATTTCTTTATGTCAAAAAATCTATTTGGGTTTTCCAAAATATTACTACATATTCTTGTTGGGGGATCAAATTTAGGGTGAAAGGGTCTAACCTCAATTTTAAAGCGAAGAAATCAATTTATGAAATTGCATATCGTGCAATTTTCGGAGAGCTTTCCGTGTCGCTGAGCAGTGTAATTGGAGTTTCCGCGTCACCTCCGCAACGCAGAGATATGTGTCTTGGCGCTATATTTGATTAGCCTTCTCAATATTTTTTCTAAGTGTCGAGCCCTAATTTCCTAAGTTTATTTTCACTTATACTTAGAATTGTTTTACTCTTATACCACTCTAAAGATTTCCCAAAACCCATTCCCACACTTAGTCTTATTTTACTCTTAAAAACCAAGTCCCAAACCCTTTATCTGAATTTAAGGATTCTCTTCAAGCTTCAAGTCTCCATTGTCAACCTTCACCAAGAATTTCTCCAAAGCTAAGGTATGTAGTGTTGAACTATTGGGTCCTTTCACCCATGGTGCCTAAAGCCTCTTTTACTTAATATTTCATGATTTAAAGCGTATTTTACATGTGGGTCTTAAATATTGAGAAATTTACTGCACAGTGATTCTAATACAAGAAAGTGTGGTTGTATTGCATGTTTTGAGCTTCAAATCTTGGATCTAATGTTGGATTTAATGATGGGTTTTGATATGAATGTCTTGGGGGTGTTGCAAGGTATTTCTTAAAGGTTTTACCACTGATTTTCCTGAATGATTTCATCTATAAATTTCATGCTCTTTTTGCCCCATCACACACCCCCAAAGTGTTTGATAAAATGTCCGGTTATGGTTTTTTGAGGAATTGAAGGTCCAAAGCATGAGATATGATATGAATGATATTATGATGATGATATAGTGATGAAATGATGATGAAATGATCTTATGAACATGATTATTCTTGTATGAGGTATTGCATTAGAGCTTAGGATGAATCCTATATGAAGTGTTGCATAGACCATGCCCAACCCAAGAGAAAAGAGTCGGGGCACTGGATGGGGGTCTATACTCATTCACTAGGGTGATAGGTGCGATCATCACCAACCGGATGGGGGTTTATACTCATTCACTAGGGTAATGGGTGCCATTATCACCAACCTAAATGAGGGGTTTATTTCTTATTCACTAGGGTGATGGATGCAATCATCACCAATCTACCGAGGGGTTTGTACCTTGGATAGCTAGCTTGGTCTCATCTTCACATATGACATTCTATATGAGCATGATTTACTTAACATGTTTTACTTATGCATTGATCATACATGCCATAATGCTATACTATGTCTATTGCATATCGTCTTGCATTTTAGATTGTGATACGTATCTATTGTGGCATTGCATCCCACATACTTAGTACATTCAAACATACTAACGTATACTCTTGCCTACATGATATCACCATGTAGAAATCGGTGCCCGAGTTGATCATCCTCCTCCTCCTCCATGTGGTTAGACGGTGCTACTCTAAGCTTGTGGTGAGTCCTCTATTTCAGCAACTTCTATTATGTCTTTTCCCTACTATCTATGTATTAAGACACTACCTTATGTTATGTTTGACTATAAGGGTGAGCCCGATTACCACATTTTGCCCCTGCTCTTTCAATGTTTTTAGAGGTGTATGTTGGACAAGGTGAGTTCTATGTATGATTTGACTCTTGACTTTTGACTTCAATGTTTATGCAAGTTTCCCTTAGTCCCTTTCCCTTACTTTAATTGAACATGTCTTTTTTATGATTTTTCAACCAAGGATGTGTGACTATATGCTAAGAGGCTTATTTGGGGTCCCTTCGAGTTCCCCATTCGCTGTGTGACATCTAGACCCTAGGCTTGGGTTGTGACAAACTTGGTATCAAAGCACTCGGCTGATAGATTTGTTGAATCCAACACACTGTGTCAATTAGAGTCTTGTTCATGGTTATGAAGCATGTTATTACTATGAATAGGAGGCTGTGAGGCGTTTTAGGAAATGTTTCTCTTCTTCATGTCCTAAATCGTGCTATAGAGTTGTGATAAGTCCCCTAATGATTATTCTTCGTGATGCTAGATCATACCAAATACTAGAGGAAGGCAGACCCAAACTCCCTAGGAGCAACCTACCAATGGTGAGCTCCAGGATGCCCTTACTATGCTTTCCCAAGTGGCGGCCAATCAAGTTCAATAAGGGGGCCAAGCCCCTTATGATACTACCCCGGGATCTAGGGTAAGTGAGTTCATGAGGATCAATCCTCCGATTTTCCATGTGTTGAAGGTGGATGAAGATCCACAAGAGTTTAATGATGAAATCTGCTAAATCTTTTCTATTATGGGTATGGACCAAATGAGAAGGCGGAGTTGGTGGTGTACCAACTCAAGGGGGTGGCCTAAATTTGGTTTGACCAGTGGAGAGGCGAGAAAGATAATGGCTATATGGTGCTTTTGGAGGAATTCAAGTTGGCCTTCCCTAATCGGTTCTTCCCTTTTGAGCTTAGGGAAGCAAAGTTGGTTGAATTTATGAACTTAAAGCAAGGTGGTATGAGTAGTGAGGGAGTATGCCCTCAAATTTAACCAACTCTCAAAATACGTTCCTCACTTGATGGCCGATTCGAGGTCAAGAATGAATAAGTTTGTTATGGGGGTCTCCAATTTGGTAAGTGAAGAGTGTCGATCTGCAATGATCATTAGTGACATGGAGTTATCTCGGTTGATGACATACACTAAGCAAAGAGAAGAAGAAAAGTTGCGAAAAAGGAGGAGTCGTGAGGCCAAGAGAGCCCGCCTTGAAGGCAAGTTCCAAAGGGGTAATAAATTTCACGACCAGAGGCCTCCTTATGATACTAATAGGGGTTTTCTAATGACTTCCCTAGGCCTCAAGGTAATGTTGGTGGTGTGGCTCCTATTGATATGTGTCCTAGGTATGGAGGGGGTCATAAGGGCCCATGTCTAAAGGGTACCAATGGATGTGTTGATTGTGAGGAGCTTGGTCACGAGAGGGTTGATTGTCCAAGAAACTGTGGCAAGGTTCGAGTGCAAATGCAGTCCATTGGGTATAGGTGGTCCTCAAGGTGGTTCCCCAAGGCACAATCGCTCTTATGCTCTACATGGGAGGAAAGGGGTTGGTGAGTCCCCCGATCTTGTTACCAGTATGTTGAAAATTTTTGATCTTGATGTATATGATTTCATTGGTCTGGGTGCCACCCTTTTCTTTGTTACTCTCCTTATTGCTAAAAAGTTCTATGTTGACTCAGAGTTGTTGCATGAGTCATATGAAGTGTCTACTCCTATTGGTGCATCAGTTATTGCTAGGAGGGTGTATAGGAATTGTCCAATTTACATATTGCATAAAATCTACCTTCTGATCATGTTGCATAAAATCCTACCTTGTGATCATAGTTGATTTTGATGTTATTCTTGTGATGGATTGATTGTATGCATACTATGCTTCTATTGATTGTAGAAATCGTAGGGTCAAGTTTCAATTTCCTAATGAACCTGTCCTTGAGCGAGAAAGTCATGATATGGTAGTGATGGGTACGTTCATCTCATGCATTAAAGCCCATAGGTTGATTACCAAGGGGTGATTGTATCATCTTATGAGAGTCAAAGATTCGTAGGCCAAAGTCACTTCCATTGATTCAGTTCCGGTTGTGAATGAGTTTCTTGATGTCTTTCCAAATGACCTACCCAGTGTCCCTCCCAAAAGGGAGATAGATTTTGTTATAGATCTCCCTCCTGACACCCAACCTATCTCCATTCCCCCTTACTGTACGGCCCCAACGGAGTTGAAGGAGTTAAAGGAGCAATTGAAGGATTTGTTGGAGAAGGGGTTTATTAGACCTAGCCAATCCCCTTGGGGTGCACCCGGTGTTGTTTGTAAAGAAGAAAGATGGGTCACTTAGAATGTGCATTGACTACCGGCAACTCAATAGGGTCACTATAAAGAATAGATATCCTCTCTAAGGATTGATGACTTGTTTGACAAATTGCAAGGAGCTAGCTTTTTCTGTAAGATTGAACTTTGATCCGAATACTAGCAACTGAGGGTGAGGGAGTGTTATATTCCCAAGATGGCCTTCCAGACTAGATATGGGCATTATGAATTTGTGGTGATGTCCTTTGGGTTGACTTATGCACCAGCCATTTTCATGGACCTAATGAATAGAGTCTTCAAGCCCTACCTTGATTTCTTTGTGGTGGTCTTCATTGATGATATTTTGATCTATTCTCATAGTAGGGAAAAGCGTATGGGTCATTTGAGGGTTGTGTCACAAAGGTTAAGGGAGGAGACATTGTATGCTAAGTATGATAAGTGTGAATTTTGGTTGAAGGAGGTTGCATTCTTGGGTCATGTGGTGTCGGGGGATGGCATAAAAGTGGATCCTAAGAAAACTGATCTATTTAGAAATTGTCCTAGAGCATTGACCTTATCGGATATTAGGAGTTTCTTGAGACTTGCGGGTTACTATAGAAAGTTTATGAATGTGTTCTCCTCCTTTGCTTCTCCTATGCCAAAATTGACTCAAAAGAAGGTGAAATTTGTGTGGACCGAAAAATGTGAGAAAAGCTTCCAAACATTGAAAGGTAAACTTGTTTCCACTCCTATATTGTCTTTATCGGATGGGCTTGAAGGTTTTATTGTGTGTTGTCATGAATCTAGAGTTGGTTTGAGTTATGTACTAATACAAAATGGTAAGGTCATAGCCTATACTTCTAGGAAACTCAAGGTGCATGAAAAGTACTACCCTACCCATAATCTTGAATTAGCTGTCATGGTGTTTGCATTAAAGATTTGGCGACATTATATATATAGGGTACATATTGATGTCTTCACCGACCATAAGAGTCTTCAATATGTCTTCACTCAAAAAGATCTTAACTTGAGACAAAAAAGATGGCTAAAAATCCTTAAGGACTATGACATGAGTGTGCATTATCATCTTGGTAAGGCTAATGTTGTGGCGGATGCTTTGAGTCCCGTGTCAATAGGTAGCCTAGAACATATGGATGGTGGTGATAGGGAGATGGATAGGGAGGTGCATAGGTTGGCTAGATTTGGGGGTGAGGCTGGAGAATATGGATGATGGTGTTGTTGTTGTTGATGTCTCTAAATCTTCCTTGATCGATGAGGTGATAGCTAAACAAGATCTAGACTCCTCCTTGCTTGAGTTGAAGGCCTTGGTGAGAAAGGGCAAGATAGAGGTTTTCTCCGAAGGGGGAGATGGGGCCCTTAGACATCAAGGTAGGTTGTGTGTGCCATGTGTTGATGGTTTGAGGGAGAGAATTCTTGATGAAGCCCATAATTCCTCTTATTCTATCCACCTTGGATCCACGAAAATGTATAGAGACTTGAGGGAAGTGTATTGGTGGGGATGCATGACGAGAAATATTGCCAAAATTTTTTTCGGTTGCCATAATTCTCAACAAGTCAAAGCCGAACATCAAAGCTGGGTGGCCTAACGCAAGACATAGAGATTCCTACTTGGAAATGGGAGATGATTAAATGGACTTTGTAGTTGTGTTGACCAACACTAGGAAAGGTTTTGATTCCATATGGGTGGTGGTAGCTAGGATGACGAAATTGGCTCACTTTCGACCGGTCAAGACTACATATGGGGTGAGGAGTATGCAAGGTTGTACATCCATGAGTAAGTGAGGTTGCATGTGGTTCGTTTATACATTACATCAGATCATGGTGCACAATTTACTTCACACTTTTGGAGATCTTTTCAAAAGGGTCTTGGAACCAAAGTTCACCTTAGTACGACTTTTCACCCTCAAATGGATGGCCAAGCCGAAAGGACAATTCAAACACTTGAAGATATGATTAGGGCTTGTGTTTTGGAGCTTAAAGGTAGTTGGGATGACCATCTCCTATTGATTGAGTTTGCCTACAACAATAGCTACCAGTCTAGCATCGGTATGGCTCCTCTTGAGGCTCTCTATAGGAGATGTTGTAGATTACTGGTGGGTTGGTTTAAGGTTTGATAGGTGGCTTTGTTGGGGCTGGATCTGGTTATGGATGTTCTTGAGAAGGTTAAGATGATTAGGGAAAGATTGAGGAGCCCAAAGTCGTCAAAAATCCCATCTCGGTGTACGGAGAAGGGACCTAGAATTCCAAGTAGGTGATTGGGTCTATTTAAAGGTTTCTGCAATGAAAGGTGTGGTCCGGTTTGGCAAAAAAGGGAAGTTGAGTCCAAGGTATGTTGGTCCTTATGAGGTGATAAAGAGGGGGGCAAGGTAGCTTATGAGTTGAAGTTGCCTAGTGAAATGAATTTGGTACATCCGATATTCCATGTCTCTATGTTGAGAAAATGTGTTGGTGATCCTATTGCCATTGTGCCTCTTAATGTTGTGGGTATTGTTGAGGACAACTTAACTTATGAGGAGGTTCTAGTTCAGATCTTCAATGCAAAGAGATTGAGAAACAAGGAGGTAGCATCCGTTAAGGTCCTTTGGAAGAACTAACTAGTCGAAAGTTCTACTTCGGAGGCAGAAGTGGACATGCAAAAGCGGTATCCTTATCTCTTCCACTCCACTCGAGCCTAAGGTACTACTCCTAAGTTCCATAAGTGATTTCAAGCCTTACATTTCAGCCCCTAAGTCATTCATATACATTCATGTTTAAGTTGGTAAACTTACGATGATTTTACACTTATGTTGAGAATTTGAAAATGGTTTTTTACATGTTATGTTGCATTCTTGTTGGGGCTAATTTATTCATGACCACTCTTGTCCTGTACGTTTCTTCTACATTCGGGGATGAATTTTTCCAAGGAGGAGATATTGAAACAACCCCAAAAAGTGCCCAAAAACGTGTCTCGGAATGCCAAAAAAATTGATTTACTTATATCTAAAACTCCATTTGGTTTTTTCAAAAATCTGACATCTTATTCTTGTTAGGGGGTCTAAATTAGAGTCACAAGTGTCTAACCTCACTTTTAAAGCAAAGAAATCGATTTATAAAATTACACGTGGTGTAGTTTCCAGAGAGCTTTCCATGTCGCTTCCGTGATGCAGAGCAGTGTAATTGGAGTTTTTGCGTCGCCTCCATGACATGAAGATGTGTATCTGGACATTTTCTTTTTTTAGCTTGCTCAATATTTTTCTAAGTGTTGGGCCCAAATTTCCCAAGCATGTTTTCACTTAGAATTATATAACGCTTATCTCACCCGAAACATTTCCCAAAAACCCATTCCCAAACTTAGTCTTGTTTTACTCTCAAAAACCAAGTCCAAAAACCCTTATCTGAATTTAAGGATTCTTTTCAAGCTTCAAGTCTCCATTGCCAACCTTCATGAAGAACTTCTCCAAAGCTAAGGTATGTGGTGTTGAACTATTGGGTCCTTTCACCCATGGTGCCTAAACCCTCTTTTACTTAATATTGCATGATTTAAAGTTGATTTTATATGTGGGTCTTGAAAATTGAGAAATTTACTGTATAGTGATTCTAATACATGAAAATATGGTTGTTTTAGCATGTTTTGAGCTTCAAATCTTGGATCTAATGTTGGATTTAATAAGGGGTTTAGATATGAATGTCTTAGGGGTGTTGCAAGGGGTTGCTTAAAGGTTTTACCACTGATTTCCCTACATGATTTTATCTCTAAATTGCGTGTTCTTTTACCCCCATTACACACCCCCAAGGTGTTTGATAAAATGTCCGATTACGGTTTCTTGAGGAATTGAAGGTCCAAAGTATGAGATACGATATAAATGATGTTATGATGATTGTATGGTGATGAAATGATGATGAAACGAGGTATTGCATTAGAGCGTATGATGAATTGAACATGATTATTCCTACATGAGGTATTGCATTAGAGCGCATGATGAATCCCATATAAAGTATTGCACAGACCATGCCCAACCAGGGGGAAAAGAGCCTAGTAATCGGGTGGGGGTTTATACTCATTCACTAGGGTGATGGGTGTGATCATCACTAACCGGATGGGGGTTTATACTCATTCATTAGGGTGATGGGTGCTATCATCACCAACCTAAATGAGGGGTTCATTTCTCATTCACTAGGGTGATGGGTGCAATCATTACCGACCTACCGAGCGGTTTGTACCTTGGAGAGATATCTTGGTCTCATCTTCACATATGATATTCTATATGAGCATGATTTACTTAGAATGTTTTGCTTATGTATTGATCATACATTCCATAATGTTATACTATGTCTATTGCCTATTAAATTGCATTTTGGATTGTGATACCCATCTATTGTGGCATTGCATCCCACATACTTAGTACATTCAAATGTACCAATAAATACTCTTGCCTACATGACATCACCATGTATGAACTGGTGCCCGAGTTGATCATCCTCCTTCTCCTCCACGTGGTTAGACGGTGCTATACCAAGCTTGTGGTGAGTCCTCCATTTTGGGGACTTTAGTTATGTGTTTTCCCTGCTATCTATGTATTGAGACACTACCTTATGTCATGTTTGACTATGAGGGTGAGTCGGTTTACCATATCTTGGCTCCCGCTCTTTCTATGTTTTAGAAGTGTATACTGGACAAGGTGTGTACTATGTATGAGCTTGACTCTTGACTTTTGACTTCGATGTTTATGCAAGTTTCCCTTAGTCCTCTTGCCCTTACTTTAATTGAATATGTCTTTTTTAATGCTTCCGCAACCAAGGATGTGTGACGATATGCTAAGAGTCTTCTTTGGGGTCCCTTCGGGTTTCCCATTCGTGGTGTCACGTCTAGGCCCTAGGATTGGGTCGTGACATGAAACATTTCCTGGACCGCCTCATAGCTTTCTATTCATGGTTGTGGCATGCTTCACAACCATGAATAAGACTCTAATCGAAGGGACCCCAAGTAAGCCTAGGGCCTAGTTGTGACATGGTTCATGGGAACTCGAAGGGACCCCAAGAAAGCCTCTTAGCATATCATTACACATCCTTGGTCGTAGAAGCAATAAAACATAACAAGTAGTAAATTGGGATAAACGAGACTAAGGGATAACTTCATAATATCAATATCAAGTGTCAAAAGGAGTCAAAGCTCAAAACATAGATACATAACACGTCCAACAACACCTCTACTATATTGATAACAATTGGGGAAAAGTTAAGCAACTAGGTTCACCCTCATAATAATGATAACAGGTAATCCAAACATACAAGACATAGTCTAAACATAAGCTTGAGAGAAAATAGATATTATCCCTGGACTAGAGGACTCACCATAAGATATCTAGAGCAACCTGCCTAGCCACGAAGAGAAACAACAGGAGCTCCGGTTCCTACATGGTGATATGATGTAGGCATAGAGTATGCGTTAGTACATTTGAATATACTAAGCATGTAGGATGCAATGCAACAAGAGGTAAGTGACACATTCAAAATGCATAAGCATAGGCAATAAGTAACACTTAGCAATATGGCATGCATGGGAGATGCTTGTGGTAAATCATGCTTATATGGAATATAATACAAGTGTAGGGAGTAACCATTATTCGTGCATCTAGGGCCTATCACCCTCTTGGAGAGGTGTATGAGGTACGAACCCCTTCATGAGGTTGTTAAGGTACAAATTCTCCAATAGGTTGATGGGTACAAACCCCCAACATGGATGATGGAGTACAAACCCCTCCCCCCAACAAGGTTGATGGGTACAAACCCCAACATCGTTGGTGGATAGTTGCACCCTACCACCCATGGTGCCGGAGTACAAAGTCCTGATAGGTTATCAGGGTACAAACCCCTCGATAATTTGGTTGATAGTCGCACCCTACCACCTATGGTGTCGGAGTACAAACCACCCGATAGGTTATCAAGGTATGAACCCCTTGACATGATTACTCGGCCTGTAAACCCTTAGTAGGGCATGGTCACATTCCAACACTATAGAGATAATATCATATACAAATATTACTCTCATCATCATATAGTCATCGTATACCCACCCCTCCACTCATCATCATACATTATATGCATACCTTCCACTCATCATCCTAACATCATATACATACATTTCTCTAATCATCATCTAGTCATCGTATCCATAAATCCATTTCATCATCAATTCATAATCATTCTGTTCTCATTTCATCATCATATAACCATCATATACATACATGCGTTTCATCATTATTTCATCATCATTCTATTATTATTTTATCATCATATAGTGATTTAACTCATAAGCCAAGCATTAAGCGCTCAACTTCTCAATAAGCCATAACTAGACATTTTATCAAACACTTAGAAGGTGTGTAGTGATAGTATTAAACCATGCAATTCGAGAGTGAAATCATGCCAGAAAATTCAATGTAAGGCCTTAAATAGATACTTAGTAACACCCTCAAGCAATAAGCATCAAAATCCTTCATCAAATCTTACAACAAGTCTTGGTTTTACAGCTCAAAACATAGCAAAATAGTCACACTTTTCATAAATTCCAATATAGTGTGCAGTGATTTTCTTAATAAATAAACCCATAAGTAAATCAACTTTAAATCATGCAATTTTGAGAAAGAGATACCAACTTGTAACAGGATCTTAAAATGGGAAATTCGTAACTGAAAATTAGAGTAAATTAAAAGAGAAAGCTTACTTAAAAGGGCTTAAAAGGTTACATTGACAAGGAGAATTCAATAGGAGATTACAAAGGGAGAGAATGCTATGAAGAAAATAATAGATTGATTTCTATCTGCCTTTCCTATTACAAGAGAGGTCCTTAAATAGAACCTAAAAGTGAAAGCTAAATTATTGAATGCATCTGGTCCATTCGTCTGGACGGATGAGATTTTGCCAATACTTAGGATTCCTTTAAGATAAGATCACATGGGTCTTCTGATGATTTAGAGTGGGTCCTTATTAATGATGTCTGGTGGAGTGGTCCTCCATCAATAATGTGAATTGTGGGCCTTGAAATAGTGCCTTCTCGAGATTCCTTTTAGGAATAGTAATTTTCCTCTTGGGAAAAGGAATTCCGATTCTTTGAATCTCTCCTTTTATTCAAGGGCCATTTTCCTATTTGTAATAGGCATCTTGATAGGCCTGAGCTATTCCCTTGAGATTACACATATCTCCATTGTTGCTTTCTTTGGAAGAAGTAGCCTCTGCTATGAGTTGCATTATTGCGGTCTCATTTTGGTTGTCGATATCTAAAATGCTTGCTTTAGCTTTTTATTGACATCTTCCGTTGATGGAGAGTATTTGGCTGGATTTATTACCATTTTCCCTAACTAGATGTCTTGAGTTTTGGAACTCATCCTTTGACTTTTACCTCTTTGGATAAGTTCTTGATCCTTTCGAATTCTGCAATAACAAAATTCCAGCTGAATATATATGAAATCCTTTTCTGGATAAAGTATTTACAAATTTTAATATGCACCGGTAGTATAGATATTTCTTGCTTGACCTGAAATTCTTCAAATCTTTTTAGGAATTGCTTAGGTAATATCTCATGATTACCTCCAAAATATTTCCACCAATCATAAAACCATCTAGGAATGATGACCGTTACTAATTTTGGACAATATTTAATAAACCAAGTATGACTAGGTCTAATATGCATAAAATTAAACTAGGGATCCTTGTAGGTGTACCAGTTATAAGTCTGGGGCTTATGGAGCATACTCAATGGAATGGGTGTAAGTAAATGGTCTACTGGGATAAGATTGTCTTAGTTGTACATTTGGAGTATTGGATGAAATCTGGGTTTCTTTCACGACAGGTATGTTCTACCTCAATAGACTCTGTATCCATAAGTATTGTTTCAAAGAACAATCGTGTCTGAAGAGGATCTTTTCTATCTACGTAGTTGTTATTGTTATAGCATGGTTTTGCAAGATCTGCTACCTCACCATTTTCGTACTCTCTGTTGAGTGCTAAAATTGGTATTACATTTGTGGTAATATAGTCAAAAGTTTCTTCTTTAGCTTGAACTGCTGGTTATTTTGGTGTAGATACTCTGGGATCTACCGCTTGTGCAAAGGACTCTAGGACCTTCATTTCATAACTCTTTTTGTTCTGTATTACAGAACGCTCTTTGGAACTAGTTTCTGCTTCAGGCTTTGGGCCTTTGAATTTTGACAGTTCAGTTAAAGCTGAATATTTGTTTTCGAGGGATGTTTATAAGGTTGCTAGTGAGGGTAATGGAGGAAAAGAGGGTCTTAGTTGTACTAAACTTCGGGAGAAATGTCTGGCCAAAGGCACTTCCCTTTCTTCTCTGACTCCTTTGAATGGAGAATTAGTCTTTGTTGGCTTCATAGCCCTGTAGGAATTCCCTGGTTAGGAAATCAGGAAGAGAATAGTTTTCTTCTTTAATGAAATCAATTTTGAGATCAAAGTAGAGCTTGCCATCTAGCAAAAATTTATTTTGAAACAATGATTTTTACATCCTTTTATAAGATTTCTTTTGCAGATTTACAATCTACTCGAAGCAGAAATTCTTTATTAACTAAATCATCTTAAAACTTTTATATATAGCACTATAGAAAGGACTTCCTTTTTTAATGTGCTATAGTTCTTTTGAGTAGAGTTCCAGACTCCGGATGTAAATCTTTCTAGTTGCTTTCCACTATCTGGACTAAGTTGTTGCTTAAGAATTCCTCCATATCCTATGTCAGAGGCATCTGTCTTGACTATCATGAATGCTTCAGGATTGGGTATTCCTAGGCATGGGAGGTTCTGGACCAATTCTTTGATTCTTTTAATACTATGGGTTTGTTCATTGCTCCATTGATCCAGATTCTTCCCGAGTCTCTTATAAAGGGGCTCACAGATTTGCCTAATGTTGGGAATAAAATCAGCTACATAATTTAGGCTTCCTAAGAACATTTGGAGCTGGGTTTTATCCTTAATTTCATCAGGGAATTTATTAGAGAACTTTATGGCTCTACAAATAGGTTTGTGATTACCCTGACAAAGGTCGTGACCTAAAAATCCGATATAAGTCTGAAAGAGCTTCATCTTTTTAGCACTTACCACTAGGCCATTAGCTTTAATAACCTTGAATAAAGTGTTGAGATGCTTAAAGTGAGAATCAATATTCTCAGAAAAGATTAATACATCATCTATATAGACAATATACATGTAAGTGTAAGTATTAAAAATCAGGTTCATTATATTTTGAAATTCTGAAGGGGCATTTTTTAGGCCAAAAGGTGAAACATTCCATTCGTAGTGCCCAAAAGGCACATTGAATGCTATTGTATATTTATCCTTTTTGGTGATTTGGATCTGCCAAAAACCTGATTTCATATCAAACTTACTATACAGATTTGCTTTGTAAGTTCTTTTTAAAAAATCCCTTTTGTTAGGAATTGGATGTCTGATCCATTTTAGGAAGTTAAGAGGTTTATAGTTTATAACTAATCTGGGAGCTCCTCTTTCCTTTTCAGGGTTGTTATTGACACAAAACGCTGAACAACTCTAGGGAGAGTTGGAGTAACGAATAATACCATTTGTTAACAAATGGTTTATTTCTTTTTTACAGATTTCTATCATATCGTGATTCATCTGAATTGGTCTCGCTTTAGTGGGGATATTTTTTTCATCAAAGCCAGTTATGTAATGGAGTTCTACCGAATGCCTTTTTCTTTCCCAAAATGCATTAGGAAATTCAGAGCAAATTTCTTTTTCAAACTTTTCTTGAAGGGTTTTGATCTTATTGACCATTTTCGGGGTTTTTAAAATTTGCTTAAATTTTTCTAATCTTTGTTTCTTCTTTTAAAAAAGAAATATGGTTAAAAAGTCTATTTAGTTTAAAAACTATTTTTTCTTTTATCAAATTACTATCTTCTAGAGAAAGAGTTCTTATAAAAGGAAAGCAAATCTTTTGATCATGAATGACCGTATGAATACCGTCAAAATTATAAGTATAAGGTTTTAACTAGTTAATAAAGGGTAACACAGAATAATATCTTCATTGATATCTTCAGTTATTACAAAATCATTAGTAAAGATAATATTATTATTGCAAATATGAGCTTTAGAAAGTTTGTAATTGACTTTCATCCTTTCTCCAGTGGCCGAGTAAAGACAGGTACTACTTTTTTCAAGTATTTTAGAGGAATTAATCCCTTAACGATACAATTACGGTTAGCACTGCTGTGTAGAAGGGCTACTTTGTTAACTAATTTTATGGGAATATGTTGACTTAATGATTTAATAGTAGAAATTACAGGTTTGTTCTCTCGGAGAGAATCATTTTGGTCCTCTTCTTCGCAGGAAAATTGGGTTCAGTTAAATTATTAGAAGAACTTGATTTTTTCTCTTCTTCTTTAGAGGAAGCATTTCTAAGTACCTGGTCAGCAAGATTATTTAACTCTATATTATCAAGTCTTGATTTAATTTCTTTAACTTCCTTTTTAAGGAGGGTAACATCTTCTCTTAAATCAGAAATGGAAGGCTCAATAGGTTTTTCAAAACTAGTCATGACATTTTTCGTACTAAAAGTTTCAATGACCTTAGAAGAACTTTCTTCTTTAGAATTAATGAGGATCTTTTTTAATTCTAAGAGATATTTGGTTCTAGATTCATCATTCTTAATATGATCTATGATGTCAAAAAGGACTTCTTTCGAATCCTCTAAAATAACTTGGATTGTATTTCTCGTGCAATCACAAAATACATTGTTGCACGAATAATCTTCTCCAGACCGACTTTGATTAATCTCATAAGCGGCGTTGATATTTTCATCGTCACTATAGTCTTCTTCTGAGGAAGTATTTTCAGAAGATTCTCTGTCTTCAAGAATAGAAAAGAGTTTCTCTTTAGTACTTTCGTCAAGTCCTAAGAGGTTAATTTCTTCTTTTTCTTGGAAGATTTGCATTGATCGGCTCGATGGCCTTTTTTGTCGCAGTTCCAACAAGTATCTTCTTTAGTTGTAGGCCTTTGCTTCTTGAATTTTCTTTTAATAGATTTTTCAGGATTATCTTTAGAGGATTTTCTCCTAGTTTTGTGGGAAGATTTTTTTGACAATTTTTTATCCCTTTTTGAAGGAGGAATATCTACCTTGGTAAACCCAAGGTCTTGACAGAAACTTCCTAACACTTTGTTAGAATACTTTTCATCTCTTTTGAGTTGATTTTTGAGTTTAATGCCTGTGCATAACTCAAGGCCGACAGTATTAATGAAACTAGCTATGTCTCCATATATCATTTGATTGTATGGAATTTTGCCTTCACATCTTTCTTTGATTTTGGTAGTTACCTTTTCTGCAAATAGTAGAGGTAGCCCGCTAATGAAACGTTCCTTCCAAAAATCACTATCGCAATCAGGCCTAATCATAACTTTGACAAGAAAATTATCTTTATACCATCTGTAATCGATTAATTTTGGGCAAGATAGTTTGTTAAGGATTTCCAAGCTCATATCTTGAAATAATTTGGGTTCTCCCACAAAATGTTTAGCTATATGGTAAAGAAGTGTAGCGCAAGCATCTTCTCTTGGTTGTTGGGTTGAGATTTCTGTACCACTTTTAATTTTTACAACTGTTTTCGATTTTAGTGGCATTGTAAATGGTGTTCTTGACATTGTCTGAGAAATAATTATCCCACCAATGTGGTAAAACCAAATGTTATCATGGTAGCAGCTTCTTTATCAGATGCTCCTCTGATTTTGTAGGTTGTTATAGCAACGCCCATTTTATTGAGCTTATTATTGATCTGGTGTTTAGCCAGACCATCAATATTCTATTCTGTTATGCTTCTTCCTTCATGAGAAGAGGACGAGAGAAAAGCATTTTCTTCGAATTGAGTATTCGGGAAGGATGGTCTTCTGTAGTTATTTTCCCAATTACGGTATCGGTCATTGGAGAGTTTGAGTAGGGTGTCTTCTTCAGTAAGAGTTTTGACACATTTTTTCTCTTTGTTAGAGATGCTAAATTTGGCTAACTTTTCATTGATTTGTTCAATGATTTTACCCGAAACTTCAAAATTTTTGCTGATTTTGGGAAATTTATCTTTTGAAAGCTCTGGGGGTTTGAAGATGGGACTTGGTTCTAGGGTACTGCCAATATTGCTAGTTCTAGCTTTTTGAGGACCAGAAAAAATGGCTTTTTCTTTGGACTCTTCAATCTGTTGATACACGGTGTATAATAGTCTATTAGTATAGTTGTTTTGTTCTATGAGCTTGTCCAAATCCTTGTTTTGTGGAGAAAGATGAGGTTTTTTTGCTTTTTCATCTTGAAAGGGCTGCAAGGACGATTTCATTAGAATGAGGAATTTTTATTCCGTCTAAAGGAGGGGTAGTAGACTCAATAACTTTGTTGGATTGAGTATACCATTTATTAACTAGGACTTGAAGAGAATCTTTTTATTCATCAAGTTTTCCAGTGATTTCAACCAACTTAAAAAACTCAATGTCATATTTGATTCTTTTCATATCAGTAATCCATTCTTTTCTGAACAAAGCTCTTTATTTTTGGCAATAGGTATTGACATACTAATCTACTTTCAACTTATTTTTCGGATCAGTCCAAAGAAGTTTGAGCTCTTTGAGGTCAGAAGAGTAATTGTCTTCTGCCCTAATGACTCCTAAACTGGGGTCAGAATAATGTCTAGGGGGTGCCATGTCAGAGTCTGTCGGACTACTTGGTTCATGGACTCTAGGTTGGTAATAGACTTTAGGAATTTTGGCAGAGAAATCAACTCCTCTGAGTTTCCCTTTGTCGTTGTTGGTCCTAACGTTGTTGAACCTAAAGCTACTGGATTCCTACGGGGTTTTTGAGGTGGATCCATAGATTTGACTCGACTTGTAGTCGAGGAATATGATATCAATAGAACCATCAGGATTCTAAACTACTCTTTCTATTTGTCTTTTTTTAGAAAAAGAGGGTCTATGCTGGGTAACAGCCTCAGAGTGCCAGTCAGTACTTCCTAAGATAACTGTCCATTTAAGGAGTCTTGGAACAAATATGGTACTATGCTCTTGGTTAGCTTCTATTAATATGGTGACACCTTTAACACTCTCGATTTTAGCTTTTGGGGCTAAAGTAGTACCCATGAGCCTACAGTAGACTCGATAAATGACAGTTATTTCTCTAGTGTCAGCTTTATAATTTATGTTCTTGGTCTTAACATTAAGAATGAAAGTATCTAATATGTTTGGATCATTGATATCCATAGAGAAATTAGGGTAGCAATTAAAGTAAATAGGTCCTTTGGCCAGGTTACTTTCAATTACTCCAAGAAGAGAGTCCTCGAAGTTCAAGAATCTGGCATCTCTAAGGAGTGCACGAACGGGAATATATAGACCTTTTCTAAAAAGGGGTTTTTATAGAAACCTGAACAAGTCATATATGCAGATTATTAAACTGAGTTTTGTATCTGCTACTATCTTATTCATTTAACAACTTAATAATTTCAAATGAATTATTAATAGGTACAGTGGATTCACAGGTCTTAATATTATGTTTCTTGATAAAGCTAAGACTACCTGTTTGGTAGATCTTGTGAAAGGGTTCTTCTGGAATGTTCCAATTTTCTAAACTGCTTTCTGTTTTAGCAATCTGAGTTTCTTTACAACTAACGTTAACACTATTGACAAGGTTTTTGCTAGTCATGGGGAAGACTATTATATAGAGTCCTGTGTTATACTATCTTGACTATGATCGTACTAGAATGGTAATATGTAAATAATTTTAAAGAGTACCATTCCTGTATATCAAAGGTTTAAGTGTTTCTACATGTCCTCTTGGCTTTACCTTTCTTCTCTCTCTCGAGTTATCTTAGTGACGGGACCACCTATCAGCCTCACATGCCCTCCTGGCTACGTCTTTTCTATGGCTGACCAACATCTTAAACTGGGTATTACTCGGAAGCCTCACACACTTAGAGAGAGATAAGTACCTCATACAAAGTAGGAAAAAAATTTAGAACATGATAATAAGGAATAGTAATAATCAAAATTATAACATATATTCATTTTGATATTATCATAGTAGGGAGTAAAACAAACAGGCTCTGGATAGTATAAATACTTAGTTGCTCATACTAAGTATATATACTGCCATCATAGCTCTGATACCAACTTGTAACAGGATCTTAAAATGGGAAATTCGTAATTGAAAATCAGAGTAAATTAAAAGAGAAAGCTTACTTAAAAGATATGTTGCACCAACATTGTTACAATAAATGGTTGGTGCTTGTGATAGTGAAATGTATAGTTCTTGTGGAAGATTTGTCACCCAGTTGGTTTCAATAAGTGCGCAGTCAACAACACGTTACGCTACTTAGGTAGATGAGCAAGCAATTGTTCTTTATTTCTTGGGTGACCATCTTAGAGGATTTTGGCCAAAAAACAATATGTAACTTATAGTGGAAGCACGATCACTTAGTCTCCAGCCCAATATGCATCAGCATACATGTGTAGCTTGAAATTAGTCTCTCCTTGAATATGAAGACCAAACTTAATAGTTCCTTTGAGATACCTGAGTATTAATTTTCATGCTTCCCAGTGAACTTCAGATGGGGGATGCATAAATTGAGACAATTTATTTACATAGAAGCTAATATTTGGACGAGTAAAAGACAAGTACTCTAGTTTTCCAAGAACTTTCCTATAGCGAGTGGCATCAGTTGGTCCCGCCTCAGCATTGAGTTGAGGCACTTCAGTGGAACTCATTAGGGTTCTTACTGAATTGCAATTCTTCATGTTTTTCATAGAGAAAATTTCAATGATGTAATTGGACTGTGATAAAGTAACTCTTTGGTAGTATGGAGCATATCAACTCTTAAGAAAAAAAATGGAGATTCCCAAGATCCTTAAGGGAAAAATGTTCAGCAAGACAAGCTATAGCTTGATTGACCTCTAAGTTATTATTCCTTGTGATGATGATATCATCCAAATAAACCAGTATGTACAAAATGTTATTAGACACTTTGCAGACAAAAAGTGAAGCATTAGATTTTGACTTAACAAATCCAAAGAAAGGAGGAACATCTTGAGTTCAAGCAACAACTTATTGGTGTCCATAAATAGCTTTCTTTAGACAGCATATGTGGGAGGGGAACTGCTCATCTACAAAACCTGGAAGTTGAACCATGTACACTTCTTCTTCTATATGACTTTGCGAGAACGGGTTGTTGAAATCAAGATAATGTAGGGGTCAATTTCGTTGGACAACAATCGAAAGCACCAAGCACGAAGTAGTTGGTTTGACAACCGGACTAAATGTGGCATGATGATAAACTCTAGGATGCTATGTAAACCCCTTTGAAACAAGTCAAGGCTTGTAGCTATCGATTATCCCACCAGCTTTCCATTTTAACCTGTACAACTATTTGTAAGAGACAACGTTCTTTGTGGGGTCATGTCCTACCAGTTCCCATGTCTGATTATTCAATAATGCATCAAATTCACTTTTCATTGCCTTCTTCTACTTGGGGTGTTTGTTAGCTTGGTTGAAGCTGGTAGGGTGATAGTGGGGGATAAGTGAGCCAGAAAGTCAAGAATGGTTTTTAGTTTGTGAATGTTATTCTATGAAGGGTCATAACATGACTTGGAGCAGAAAGAGAATGTGGCTGAGGTTCTTTGATCGGAACAGGTTCAGGTGAAGGTTGTGGAGATAGTTAAATGGAGGCAGAGGTATGGGCAGTGGAATGTTGGTTTGTAGATGATGTTTTGGTGTTTCTGCGACTGTAGATAATTGGAAAAGTTGACAATTGAGGAAATGATGATAAGATTGGGTATCAATGAGATCAAGAGGGTTAATAGAAGTTGTAGGAGAAGAAGAAGGCGTACCTGAGGGGCCAGATTCTAATGGACCGCTGGTAGAGGAGACAAAGTCATTATTAGTTGCCTTTAGGATAAGTATGGAGTTGAGTAACTCACTGTCAATGGGAGGAGAAAAAATAGGAGATTTTGCTGGGGTAGGTTCAGTTGGACACTCCCACACAAGTGTAGTAAAAGAAGGAGAAAGATGTGAAAATATATTTTGAAAAGGGAAATTATTTTTATAAAAACAACATCACGAGGCAAATATACTTTGAAAGATTTCAAATCAATGCATTGATGACAATGATGAATTAAAGAAAAATATATATATATATATATATACATGGTGTTGATTGTGGGTCTAATGTACTTTTGGAATAAGGTTTGAGCCAGCAATAACAAAGACACCCAATTTTTTTTTAAAGAATTGTAATTCAGATTCCGCCCAAATAGGCCCTCCTGGCTACGGCCCTTCTATGGCTGACCAATGTCTTAAACCGGGTATTACTCAGAAGCCTCACAGATTTAGAGAGAGATAAGTACCTCATACAAAGTAGGAAAAAAAATTTAAAACATGATAATAAGGAATAGTAATAATCAAAATTATAACATATATTCATTCTAATATTATCATAGTAGGGAGTAAAATAAGCAGGCTCTGGACAGTATAGATACTTAGCTACTCATACTAAGTATATACTCTGCTATCATGGCTCTGATACCAACTTGTAACAGGATCTTAAAATGGGAAATTCGTAATTAAAAATCAGAGTAAATTAAAAGAGAAAGCTTACACCAATATGTTTACTTCCATTGTAGGTAATGTATTTGGGTTCAAAGCCCTGCACGCTCTGTGTCTGGAAGATCTGTGAATCCCTCCTGCTTATATTAAAACTTTCCAAGGTCCACCTCATGGGATCCAAGTTGAAAGAGATAAATTAAACTAGTATGCTCGTCCTCTGTTGGGATGTACTATTAAACCTAAATTGGGGTTATCTGCTAAAAACTAATGCAGAGTTGTTTATGAATGTCTTCGCGGTGGACTTGATTTTACCAAAGATGATGAGAACGTGAACTCACAACCATTTAT
>JAABOM020000084.1:11326170-11372440 GCA_011800125.2 Solanum clarkiae | reverse complement strand
CCTCAACTTAAAATTGTTGCTTGTCCTTAAGTGACAACTCCATTTGTATAGACAATATAGTAATACACAAACCTCAACCCAATGGCATACATCACATACAATTCAAACTTAGATACCCACATCAGTATTTCATAATAGGATCAGATAGCTATTTAGCAAACCATTGCAAACTGGTGCATATGACAACACAACTATGACAAGCACGAGAATATCAGCAGTTCATAATCAATGATGAAGTCAAATGCTAATAATGCGATGCAAGTGCCCTCATAGAAAGAAGTCCCATATTTGACACTCAATAGTGATTCCATATTTCATCATGGAACCGTGCAAGATCACTCACTCTCACAAAAGATATATGATTACTAATACCATAGGCTTGCCCGTATACTAGTGACTCAAACCTTCAACTAACTTGACTAGGATCACTCTAGCACTTTCTAGGCTTGTAATGTAGGCTCATGGGATTTTGGTATGGAATTTTGGAAAAATAGTGACTAAAGGCCCTCCTTGAAACTGTGTTTTTCATCACTTTCACCTCACCAACTATGCTATTTTTCACCTTATTCTCCTTTTTCCTATATTAAGCTTTTTTGGGTGTTCTCTTCTCATTTTTTTTAGCTTTTTCCTTGGTTGTACACATAATTTTGCCTTTTAGCTCATATCTAAGGCATATTTCATTTTCCTTGGTACATGATTTTTATTCTTTTTCTCTTCACTGCTAGCTCACCTCCTTATTTTTGTGGTTTGCCCTTACACCAACCACCCTTAACTTAGGGTTTTAGCTTGTATTGAAGTACATAATATCTGACCTCTGAACCAGGGCCACTTTTCGTAGCCACCCTTAACTTAAGCTTTTTGCCTCAGTCAAGGTTCACGATGCTCAAGGAAAGACCAGGGGTAATTTCAAGGTTTATCACTAGATAAGGCTAGACTAGTTAGGTGTTTTGAAATAATTGGTACATGTAAGGCTCAAATATTTGGAACAAGGGATAAAACATCATTTGGTTGGTCAGTTTTAGGCTAAAGTGGACTATTTAAAGAACGAAGGCGTAAGATCCTTCCTCATCCATTTAATCAACAATCTAACTTAGAGTCACATGACAATTTTCGAATTAGCACAAGATGCATGAATCTAGCAAAATAAACTCACACTCACATGGCACAACATACATTATCAATACAAGACTCACAAATCATGCTTCTCATCTCAAATTACCCTTACTTATTTGAACAAATATTTCCAAACACCTAAACAAGCATTGTTTCCGTTTAGCTACTAATCAAAATATTATTTGGTTGGTACCATTTTCGAAAACAAAACATAAAAAGATGCTATATGCCATATGTATTAGTACTATATGCTACACATATTATCTAAACATTCTAAATGTGTCGGTTCAACAGAAATTAAATATCTACAAGGAAAAAGAACACATACAAGCTACTCAGACTTCACTTAGGCCAATAACTACACACACCCTATCGAAAAAGATGTGCATTGTCCCCAATGCAAAAAATCAAGCAAAAATAGAATACATAGGGGTCAGAAACTATACCTTGACACCTAAGAACCTGTCTCAAGATGAGTTTGGCGATCCCGCTCCTATAGGGTAGTCTCCTCAGTTGTGGTACTCTGTTCGGAGGGGCCAATACTCCATAACTGATCATGCTCACGAGCTAGCATCATCTCCACCTCACACCTCGATGCCCTCAAGGAACACTCGAGATCCTTCTCCTCTACCCTCGAACATACACGTCTATACATTGGATCATCATTCGTACAAGGTCTCTTCCCAAGGGAAGAATCGGTAGGCTCATCGGGAGCAAACAAATTAAGCACCAACACTGGAGATGTCTCCTCTAGCAATGTAACTGGTGCCGCAAGTGATGCTGTCAAGTCAATCCTAAGCGTCTAGATATCTGTTTGCAAGGCTGGTAAATATGAAGGTCATATCTCAGCCAATCTCTTCTGAACCCACTCCTCAAGGAATGGATGTGGGCATCCACTATAGAAACACGATCCTTAATAGTAGCAATAGTTAATGTCTAACTCCACTCCTCTGAGTCTGTAATAGCTTACCGGACCTATGGCCTAATCTGCTGAATAAGATGTGTCAGCTATGACTGGACATGTGATAGTTTACGCGCTATGGCCTGAATAGAAATAGATAAGAGTTAGACCATTCCTGTTGTAGGAGTCTATGACGTAGTGGCCTCTGGTGCGGCAGCAATAATATGGGACCCTTCTAAATGACTACCTCGGTCTGCGGGGGTCTCTCATTTTTAGTAGTAGCGATAGTGGTAGTAGGGGCAGTCTCCAAACCCTTAGGTGGTGGCACCGGATCGAACATCTCTGCCGGAGGTGGAGGATATGGTCGTCAGAGTTCCACTGGGTTCTCATCAACCTTTATTAGGCTAGGCTCTAAAGTATGTTGGGCCTCAACTAATCGATCCAGCTGATGCGAAATCTCAACCCTCGACTTTATATAGAGTCTACAGACCAAAACTGGAAATGGGATGGAGGTGGCCCTCTTCATTACTGACTCATGTATCTGCTTTGCTACGAGTCGGGCCCAATCAATGTCATAACCAGTCAAGATGCTGGTAATAAAAACTGCACACTTCGATGTAAGTGTATTCTCTGCCAAGGTCAGCTGGATGAGTAATCTAACAATTGCCCACCAAAATTTGGCGGGGAGGCTAAGGGAAGCCTTTACCATAGACTCTGTGTGGGTGGTGACCTAAGCAGGCTCCGGACCCTGCTTTGCAATATAACTGCAAACCTATCTCAGTAGTGTTGTCCGATGCTAAGGATCCTTCATAATCAATGCGTTCCTGGCCTGCCCCAACTGGTAATCAAACTCTACTGTAGATCTGGGTCACAACACTCGAGACCACAAAGCATACGACAGATAGTCTTCTCAGAAATGTCTACCCACCGACCTCTCACTCGTGTCTCTCTAAGCTTGGGCTGGGTGAGAGGTTTCTTCCCCTTGGGATGACTACATTGAATGGTGTCTACGTACGAAGCGTAGAACTCCCTCCCCAAAATCGGGGAGTATCGTCCAAGTGACTCAGTCAGCCGCATAAGCCCATAACATATCATCGTGTCCTGCAAACCTAGGACACGACTAAGTCCATCTGAAATCACCCTAGGCTCCTCATATATAAAATGGGTAGGCTTGTCCTGTTCCTTTGGTTGCATGCCCTCACGAAAAATCATGTCCATGCCCTCAATGCACCACCGATTAGCATGGCATCTAGTGCTGCTGATGATAATGGTGCGATGGAGGACTCAACATCCGCTCCTTCCTCGGAGCCCTTTTCAGAAATAGGCACCTCTCTAGAAGGAGTCATCTGTGGCATTTACTTCCACTGTCATCGCTACCTTCCTCGTCAGACTGGGAAGGACTAGCAATATGAGATTGAATACATCCAGCTCTAGCTGCGGCTACTCTGGTCTATGGTACCTCAGCATCGCGGTCTGGTGAGACATCAAGGATCTATAGTGACCCACTCCATTGAAGGGTCTTCTCATCAGCAGTAGGCTCATCCCTGAGCTTCTTCTTAAAGGCCTCAATCTTTGAGAAATTTCTTTTCGGGGCCATGATATCTGAAACATAGATATAAACACACTATAATTAGCCCTAAGAATCAAGAAATAAAATGCAAACAGTAATTTGAATTAGTTTTAGAAGGGTTCTACAAAAGCTCCTTCTTTACGAGTCGTAGTGAGCACTACGAGTTGTAAGTAGACCAGGGCTTCAGAACAATATTGGTCATTGGAAAAGTCTATGAGACCTAGGTATGACTCTTAAAGTGGTTTACTAGTCGTAGACTAGTATCATATAAAATTCCAAAGAGTAATTAAAAACAGGCAGGGATCTACAAGAGCTAGCTACGAGTCGTACAATGATCTACGACTTATTGAAGGTATCATCTGATAGAAACTCAGAACATCAAGACATTAGAATTTCCTACGAGGAGCAATTATGACTCGTAGATTGCTCTACAAGTTGTAAAAGACACTCGTGAACCAAATCTCAATTTTCAAGTCCATCATATGGACCCCAAAGAACATTTCAAACACTAATTCACCAATAATGAAGCAAGAATAAACACACCCACATGTGTAGCACATAACAACCATTACCACAACAATTTCAACATATACTCACCTCATTGAAAAATGAATAAGCATCAGTTTCCCTACAATTTCGACTAAACTCAAACAATATCATGATCCTATGTTATCAATAACCAATTTATAATCATAAACTATTAAATACCATTCAATCAAACATGGTGGATGATCCCATAGGCACAACAATTATCAATCCTGAAGCCAAATATACCCAATTTCCAGAATCAATTAAACAATTCAATCAAGGACAACCCTAATTTCACATTCAAAATTCAAATTCAATAAGAATTTCATGCTTAAACACTTAGCTCATCACAATCATCAAATAAAACTATAAGGAACAAGGTAAATTTTGAGATTAACATTAAAGCAAGAAACTTACCAAGAATAGTGATGAACTTGAAGTAGAGAGAAGGTAAATAATCACAAAATCCTAGATGTCGAAAAATCTTGCCGAAGAATAGTCAATGATAGTGGGAAATTGATTAGAAAATAGTGGGAAAGGGAAAGATTGAATTATTTGAAGTCAATTAGGTCAAAAGTGGGGTCATAATAATTTGACCCCTCTTTTATATCTTTACCAGGTCGGCTGTTAAAATTACTGAGTTTGGGTTTACAAAACCCTGACTACGAGTTGTAGATGGATCTATGACTCATTAGTCATGGTTTTGTAGAACCCTCAACATTTAGTAAAATTTTAGAAACTTACCTGAGATCCATGAACCCCATTTATGACTCGTAGCTTGATTTGCAAGTTGTAAAGTTGGCTCATGGATTGGAGTGTACAATCTTCCTACTCACTGAAAATTTCTACGAGATGCGATATGAGTCGTAAACTACTCTATGACTTGTAGACCCAGGCATAGAAACTAAACCTAATCCTTTTCTCAGCCAAATCTTCTGACTTAATCCTGCACCTGCATACCTTTCATGAAATACACAATTACCCAATATGCAACCAACCCAACGTCAGAAATTGCAATTAAAACAAGCAAAAACAGCTACCTATGAATCAAAATACCGAAAATAAACCTATAACTATGCTATAACATCAAAAACCTTGGGTTTCCTCCCAGGTAGCTGAAATGTCCCAAATGTGTGCTTCGAAAATGCCCATAATTGTAACTTCTATATAAGTCAAAATTTGTGCATGTCGATCAGGGGGCATAGTTGAGTAAGAAATAGGTATAACCCAGATTTTAGAGGATCCGTAGAGAAAAATAAATTTCATAAATTTTGCTTATCCAGTGTCTGTTCGTACTTTAGCCGTGATATGCCAGGGGTGCGGAGCAGTACAAATTGGGCCTACGCGATGGGTTCACATTACTGACCAAATGCGAACCAGTTCAACTTTTTCCTCAGTTTTTCATTTTCATTAAAGGGAATTGGGGTCATAGCCCCATGACCACTTACACGTGAAAATACCTATACTTAGCCATTTCAACTCTATATCACTCAAGACCATCTCAAAACACTCTCCAAGACTTAACCAAATATCTCATTCAAATTCCAAGGATTTAAGCCTAACTTTGGAATTCAAGTATTCTCTTCAAGCCCCAAGTTCTCTTCAAGTTGATCTCAATAAAACCAAGTTTGAGGTATATGGGTTTAATCTATTGGGTCCTTCAACACATGGAGCCCAATCTCCCCTTTTTATGAAAATTGCATGTTTTCAAGTTGCATCATCTATGGGTATCTCTTATTATGGATTTTGATTATAAATTATGTTGGGGTTTTATTAAATATTGATTTATTATGCATGTGTATCTATTTACAACTTATACATTGAATTGGTTTTGTCTATTGTGGCTATTCATGTTTTGAGCAATGAAACTATGATTTATTATGAGATTTGATGATGGATTTCAAGGTATCCTACATGAGGGTGTTACTATTTGATGGTGGGTTCATTTACATCAAGTTTTCTCATATTATTTCACTCTTGAATTGCATAATTTTGAACTAGCATTATTAACCCACCAAGTGTTTGATAAAATGTCTTAACGAGGATTCTCAATTATTGGTGATCTGTTGCATGGGTTATAAGACAAGTGACTTTATGATGATTAAGGGCTTGCATGTATGCATTAAATTCATGAGAAGTATCTATGGTATTACAAGTAGACCACACCTTGTTGGGGGGTGACATGACCAATCACCTTTGTTAAGGGGGTGACATGCCTCAATCACCTTTTTTGGGGGTGACATGCCCATACCACCATGTTAAGGGGTGGATACCTCAACCACCTTATTGAGGGGTGACATGTCCATACCATCATGTTGAGGGGTGGATACCTCGACCACCTTGTTGGGGGGTGAATGCGCATACCACCATGTTGAGGGGTGGATACTTCGACCACCTTGTTTGGGGGTGACATGCCCATACCGCCATGTTGAGGGGTGGATACCTCGACCAACTTACAAAGGCATGACATGCCTTGGATTCTAAATAGTTGTTACTTGGTCTATATTGGTTATGGTCTCTTCCTACACATGTATTACATATTTTGCAAGTTATATGATTTATAAGCATGTTTTATTTTAAGTATTGATCATGCATGCTATATTGATATTATACTTATCCATTGCTTATGATTATGCATTTTAACTATGTTGGCTTACGTCTTGTTGCATGATATTCTACGTACTTAGTACTTTCAAACATACTAATGCATACTCTATGTCTACATGATTTACCATGTAGGAACTGGAGCACCTCTTGATCATCCTCCACGTGGCTAGTTTGGCATTTCTCTGAAGATAAACTTTGGTGAGTCCTCAAGTCCGGGGACCCTACCTATGCTACTCTTACTATTTAATATCTCCTTATGTTGAAACTCTATACTATGAGGGTGAGCCTGGAAAGTGTCTTGGCCACTGCTCCAATCTATGTTAGAGATGTTGTTAGAATATTTGATGCACTTATGCTATGAGCTCGACTCTTGAAATGTTTCATGAATATCATGACTTTCTTTAGTCCCATTTCTCTTATTTATATTCCTTGTGTTTTTTATTTTTCTTTCGTGATCGAGGATGTGTGAATGATATACTAAGAGGCTTATTTGGGTTCCTCATTCACCGTATCACTTCTAGGCCATAGGCTTGGGTCATGATAGTACTGCCTGATTTATTGTCATGATACCACTTGAACAAATTGTCTACTATACTTCACCAATTGCCCAAACCTCACTTTTGAACTCATTAGGATGCTTCATCAACTGACGGATGTCGAATACAACCACTTCATCATTCAATCTAAACTGAGTTGGCTAGTTTCAATATATAGTAGAGCTAGCCCAGTGGCAGGAATGGTCTTCCTAAGATGACTAGGACGTCAAAGTCAACCTCATAATCAAAGATCACAAAATCTATAGGAAATATGAATTGATACTTGCACCTAAATCACATAGTTCCTTTGGGAGCTCCACCTCTTCTACAGTTCAAGGTATGGTAAAAGCACCTGGATTGTCATGCTTTTGAACCATGGACTTAGTAGTGATAGAACTGCAATGTTGAAGCTCTTGAAAAAGCTCCTGACTCACAAGCGCTTCTTGGTGATCAAGTCCTTCATATACTTGGCATTGCCCAATATTTTCTCCAAAGTCTCAATAAGAGAGATGTTGATAGATAGCTTCTTAACCATAGAGAGAAAGTGCTTGAACTTGCCTTCCTCCTCTCCTTTTTTGAGTCTTTAAGGGAAAGGAGGAGGAGGCCTTGGGACAGTCTTATACCATGGCTCTTTAGCTGCTTCACTCACCCCATTCTTGACACAATCATCTCCTTCAACCACATCCTTATTTGCAACTATCTTCTCACGAACATCTTCTTCATCAACCGGCATAGGAGGATCAATAGTGCTATTGCCACCTCTAGTACTAATTGTCAAACATTGCCTCTCATTCTTCGGATTTTGCACTGTGTTTCTAGGAAATGTACCCTTCTAATGCTGATTCAATTGAGTTGACACTTACCAAATTAAGCTCAAAATCATACATTGAACCACCGCATTCACTCTCTCTTGGTGCTTCTTGATCACCACATCCATG
Source organism: Solanum clarkiae (assembly GCA_011800125.2). NCBI lineage: Eukaryota > Viridiplantae > Streptophyta > Magnoliopsida > Solanales > Solanaceae > Solanum > Solanum clarkiae. The sequence continues at coordinate 11,364,247 of JAABOM020000084.1, read as the reverse complement.
CTTGTGCGAAGCTGAGCAAGTTGTTGCATAATCTCTTCATTATTTTGGGCTTATGATGTGCTATCATATATAACACATTTGATGCCTAAACCTTAGGATGTTATGTTTTCTTAATGTGACTTGTACGGTTTTTACGTGTTTGTGTGTTTGTTTTTGCAGGAAAATAGATTGGAATAATTTTGGGGAAAGTTACTGGTTTTGCTGATTTTTTAGGACATATGAGACCGTCTACAAGTTGTAGCTCAGTCTATAAGTTGTAGAGGTGGTTCATAGGTATTTCTAATGCTTAAAAGTCAAGATCTGATAACTTGAAGGATAGCCACATGAGACCCAGTTATGACCCGTAGTACCCTCTACAAGTCATACAGGGATGACCCATAGTGATTTCTAGTGTTGATTGAACTAGGACCAAGAAGTATAGGTAAAGACTATGAGAGGTTAATACGCGTCGTAGAACAGACTATAAGTCATAATGGTGTTCCATATCAGCAAAGTCTAAGATTAAAGAGTCTGACTATGAAAGCCCGATTACGGCTCGTAACTCGAGTTACGAGCCATAACTGCGACCCGTATCAGACACCAACTAATATTCTAATTAATTTAGGGACTTGTTTATAAATACTATATATAGTGCATTTTATTGTTTTAGTAGAAGGTTTTACATAGATTACAGAGAGTGTGAAACTAGAGAATATTTTTCTTAGAATTTATCTTTCGAGACAAAATTTTGGAGATTAGATTTACTTGCGGATTCATTACATCTTTCAAGTAATTTGTGATTTTATATATACATTGGGTTTTATTGTTCTTCAATCTCTTTGGGTAAGTGCTTAACTATGTCTTCCATATTCATTATTTATTCACTTGCCCAAGATATGAGTAGCTAAACCCAGAACTTATCTTAGAAAACCCAGATTATTTGCAATTCTTGAGTTGGGTATTTTCACGTTTTAGCCATTTGTCTTCATTTTGCATGTGTTCTAATAGTGGCAAACTTTAGATCCCGCTTAATGTCATGATCCCGATTTGGGTAGTGATGAATAGGAAAAGGAAATAATGAATAAAATTTGATGATGTGTTCTCATCTAATCAGTCGAAACTGGCCAAGGAGAGGTTGACTGAGACAATGGGTAATGGTTAGTTTGGCACATTATGGAGACTGGTCAAGTCCCATAGTGAAATTCGACCTTCACCTTTAGAAGAGGGATAGAAGAACCTAAATTACCATCCTATATGCAATATCCTAATTGAGAGTTGTGTTATCTCAGTAGATTAAGTTAGGGAATCATGGGGAATATAATTACCCAAGGTTCTCTCCAATTTGATTGTCTCTCCTTTTTATTAGTTTAGTTTAATTTTCTACCAATCATTGCAAACCCCCTCCCTTTTAGAGAATCAAGTAGTTGATGTTTGAATTGATTATTGTTGAACCAAGTTGTAAAATTCTCGTATTCTCTTGGGATTCGATCCTAACCTTGGTTAGGTTTTTACTATGACGATCGCTTTGACCTTGAAATAGAGGCATATCTTGAGCGTTTATCAAGAAAAAATGGTGCCATTGCCGGGGGATACGGTAATACTTTGATTTGGTTTCACTAGTAATATAATTCAAGTGTTAATTTCTTAGTTCTCTTGTATTTTACTTTGTTTTGTTTTTGGTTGTTTAATTTCTTTGCAGGGTATACTAGGTGTTGTATGCCTAAGATAAGGATTCAAGGCATTCCCTTACTCCAACTGATTTTGAGATCCAACGGGTTGCAAGGAGAATGACTCAAGCGAATGCTAATATCGTGGTTAATAAACCTATAAATGGGAATGATAATGTTGAGGATAGGGATGACAATCCACCACCATTGGAGAATATGCCACAACCTAGGGATTTCAATAAGAATGCCTATGGAAGGAGTCAATATAGATTAAATCCCATGGCCATGGACATGATGGGGGCTATAGTGTTGCCACCATTACTGTTTGACACTAATTTCATGGTGTTAAGTGGATTGCTCCAAATGCTTAAGAATCATGGTTTGTTTATGGGTCTACCTTCTGAGGATACTCATAGCCATTTGCATAATGTAGCTTTTGTGTGTAAGAGCATGACAGGCTCACAAAATCTTTTCGTGGATGCTATTGGTTACGTGTGTTCCCTCTCTCTTACTGGTAATGTAGTGGTATGACTATCGAAACTCCCAAAAAGCTCAATCACCAGTTGGGCAGATTTACAGAAGGCCTTTTTGGAAATGTACTTCCTGAGATCAAAGAAGCTAAAATTAAACGATCTAATCAATAGTTTTGAGCAATTGCTGAGTGATTTGATTAGTAAAATATGAGGGAGGTTTACAAAGTGTTTGAGAAGCATACTAGACCAAAAAATTATTGATGATGCCTTGGTAGAGATTTTCTATTGTGCCCTCAATGAATATAGTCAAGCTTGGGCCGACGATATAATGGGGGGTATGTTCTTCGATAAACCATTCACAAGGATTGTCGAGAGAATGGAGCAAGTGGTCAAAACCAACAGAGTATGGTGGCAAAGGGAGAGAGCTTCTACAAGGAGCTCATGTGTGATGAATACTAGGTTAGAGCAAGCTAAGATCTATGAGAAGATCATGCAACAGCTTGCTCAACTCCGCACGAGTATGGACTTGGTGGTTAAGCAAAATCATGAAAGAGTGCATGCGGTAGTCCACCAACCTCCTAGAGTCCCATGTATGAAGAACATTATTAGGATGAGGATGCTTATTCTATGAGTGATCAAGCCATGGGTTTTGGGAACAGTGCCCAAAGGTCCAATGCAGATTATTAGCATCAAGTTCCCAAAAACCAAGGTCAGACTTACAATCGAGAAGGTACTTATGGAGATAACCATGGTTGTTATTTTGAAAGGAATAGGATGCCAAAAGTTGAGTAGGGTAGAAGGGATGGTTTATGGAATGGTCCGTATGTGCCACCACAGAATCGTGATGCCGGGGCTAGCAATTCAAGGATTGGAAAGATATATGACCGAATTGATGAAAAAGGCCAAAACCCAATATGAGACCTTAAAGGGAATGAAATACGATATCTCTAACATATATCAAATGATAGTCTCATATGATGGCCATCAAGAAACTCGAGCAACAATTCAACCAAGCGTCTACTCAATTAAATCAACACCAAACAGGTATATTTATAAGAAATAGTTTCAAAACTCAAAGAATGGCGGACATTTTATGGAAGTAACGACTAGGAGAGGTAAGAGTACAATTGATCCTCCGGTGCTAGTAGTTCTGGTTGATGTGCATGAAGAGACAATTGCGGAGAAGGTTGAGAATGAAGGAGAGGAAGGCAAAAATGATAGGGTGAGCGGTAAAAGCGTTAAGGAGCCAGAACTGAGTAGGATCATCCCAAGGCCTCCTCTTCCCTTTACCTAAAGACTCAAACAAAATGAGGAGGAAGGTAAATTCAAACATTTCCTCTCATTGTTAAAGTGATTGTCCATCAACATTTCCATTATCGAAGCATTGGAGAAAATGCCTGGATATGCTAAATACATGAAGGATTTGGTGACTAAGAAGTACATGATAATCCAAGAGCTTTCGAAAGAGTTCCAGAATTGTAGTGCCATTACCACTAAGTCCTTGGTTCAAAAAAGGAAAGACCCTGTGCGTTTACTATCCCTTGTACCATTGGTGATGTAGAGTTTACAAGGGCATTGTGCAATTTGGGTGCTAGTATAAATTGGATGCCTCTTGCAGTCTTCAAAAAGCTTGATTTGGGTTCTCCTACTCCTACGAGGATGAGGTTATTAATTGCGCCAAGGGAGCGGAAAGCTCATTGGAATTTGTCACTTGAAAAATTATAATTGCTAATATTTTGCTCTTAAATCAGGTTAGACCCTTTTTCCCTTAATTTTGCTCCCCTGAACAAGAATATAAAGTCAGATTTTCAATATCATGCATGAATTTTGAGCATTTAGAGTAATATTTTCGGGCACTTTTTGGGGTCGTTTCAATATCTCTCCCTTGGGAATATTCGTCCCTGAATATAAAAGAGATATACATAACAAGAGTGATCATAAACAAATCATACCCAACAAGAATGCAACATTACATTTAAAATACCATTTTCAAGATCTCAACATAAGTGTAAAATCATCACAAATTTGCCAACTTAAACATATTGCACATGAATGACATAGGGGATGAAATATAAGACTTGAAAGCACATAGGGGACATAGAGTTAGTACCTTAGGCTTGAGTGGAGTGGAAGAGTTAAGGTTACCACTTTTGCATGTCCACCTCGGCCTCTTATATAGCACTCTCAACTTGTTGTTCTTATTCCTCAATCTCTTCACTTGCCTATCCAAAATCTTAACCGGAGTCTCCTCATAAGTGAAGTTATCCTCAATAACACCAACAACATCAAGAGGCACAACATCATTAGGACCACCAACACATTTTCTCAATATAGAGACATGGAACACCGAATGAACCAAATTCCTTTCACTAGGAGACTTCAACTCATAAGCTACCTTGCCAACCTTCCTCAAGATCTCACAAGGACCAACATACCTTGGACTCAACTTCCCCTTTTTACCAAATCGGACCACACCTTTCATTGGAGAAACTTTCAAATAAACCCAATCACCCACTTTGAATTCAAGGTCTCTTCTACTCACATCGGCATAGGATTATTGACGAGTTTGGGTTTTTTCAACCTCTCCCTAATCATCCTATCCTTCTAAAGAGCCTCCATAACCAGATCTAGTCCCAATAAAGCCACCTCTCCAACCTTAAACCAACCAACTGGTGAGCTACAATGTCTCCCATAAAGAGACTCAAGAGGAGCCATATTGACACTAGTGTGATAGCTATTATTGTAGGCAAACTTGATCAAAGAAAGATGGTCATTCCAACTACCCCTCAACTCCAATGGACATGCCCTAAGCATATCTTCAAGGGTTCGAATTGTTCTTTCGGCATGGCCATCTGTTTGAGGGTGGAAGGTCATACTAAGGTGAACTTTTGTGTCAAGCCCTCTTTGAAAAGACCTCCAACAGTGTGAAGTGTGTGAACCACGATCCGATATGATGGACAAAGGAACCCCATGCAACCTCACTAACTCATGGATATATAACCTTGCATACTCTTCAGCCCCATATATGGTCTTGACCGGTAGAAAGTGAGCTGATTTCGTCATCCTATAAACACCACCTATATAGAATCAAAACCTTTTCTAGTCTTGGGAAACCCAACCATAAAATCCATATTAGTCACCTCCCACTTCCAAGTGGGAATCTCTATGTCTTGGGTTAGGCCACCTGACCTTTGATATTTTGCTTTAACTTATTGACAACTATGGCAACTGGAAACAAGTTTGGCAATGTCTCTCTTCATGCCTACCCACCAATACACCTCCCTCAAATCTCTATACATTTTGGTGGACCCGGGGTGGATAGAATAGGAAGAATTGTGACCCTCATCAAGGATCTTCTCACTCAAACCATCAACACAAGGCACACACAACCTACCTTGGTACCTTAGGGCACAATCTCCCCCTTGGGAGAAAAACTTTACTTTCCCTCTTTCACCAAGGCCTTCAATTCAAGCAAGTAGGAGTCAAGATCTTGTTTTGCTATCACCTCATCACCCAATGAAGACATAGACCCATAAACAAATACAACTCTATCATCACCAACCTCTTCCAACTTAACCCCCAATCTGGCCAATTAATTCAACTCCCTAGCCATCTCTTTACCACCACCGTCAACATGGGCTAGGTTACCCATAGCCACCGTACTCCATGCATCCGCCACCACATTTGCCTTATCCGAAAGATAAAGCGCACTCATGTCATAGTCTTTGAGAAGTTCTAACCATCTCCTTTGCCTCAAGTTGAGATCTTTTTGAGTGAAGAAACATTGGAGACTGTTATGATTGGTGAACATATCAACATGCACCCCATATAGGTAGTGACTCCAAATCTTTAATGCAAACACAACGACAGTTAACTCTGGACATGGGTAGGGTAGTTCCTTTCATGTACCTTGAGTTGTCTAGAAGCATAAGCTATGACCTTACAATTTTGCATCAACACACAACCCAAACCTACCCGGGAAATATCACAATACACTGGAAATCCCTCAAGCCCATCTGGTAGTGACAATATAGGAGCAGACACAAGCTTGTCTTTCAATGTTTGGAAGTGCCTCTCATACTCATCGGTCCACAAAAAACATTCTTTTGAGTCAATTTTTCATAGGGGAAGCAATGGAGGAGGACCTATTCACAAACCTTCTATAATAACCCACCAGGCCAAGAAACTCCTAATATTTGATGGGGTCAATGGTCTAGGCCAATTTCTAATCACATTGGTTTTCTCAGGATCCACTTTTATACCATCCCCTGACACTACATGACCCAAGAATGCAACCTCCTTCAACAAAAATTCAAACTTGTCATATTTGGTATACAATTTCTCCTCCCTCAATCTTTACAACACAACCCTTAAATGCCCCATATGTTCCTCTCTACTATGTGAATAGATCAAAATATTATCAATGAAGCCACAACAAAGGAATCAAGGTAAGGTTTGAAGACCATATTCATTAGGTCCATGAAGATGGCCGGTGCATTAGTCAACCCAAACGACATCACAACAAACTCATAATGCCCATATCTAGTCCGAAAAGTCATCTTAGGAATATCACAGTCTCTCACCCTCACTTGATGATACCCGAACCGAAGATTAATTCTTAGAGAGGAAGCTAGCCCCTTGCAATTGGTCAAACAAGTCACCAATCCTTTGAAGAGAATATCTATTCTTGATGGTGGCCCCACTGAGCTTTCGGTAGTCAATACACATTCTAAGTGACTCGTCTTTCTTTTTCACAAACAACATTGGGACACCCCAAGGTGATTGATTGGGTCTAATAAATCCCTTCTCCAACAAATCTTTCAATTGCTTTTTTAAGTCCTTCAACTCTGCCGAGGCCATACGGTAAGGGGGAATGGAGATAGGTTGAGTATTGGGAAGGAGGTCTATACCAAAATCTAATCCCCTTTCTGGATGAACACCGGGAAGGTCATTTGGGAAGACATCAAGAAACTCATTTACAACTGGAACCGACTATATAGAAGGGACTTTAGACTCCACATGTTTAACCCTCACAAGATGGTAAAAACATCCCTTAGAGATCAACTCACGAGCTTTAATGCATGAAATGAATCTACCCTTGACCACTACATCTTGACTCTCCCACTTAAGGACGGGTTCATTTAGAAATTGAAACATGACCTATGGTTTCTACAATAAATAAAAGGATAGTAGGCATGCAACCAATCCATCTCGAGAATGACATCGAAATCTACTATGTCTACCATGTCTACTTATACAAAATGCAAATAGGACAATTTAATAAACTTTCCTAGCAACAATAGAGGCACCAATAGGAGTAGACACTTCATATGTCTCATACAACAACTTTGGGGTAACGTGGAACTTTTTAGCAACAAAAGGCGTAACAAAGTAAAGAGTGGAACCCGGATTAATCAAAGCATATACATCAAAGTCAAAGATTTTTAACATACCGATAATAATATCGAGAACATCACCAATATTTTGCCTCCCATGAAGAGCATAAAATCGATTGTGCCTTGGGGCACCACCTTTAGGACCACCTTTGGCTCTACCCAATGGAATCCCATTTGCACCCCGGCCTTTGCCACAGTTTCTTGGACAATCCATCTTCTTGTGACCAAGCTCCTCACATTCATAGCATGCATTAGAACCCTTTAAACATAGGCCCCTATGACCCCCTCCATATTTAGGACACATATCATTAGGAGCCACACCACCAACACCTTGAGGCTTAGGGAGGTCATTGGCAAACCCCTATTAGTAGCATGATGAGACCCTTGGCCTTGATGAAACTAGACACCCCTTTGGACCTTGTTTAAACCTGAGGTCATATTCCCGCACACTTATAGCATCTTGTTTTAAGTTCATGAAATCCACCAACTTAACTTCACTAAGCTCAAGAGGGAAAAATCGATTAAGGAAAGCCAATTTGAACACCTCCCAAAGCACCAGATTACCAATTCACTTCTCACCCTTCCATTGATCATAAAATATTTGGGTAACCCCTTTGAGTTGGTACACTGCCAACTCTGCCTTTTCATTTGGCCCAATACTCATGATATTAAAGATTTTGTAGACCTCATCAATGAGCCTTTGTGGATCTTCATCCACCTTTGACCCGTAGAACACCAGAGGATTCATCCTCATGAAGTCTCTTACCCTAGCTCCCGAGGTAGTAATATGAGGGGTTTGGCCACCTTGATTGACTTGGTTGGCCACAACTTTGGCAAGCATAATGAAAGCATCCCGGAGCTCACCATTGGTAGGTTGCTCCTTAGGAGTTTGGGCCCTTCTTCCTCTAGTGTTTGACATGATCTAGCATAGCAAGAAATAATTTTTAGGCGGAAAAACTTACCACAACTCGATAGCACGACTTAGGATATGAAGAAGGGAAACATTTCCTAAAATGTCTCATAGCCTCCTATTCATAGTCATGGTGTGCTTCACAACCATGAATAGGACTCTAATCGACGCGGTATGTTGGACTCTGAGGATCTATCAACCTTGTGATCTGATACCAAGTTTGGAAGAGGATACCTATTCTTTGTGGTGACCTTATTGAGTTGCCGATAGTCAATACACATTCTAAGGGACCCATCCTTCATTTTCACAAACAACACCGGTGCACCCCAAGGTGATTGGCTAGGCCTAATGAATCCCTTTTCAAACAAATCTTTCAATTGTTGCTTTAACTCCTTCAACTCCACCGGGGCCATTTGGTAAGGGGGAATGGAGATAGGTTGAGTATCAGGGAGGAGGTCTATACCAAAATCCATCTCCCTTTTGGGGCGGACACCGAGAATGTCATTTGGGAATACATCACAGAACTCATTTACAATCGGAACCGACTCTATAGAATTGACTTTAGACTCCACATCTTTAACCCTCACTAGATGGTAAAGACACCCCTTAGAGATCAACTTACTTTCTTTAATGCAAGAAATGAATCTACCCTTGACCACCACATCTTGACATTCCCACTCAAGGAAAGGTTTATTTGGAAATTCAAATTTGACCCTGCAGGTTCTACAATAAAATAGAAACATAGTAGGCAAGCAAATAATCCATCCTAAGAATTACATCAAAATCAACCATGTCTAATTCAACAAGATCACAAGGCAACAACTTATGCAAAATGCAAATTGGACAACTTCCATAAACTTTCCTATCAACAATAGAGACACCAATAGGAGTAGACACTTCATATAACTCATGCCACAACTCGGGGTTAACATGAAACTTTTGGGTAACAAAGGGGTTAACAAAAGAAAGAGTGGTACCCAGATCAATCAAAGAATATACATCAAAGTCAAAGATTTTCAACATACTAGTAACAAAATCGAGAACCTCACCAACCTCTTTCCTTCCATGTATAGCATAAAACCAATTGTGCCTTGGGGCACCACCTTGAGGACCACCTCTAACCAATGGAACCGCATTTGCACCATGGCCTTTGCCATGGTTTCTTGGACAATCTATCTTCTTGTGACCAAGCTCCCTACATTCATAGCATGCATTAGGACCCTTTAAAAATAGGCCCCAATGACCCCTTCCACATTTAGGAGACACATCTTTAGGAGCCACACCGCCAATAACTTGAGGCCTAGGGAAGTCATTGGTAAGCCCCCTATCGGTAGTATGAGAAGGACCTTTGCCTTGATAGAACCGGTAACCCCTTTGGAACTTACCCCCCAAGGCAGGGCCTCTTGGCCTCATGTCCCCTTCTTTTCCTCAACTTTTTCTCCTCCATTTGCTTGGAATTGGTCATCAACCGAGACAAGTCCATGTCACTAATTAGCATGGCGGACTTGCATTCGTCAATCACTAAGTCGGAGACCCCCATCACGAAATTATGCATCCTCTATCTAGGATAGGTCACAAAATGAGGAGCATAATTCAAAAGTTGATTAAACTTGAGGGCATACTCACTCACACTAATAGCACCTTGTCTCAAGTTCATGAACTCTACCAACTTAGCTTTCCTAAGCTCTAGAGGGAAAAGCCGATTAAGGAAATTCAATTTGAACTCTTCCCAAAGCACCACATTACCATTTCCCTCTCCCCCTTCCAATGCTCATACCATATTTGGGCTACTCCTTTCTGTCGGTATGACGCCAACTCCGCCTTTTAATGCGACCCAACATCCATGATATTCAAAATCTTGTAGACCTCATTAATAAACTCTTGTGGATCTTCATCCACCTTTGACCTATAGAAAACTAGACGATTCATCCTCATGAAGTCTCTTACCCTAGCTCCCGAGGTAGTAGCATGATGGGCTTGGGCCCCTTGATTGACTTGGTTGGCCATAACTTGGGCAAGCATAGTGAGAGCATCCCGGATCTCACCATTGGTAGGTTGCTCCCGGGAGTTTGGTCCCTTCTTCCGCTAGTGTTTGGCATAATCTAGCATAACAAAGAATAATCGTTAGTGGGGAAAAACATACCACATTTCTATAGCATGACTTAGAACATTATAAAGGGAAACATTTCGTAAAACGTCTAATAGCCTCTTATTCATAGTTATGGCGCTCTTCACAATCATGAATTGGACTCTAATAGACTCATTGTGTTGGAATCTGAGGATCTATCAACCTAGTGCTCTGATACTATGTTTGTCACGACTTATGCCTAGGGCCTAGACTTGACACGGTGAATGGGGAACCTGAAGGAACCCCAAATAAGCCTCTTAACTTATCATTACATATCATTGGTCGTAGAAGCATATAAAAGACATAAAGAGTAAGAATAGGAGCAATAGGGCTAAGGGGAAAGCTTGCATAACATCATAATCAAAAGACAAATAATCAAAGCTTATACTAGATATACATAACATGTCCAACAAACACCTCTAATACATAGATAAGAGCGAGGGCCAAGAAAAAGTAACCGGGCTCAACCTTATAGTCAGATTAGAAAATAAATAAGAGTATCTCAATACATAATAAGAGCAACATAGACTAAGGTCCCTGAAGTGGAGGACTCACTAACTAGCTTGAGTAGAATCGAACTAGCCATGTTGATAAAGAGGATGATCGACTTGGGCACATGTTCCTACATAATGATATCATGTAGGCAAGAGTATGTGTTACTACGTTTGAATGTACTAAGTAAGTAGGATGCAATGCAACAAGAGATAGGAACCTTAATAAAAATACATAGCCATAGGTAATAGGCATAAGTTAAACATGCTTAAGTAACTCCTGTTCATATAAGATGTCATATGTGTAGAAGAGACCAAGCTAAATTTCCAAAGTACAAACCCCTTGGTAGGTTGATGATGATATCACCCATCACCCTGGTTTGTATGGTACAAACCCCTCATCTAGGTTAGTGATGATCGCACCCATCACCCCGATGTGTGAGGTACAAACCTGTTATCTAGGTTAGTGATGATCGCAACCATCACCCTAGTGTGTGAGGTACAAACCCCTCATCTAGGTTAGTGGTAATCTCATCTACCACCTTGGTGTTTGAGATATCAACCCCTCAACTAGGTTACTCGGATTAGGCATGGTCTAATACAACACTTTATACAGAATATATCATATGCACAAGCTCTTTTCATCATCATATAGTCATTCATGTCATATCTCATGCTTTGGACCTTCAATTCATCAAGAAACTATATCCGGACATTTTATCAAACACTTAGAGGGTGTGTAGTGCTAGTGTAAAATCATGCAATTCAAGAGTTAAATCATGCAAGAAAATCCATTGCAAAACTATCAATCAACACCTTGTAACACCATCAAGCAATATACATTAAAACTCTCCTCAAATCTTACAATAGATCCAAGGTTTATCGCTCAAAACATAGCAAAACAGTCACAATTTCACATAACTTTATCATAGTGTGCAGTGAATTTCATAATATGAAAGACTCATTTGTAAATCTACTTTAAATCATGCAATTTGAGTGAAAGGAGGCTTGGGTATCATGGGTGAAGGGAACCCATGAAAGAAATCCACATACCTTAGTTTGGAGATGAGCTTGGTGAAGATTGGATATGGATACTTCAAGCTTGCAAAAGAACCTTGAAGGAAATCCTTAGTCCCGGATGAGGGTTTGAGACTTGAATTTGGGAGTGAAAAATATGGCTAAGTGTTGGAGTGAGTATTGGGGAATGTTTAGAGTGATACGAGGGTAAAAAATGACTAAGTATAGGTAAAAATACGCTTGGGAACACTTAGTCCCAAGACTTAAAAGTCTTGGACCACACAGAAAATCACTGGACAGAAAAATACACCTCTCCGCGTCCACGAAGAGGACACGGAGAGCAACTTGTCTTCATCTGCATGCCCTTGGCGCATTGTGCCAGGGGCGTGGAATGCTTACTGGAATTTGTCACTTGAAAAATCATAATTGTCAATCTTTTTCTCTTAAATCGGGGTTAGACCCTTACTCCCTTAATTTTGACCCTTTGAACAAGAATATGAAGTCGAATTTTGGATATCATGCACGAATTTTGAGATATATAGAATTTAAAATTCTGGGCATTCCGAGGCACATTTTTGGGCATTTTTTGGGGTCGTTTCGCATTCATCCCCGAATTTCAAAGAAACGTATAAGAGAAGTAATCATGAAAAATTCAGCCCGATATGAATGCAACAAATGCATTTAAACATTATTCTCATAAATCTCAACGTGAATGTCAAAATCACCATAAGCTTTCTACCATGATCATGAATGCATGTAAAATGACATAAGGGCTGAAAGTTAAGACTTGAAATCATATAGGGGACTTAAATAAGTACCTTAGGCTTGAGTAAAGTCAAAGAGATATAGATAATTCTTTTGCATGTCCGCCTTGGCTTCCCATGTAGCACTTTCAACTTGTTGGTTCCTCCAAAGGACCTTGACGGAAGCTACATCCTTATTTCTCAACCTTCTCACTTGTCTATCCAAAATCTCCACCAGGACCTCCTTATAGGTCAAATTGTCCTCTACAACACCTACAACATCCAAGGGCACTATAGCATTAGGGTCACGCACATACTTTCTCAACATGGACATATGGAAGACCAGATGAACCATATTCATACCAATGGACAACTCTAACTCGTACACCACCTTACCAATCCTTCTCAACACTCTATAAGGACCCACAAACCTTGACTCAACTTACCCTTCATGCCAAATTGGACTACACCCTTCATGGGTGAGACCTTCAAATAGACCCAATCACCAACCTTAAATTCAAGATCCCTTCTCCTCACATCGGAATAGAACTTTTATCTACTTTGGGCTGCTTTTAACTACTCCTTTATCAACCTCACCTTCTCCAAGGATCCCTAAACTAAACCCAGCACAATCAAAGTCATCTCTCTTATACAGCTCATTCAAATCTCTATACATCATTATAGAACCGAGGTGAATAGAATAGGATGAATTATGAGCCTCATCTAAAATCATCTTTCTCAAATCGTCAATACTAGGCACACCTTGGTACCTAAGGGCACTATCTCCCCTTTGGGAGAAAGCCTACACTTTGCCATCTCTTACCAAGGCCGTCAGCTCTAGCAAGGTGGGGTCAAGATCTTGTTTGGCCTTCACCTCTTCAATCAACGAAGATTTAGAATTAACAACAACTACTACACCACCATTGTTAACTTCATCCAACCTAAACCCCCAATCTGGCCAACCGATGAACCTCTCTAGCCACTATAATCAACATGAGCTACACTACCCGTAAACACCCTACTTAGATCATCGACCACAACCTTAACTTTACCAGGGTGACAATGCACACTCATATCATAATCCTTAAGAAGTTTTAACCACCTTATTTGTCTCAAGTTAAGATCTTTTTGAGTGAACACATATTGGAGACTCTTGTGGTCGGTAAACACATCAATATGAACCCCATACAAGTAGTGATGCCAATATTTCAAAGCAAATACCATGACCGCCAATCCAAGATCACGGGTGGGATAATTCTTCTGATGCACCTTAAGTTATCTAGAGGCATATGCAATCACCTTACCATTTTGCATCAAAACACACCCCAAACCAATTCTTGAGGCATCACAATATACAATAAACCCTTCCAACCCTTTAAGTAGAGCCAATAGGAGCAAAGATAAGATTATCTTATAAAGTTTGGAAAATTTTCTCACACTCGTTGGTCGACACGAATTTTACTTTCTTTTAGGTCATTTTAGTCATAAGAGAAACAATAGAAGAGAACCCATTTACAAATCTCTGGTAATACCACGCCAAACCCAAGAAACTTCTAATATCTGGTGGAGTCAAAGGCCTAGGCATATTTCTAATCACCTCCATTTTATTAGGAGGTAGGGTTTAAAGACCCTATTCGTAAGATGCATAAATATAGCTGGTGCATTAGTCAACCTAAAGGACATAAACAAAAACCCAAAATGTCCATACTTAGTTCAAAAAGCAGCCTTAGGAATGTTACACTACCTTACTTCCACTTGGTGAAAACTAGACCTAAGATTAATCCTAGAAAAACGACTAGTCCCTTGTAGTGGATAAAAAAAAGGTCATCAATCCTTGGTGGAGGGTACTTATTCTTTATGGTGATGATGATGGTCACGCTCCAATAAGAAAACAATCTCTATCAGTAGTTAACCTAATCGAGGTTATGGTCAAATCCACAAGGAATATAAGGCTTGAACTACAAGATTTCACTACTAAGCATTTCTGATATCTATAACTGCAATCTCTAGATGGGGGGGGGGAGTTGTGGTTCAAAGACAATAGAAAATAAACACTACCTAAAAATGTAGGAAAATGCTCAATTTTGGGAGCAACTTGGGAATTGTGTTCCCCATGGTTCGTTGGCTCAATTAACATAGATAACATAACTACGATTAGTGAATTGCATGCAGGATGGCAACTTAAGTTCTTCCAGCCCTCTTGTGAAGGTGAAAGTCAAATTTCACCATGACGCTTGGTCGGCTACCATGGCGTGCCAGCTAACCGTTACCTATTGTCCTAGTCAATCTCCCTTTGGTCAGGTATGGTCGATTAGATGGGAACACATTAACTGAATCCTGTCACCTACTTCCCTTTTCCTAATCGTCACTACCTTCGTCGGGATCGTGATAGTAGGTAGGGTTTGGTGTTGGCCACCACCAAACAACATTAATCTTGAAGGGAAATAGATAATACATTCAAAATCCCAATCATAAATATGCACAAAACCTAGGTCATTTCAAGTCAACTACACATAGTTCCCACGACCCCAAGTTGTGGCTACTTAGCTACTCATAGCTAAGATAAAACACACAAAAATGCACATAATAGTCATAGTTGAGAGTTTCACCAATAACAATGGAGAAGATAAGCACCACAAGTTGAAACCCAAAAGTTTGACTGATCAACAATGAGTACAAAACAAGATTTGCAATTCCCAAAATGAGTTTTCAAAGAAAGAATAATAAACTACTCTAAAACCTAAGAAAAGCTTCAAAAATATAATGGAGTAGTGTCTACTGGTCGAACTTTTCTAAAACAACCTAACTTAAAATATTTATAGTATTAACAAAACAACACTAGAAATTATGCAAAAAGACAGATGGGATTTCATAATTTTCCGCAATTACGACTCTAGGAGGATTTAAAAGTCGTAGTGGGGGTCTCGTATCAGGATCTTGGCATCTTGGACTGAACTAGTACGACCTATAGGTACGAGTCATTTCTTGAGCCACGACTCGTATGTTGGTCTCGTAGTCTTGGTCTTCAGTTTTTGGTCTAACATTTTTAGCCCTCTGATTCTTGCTACAAGCCCACCTGTACAAGTCATACTGTGTCTTACGACTCATAGACTGGGCTCGTAAGGGTGGCCTTCACTTGGTAGATTTCTCATTTTTGGTCTCTGATTCCTGCTACGACCAACCTACGACTCGTAGTGTGAGCTACGACTCGTAGGTGGGCTCGTATGGCCTATGCTTCAGCAAAATCTGCAACCTTTCTTCAAAATCATGCCAACCTAACATTTTTGCGAGACTAACACAAAAACACATCAAAACACTAGAAAGTCTCTTTAAGAACTTACAAAATCCCTTATTTCAGGCACTAAATGCGCTGTAATTTGACAGAACATCAACACCCTCAACTTAAAATTATTGCTTGCCCTCAAGCGACAACTCAATCTATGCAGACAAAGAGAAATGCATAACAGCTATATCAATGGCATATACAACAGCTAATTTGGTTCAGGTACCCAACTACTACTTTCGAAACAGCATTGCAAAGTTATTGAGCAAACAAGAACATCATGAGAGCCCTGACAATCCAACTATGACAAGCTAAGGAGTGTCAACCGTCCGTAATCACTAGTATAGTCATATGCTACTCAAGTAGTACAAATTCCCTCACTAGAAAGAAGTCCCTTATACTTACTCAAAAGCATTTAGAATTTAGGGATTGAGGAATCATTCTTACTCTCACAATTGAAATTCAATGCATGATGACTAACACCATAGGCTTGCCTCTATACTCATTTTCTGGCTTGGTGATAGAGTGGAATTGGATCACTTTAGGACTTATAGGCTTGTAACATAGGCTCAAGGTGCTTTGGTGCGACATTTTGGGCAAGTACTGACTAAAGGCTATCCTTAAATCATATTTACCAACACTTTTTGCTTTCATAATCCAACCCTTTTTTCATTAATCTACCCTTGTTCTCTTGCTTTGAACTTTCTCGAGTGCTTTCTTTCTCTTTTTTCAGTTGTGCCTTGATTTGAAACTCATTTTTGCTACTTTTTATCAATTAAAGGCACTTTTTCTTCTTTTTCTTCACTCGATTCATGCTTTTTCATCTTGATTTCTCAACTATCCACCTTATCACTTTTACTTTACCATAATAAGGGCCGCCCTCAACTTAGGCTTTTAGCCTCAGGTGAAGTACACAATATCTATGCCTCAAACCAGGGCCACTAACTACAGCCACCCTCAACTTAGTCCTTTGGCATCAATCAAGGTTCACATGTTCAAGGATAGACTAGGGCCAATATCAAGATACTTTATTAGACAAGGTTAAGCTAGTAAGGTATCAAGAAAGAATGAGTACATGATAAGCTCAAAAATTTGGAAAAACAAATTCTCTCACTTAACTAGTAGGTTATTTTTACGGTAAAAGTGGTTTTACTCAAAGAACAAAGCCGTAAGATCCTTTCCATATCCACTACATCACCAATCTAACTTTTAGAGTAACAAGATAAGTTCTGGGTCCATACAAGATGCATGAATGCAACAAAATAAGCTCATAATACACATGGCAATTTCATCTACAATCAAATATAGACTCACAGGTTATGCTTTCAGTCTCAGCTTACCTACACAATATCAAAACCAACATTGCCAGATAATCAAAAATGTATGAATGCATCAATACTCACAACCTGAAAAATTTTGAGGAGCACACCCAATTTTTTATCAAAACATTGAAAACAACTCTAAAGTTTATGTATATGCCAATAAATAACACTACAATGAATTTACCCATTATCTACAATACCTAAACATGCGGGTTCAACAGGATAATAAACATCCACAAGGAAAACGAAGAACAACAAGAAAACTTTAGGATCAAAAATAAGGAAACTTATGGACTTGAGGCTACTCAGACTTCACCTTGATCCATAACTTCCACCACCCCACCAAAAGATGATACTTTGTCCTCAAAGTAAAGAAAACAACAATGACAAAACACCATAACATAGAAATATATAGATATATTCATTAAAAGCCCAAAAATAAACATTCAAAGTATAAGTAAAAATAACATCCACATAAACATATTTAAAACACAACCAAAAACCAACATAATAACAAAATTTTCTAAAAAGAGAACAAAGTATCCAAAATGTCAAGATAAGAACTGGGGTCAAAAGAAGTCAAACATCTTGGTACATCAAGCACCGATCTCTGGCTGATCTGTAGGGTCCTGGGTTGACTCTCCTACTCTGCTGCAGTGCCAGAAGTACCCCTTCTAAGTGGGGTGTGTTGTGCTCGGTCTCTCCGAATAGCTGCCAATAAAATTGACTCCTGTACCACCTCCTCAGGTATGGGCTCCTCCTCCTGCCTCTGCATCCTCGGGGTCAACTCTGGGTCATCGTGCTCTAGAGGCCTCTTCCAATGGGTGTCCATACGGTTGGTGAGCCAATCAAATGCCTCATCATCTACTGGTGCTACCTCTAGGGCTGGAACAGGAGCAGCCAACTTCTATAAAAAGTTGGCTTTGAATTTGGCCAACTCATCAGTAACCACACTCGCATCGACCGGCCTAGCTCGATCAAGCCTCTTCTGGACTCTAGCATAAAACGCATCAACCTGTGCATCAACTGCTCGGACTTTGTCATCAACTAAATATCGGGAAAATGCCCATATCCTCTCCTCAGCATCCCCAACAGACTGATCAATCAATGGTCGAACTAGTGGTGATAACTCTCACAACCTGCGCTCTGCTACAGCCACCCTGCGCAACAAATCTTGAAAAGCAACAACAAACAAAAGAGGGTCAACCTGTAAAGAAGGAGTTGCTGGTGCTGGAGTGCTAGATGAAGGTGTCGACTCGATCTCAACTGCAGGTGTGGGCTCTGTAGTAGCCGAAGTAATGCTGGTAGTAGCTGGCGGTGACCCCCAGAATTTGAGGCTCTACTGGGAATGGCTCTGAGATAATTGGAGGAGCTGCTCGTGGTAAAGACATCAGATTCTTATCAGCCTTGATCTGGTTGGGATCTATAGTACGTGTAGCCTTAGCATGAGGGTCCAGGTGAGGATTGATGGGAACACCTGTTGCACTGCATAGTCGATGGATCATAACTGAAAATGGCAGTAAGGTGCTCGTCCTAGATGCACCTTCGTGAATCTGCTCCAAAATTATCCGGGCCTGATCTATAGCATAGCCAGCTAGCCAACAGAACTGATCGTTCAAGGGTGATCACATTGTCTATGATGTTTGGCCTAATACGCCAACGGATAATGGACCACCAAAAGTTGGCCCAAAATGATAGGTGTGCTTTAACTATGGGATCTGCGTGGTTTGTGACCTATGTCAGTTCCAAACCTTTCTCGCGGATTTTACTAGTGATCCACCATAGCAACTCTGTCCTGGCCCCGATATCCTTCCCAGTCACCGCTCTCCTCATTTTATCAATATGGCTATCATACTCCGCAGTGGACTGAGGCACTTTATAATTGGGCCCAAACTACACTCATCTGATAGACTCCTCTGAGATATCCACTCTCCTCCCCTAGACTTTCACCATCCGTAGCCTAGGCTGCTCAATTGGTCTTTTGTTCTTGGGTAACCCCGATGGAGTGTAGAAAGATATGCCGCATAGAACTTGCAGACTACGTAAGGGGCATATTTTCCCAACTATTGTGTGGTCCAATGTGGACCGTGCTCATCCAACCTAGCATCTAATCCGGGAACTATATCTAGACCGGAGGTATTCAACCGGGACTCCTCATGAAATTGGCGAACTGGCTTGCCTTGCCCTTTTGGCTCCAACCCCTGGGCATATATTTCTTTCATTCTAGGGACATCCCATCTACAATCGGCTAGTGGTTGGGACTGCACCTCCTCCTGCTAGGCTTGGGAGGTGCTTTTTAAATCAGACTGGGAGCCAGAATGTGAGGGAGTCATCTGTGGCAAGCTACTATCTGACCTGTCCTCGTTGCCCTATTGTTCCTCCTCTTTAGACTGGGAGGAACTACTCACTTCCATGGGTGTCTGTGCTGCAAGTGCTCGAGTCTGAGGTCTATTGGCCTCCTAGTCTACCCTGACTCTGTGGACTTCCACAGAGCCCTCATACTGCTTGGTATCAAAGGATTCATTTTGCAACCTCCATTGAAGAGCTTGAATAACCAGATTGTCTTTTGAAGGCATTTTATCTATAAACAACCCACAAAGCAACTTGTTAATCCCATATGTTTGATTCACTGAAATACAAAGCAAAGAAAAGGAAACAAAAACAAATAAAAGTTAACTATGCACTGATGCAACTGTAGATGTGCAGGTATGAGTGCAAGTGCGACTCGTAGGCTGGCCTATGAGTCATATACTATCCTCGTAGAACCAGTTGTGCCTTTAAAAATGCTTTCTGATAACAGATACGAGATGCAGTTACGATTCGTAGGATAATTCTGATCTCAAACCTAGTTTCAGAAACATTTTAAAAACTTAGACAAGTTTATGAGACCCTCACTACGAGTCGTACGAGGTACTACGAGTCATATGTGGATCTTGTATGAAAAATATGAAGGAATTACATGTGACTGATGCTTGCTATGAGGGACCACTATGACTCGTATAGGAACTTATGAGTTGTAGGAGTGCCTCGTAACTGATCACAGAAGCCACCTGCAATGCCTACTTATTTCCCACTAAAAGCACAAATACATCACCAAATTTCAACTCATTCAACCAAACAGGAGCAAAGAAAGACTAAATGACACATTCAATTCCAAATTAAAATTGGTAGTTCAAAATGGCCATCATCCCTAAGAGTCGATGTCAATTTTATAATTCGTCAAGCACACCAAACATAAAATATGTTACAAACTAACACTTGACAACCATACACGTTCCAAATAAGTACAATAACAATTCACAACGATTCAATAACAACCCATATGTTCAAACACAGGCAATCACACCCATACTACCTACATTTCAACTCCCACAACAATAATGTAATACAAACCAAAAGTTTACCAATTTCATGCTCACAATCATCCATTCAAGAATCTCAATAAGGTTTAATTTACAACTCAATCTTTTTCAAAGCCTACAAACCCTAGATTATAAGCTTAGCTCAAAAATCAGTGTTTGGTATACTTAAGCCTAGTCAAGCTTAACCTATACTCATTTAGGGAACAAGCTCATCAACAAAAATTGAGAAATGTAATCTAAGAGCTTACCATTTTGATTGTAGAGGTGAACCAAAGTGAAGAAAATTGAAAATCAAGACTAAACCCTAGAAATTGGTAACCTTGCCGGAATCTTTGCCGGAAAATAATGTGGGGTGGTCAAGATTTTCGTCGGAAAAGAAAATAGGAGTAGAGTTGTGGTTCTGTCGCCTATTTAAGGTTTGGGATTGGGAATAAGGCTCAAATTTTATTTCGACCCCTTATATAAGCAAACTGGGTCAAGTTTTAAAAATCTGCAGATCGGGGCTACGAGACCCCAACTACGAGTCGTAGGTCGTCCTACAACTCGTAGGTTCCAGTCTCGTACTAGATCCAACACTTGGTAAAAATTCAGAAATCATACCTGGGCTTTACAAACCCCTCTTACGACTCGTAAGGGATCCTACGAATTGTAAGGTTGGCTCGTAGTGCATATGTCGACTTCAGATACTTACTTTTCCCCCTACGAGGCATGACTAAGATTCGTAGTGAAGACTACGACTCGTAGGCATACTCGTAGGAGCTACTCCAAGTCTAGTTTTTTCCAGATCTTTAGTTCTTCCACTTTTTACCTGCAAACCAAGTATCAAAGCACATAAATCCTCAAAATTATTACAATTGCATCATTGTCTCTAACTTTATATCAAACTACTACTACTACTCTAAGTCTCAAACAAATAAATAATTAGCAAAATGCAAGGGTTTCCTCCCAAGAAGTGCCAGGTTTAACATCATGGCTCGACTTTGTCATCTTCCTTTGTCAACTATCATTGAGGGTCCACTCTTCACTTTTACAATTATCTGGGTGTTTCATGGAATGGTGAATATCGAATACAACTTCTGCATCACTAACCCTGAACCATAGCTGACCTGAATCCATATCTACTGGTGTTCTCCTAGTGGCCAGAAAAGGTCCCCCCAAAATGATGGGCACCTCAAAATCAACTTCGCAGTCGAGGATCACAAAATCTGCCAGAAAGATGAACTTATCAACTTTAACAAGCACATCCAAAAGGATCCCCTTCAGCTTTTTAATGGTTTGATCTGCCATAAGCAACCTCATTCATGTCAGGGTAGGAGTACCTAGGCCAAGATTTTTTAATATGGCAAGAGGCATTAAATTGATGCTTGCTCCTAAGTCGCATAATGCTCTTGCAAATTCAACGTTACCAATAGTGCAAGGAATGGTGAATGCCCTGGGTCCTCTCGCTTTTGAGCAAGGCATTTAGTCATAATCACACTACATTGTTGGAGTTCTCCTGAGAACTCTTGGCTTAAAATGCATTTCTTGGTGACTAAGTCTTTCATATATTTAGCATATTTGGGCATTTTCTCCAATGCTTCTGGGAGAGGAATTTTGATGGAGAGTTGCTTCAACATCAAGAGGAAGTGTTTGAACTTTCCCTCCTCTTCCTTCTTCTTGAGCCTTTGAGGGAAAGGAGGAGGAGGTTTTGAGATGGATTTCACTTTTTCATGCTCCCTTATCACTTCTTGTTGCATCCCAACACCCTTCGAATCTTCTCCCTCAACTTCAACTTCACCACCAAGATGCTTCTCATTGACTTCATCCACTAAAACCGCCATAGGGGGATCTATTGTGCTCTTTCCACTCCAGGTCATCATCGCCATGCAATGCCCTTCATTTTTAGGATTTTGAACCATATTGCTTGGTAGGGTGCCCTTTTGGTATTGGTTCAATTGTGAAGAAACTTGTCCAAATTGTTGCTCAAGTTGCTTGATTGCCACTGAATGAGACTCTATCTTTCGATTAATACTTGAGATATCTTCTTTCATTCCCTTTAGAGTCTCATCTTTGATGGTCTGCTTTCTTCAATAACTTTTCAAACATATCTTCAATCCTAGAATTGCTTGATTCGGCATCACGATTGTGTGGTGGCACATAAGGACCATTTCTGTAGCCCTCTCTTCTCCATTCTTCATTTGGCACTCTTTCTCTCTCATAGTATCCACCCCTATTATTCTGTACATCCCATCACGATTAAAGTTCCGACCTTGATTCTCGAAACCTTGGCTCCAATAGTCCGAATTAGACCCTTGGGGGTTGTTTTGAAAACCTGCCACTTGGTTGTTCACATAATAGGAATCCTCATCAAAGAATAATCACCATACATATGAGTAATTGGGGCTTGTGAGCTATTTCCTTCACACTAGCTTGTTTTTTCTTCAAAACCAAATCCATGCTCGTACGTAGTTGAGTAAGTTTCTCCATAATCTCTTCATTCATTTTATCCTGCTCTCTATTTGTGGTAACCGCACATGAACTATTTGTACTACCATGCTCACTTTGACTCCATGCTCTATTGGTTTTCATCACATGTTCCGTTCTTTTGGCAACTAGCTCAAATGGTTGATCTAGAAAAACACCTCCCGTTATCGTGTTGGCACAAGCTTTGCTATTATCATCAAGTGCTCTATAGAAAATCTCGACCAAAGCATCAACAACATTTTTGTGATTAGGGACCATCCTCAAGCATTTGGTGAATCTCTCACATGTAGTGCTAAGAGAGTCTCCAGGCAATTGTTTGAAATTATTAATTTGGTCCTTAAGCTTCAGCTTCTTCGACCTTGGGAAATCTCTTTCTAAGAACACCCTCTGCAGGTCAGCCCAACGCGTGATGGTACCGGAGGAAGTCCAGACAACCATACAGATGCATTGCAAGTCAGTGACAATGGGAACACCCTCAATCCAACAGCGTCAATAGAAATATTTTGTGTCCCCATGACACTTTTGCACACGAAGACAACATTTTGGAGATGAGGGTGGGGATCCTCTGATGGTAACCCTGTGAATAGGGAATGATTTTGGAGCATTCGGAGTAATCCACTTGATATTGTGAACTTAGCATCTGCGGGTAGAGGGGGTTGTACTATAGAACTGGTAACATCCATCGCCACAGGGTTTAATCAGTATTGATTCCAACCGTAAGTGTTTGCATTGAAATCTCTCAGTTGTGGCCAGTTAACCCTTGGTGGTGGATTCTCCTCTCTTCTTAAGTCTTTCTCATTCGTATGCATATCCTCTTTAACCTCAATGTCCTCATTCACTCGAGCCATCCTTCTTGGTAGTCAATGGATCTCCAAATTTAATGGATCTAAGGGAATTCCTTGGATCCTTATATTGGGCATACAACCTAGTACCCCCTACAAAAGAAAACAAATAATAAAAACAAAACAAAAGTAAAGTACTAGAGATTCTAGAAATCAACACTAGAATTGGATAATAGTGAATTCAAGTCAAAACCTAGCCGTCTTCCCCGACAATGGCGCCATAATTTTATGATAATGGTCATGCTCTAATAAGAAAGCGATCGCTAGCAGTAATTAACCTAACTGGGGTTAGGGTCGAATCTATAGGAAATATAGGGCTTGAACTACAAGATTTCACTACTAATTGTTTCTAGTATCTATAACTACAATCTCTAGATAGGGGGTTTTTGTGATTCAAAGACAACAGAAAATAAACACTACCTAAAAATGCGGGAAAATGCTCAATTTTGGGAACAACTTTGGAATTGTGTTCCCCATGGTTCGTTGACTCAATTATCCTAGATAACATAACTACGATTAGTGAATTGCATGCAGGATGGTAAGTTAAGTTCTTCCAGCCCTCTTGTGAAGATGAAGGTCGAATTACACCATGGCGCTTGGTGAGCTACCATGGCATGCCAACTACCTATTGTCCTAGTTAACCTCCCCCTTGTTAGGTTTGGTCGATTAGACGGGAACATATCAACCGAATCCTGTCATCTACTTCCCTTTTCCTATTAGTCACTACCTTTGTCGGGATCGTGATAGTAGGTAGGGTTTGGTGTTGGCCACCACCAAACAACATTAATCATGAAGGGAAATAGATAATACGTGCAAAATCCCAATCATAAATATGCACAAAACCTAGGTCATTTCAAGTCAACTACCCATGGTTCCCACAACCCTAAGTTGTGGGTGCTTAGCTACTCATGGCTAAGATAAAATGCACAAAAATTCACATAACAGTCATAATTGAGAGTTTCACCAATAACAATAGAGGAGATAACCACCACAAGTTGCAAATCCACAAGCATGATTAATCAACAATGAGTACAAAGAAAGATTTGCAATTCCCAAAATGAGTTTTCCAATAAAGAACATTACACTACTCTAAAACCTAAGAAAAACTCCAAAAATATAATAGAGTAGTGTTTACTGGTCGAACTTTTCTAAAAAAATACCTAACTTAAATTTTTTATAGTATCTACAAAACAACCATAGAAATTACGAAGAAAAGACAGCTGGCATGTCATAATTTTCGCAGTTATGACTCGTATACAAGTTGTAGTCTAGGTCTCATATCAGGCTCTTGGCATCTTGGACTGAACTGGTACGACCCATATGTATGAGTCGTTGCTTGAGCTATAACTCGTATGTTTGTCTCGTAGTCTTGGTCTTCAGTTTTTGGTATAACATTTTGGCCCTCTGATTCTTTCTACGAGTTCACCTGTATGAGTCGTAGTGTGTCTTACAACTCGTAGGCTCGGCTTGTAGGGGTGATCTTTACTTGGCAGATTTTTGATATATGGTCTTTGTTTCCTTCTACGACACAACCTACAACTTGTAGAGTGAGACACGACTCGTAGGTAGGCTCATATGACCTATGCTTCAACAAAATCTGCAACTTTTCTTCAAAATCATGCCAACCTAACTTTTCTGCGAGATTAACACAAAAACACATCAAAACACTAGAAAGTCGCTTTAAGAACTTACAAAATCCCTTATTTTAGGCACCAAATGTGTTGTGATTTGACAGCACATCAGGTGACTCTATTAAGTTGCTGGTAATCAATGCACATTCTAAGAGAACCATCCTTTTCCTTCATAAATAACAGCGATGCAGCCCAAGGTGACTTACTAGGCCTTATAAGACCCTCCCTTCAACTTCTTCAACTCCGTTGGGCCATATGGCAAGGGGAATAACAATAGGTTGAGTATCAGAAAGAAGATCTATACTAAAGTCTATTTCCCTTTCAGGAGAAACACCGGGAAGCTCAATGGGAAAGACATCAAGGAACTCATTAACCTCCAGAACTGACTCTATAGGAATGACTTTGGACTCAACATCCCTAACCCTTACAAGATGATAGATACAATCCCTAAGAAATCAACTTTTGGGCTTTAAGGCAAGAAATGAATCTACCATTGACCACTATATCACAACTTTCCCACTCAAGGATAGGCTCGTTAGGGAATTGGAATCTAAGCCTACGGGTTTTACAATCAATAGAAGCATAATACAAATGCAACTAATCCATACCAAGAATGAAATCAGAATCCACCATATCTAATTCAACAAAATCACAAGGCAAGATTTCACGCAAGAATACGAGACAATTTTTGTAGACTCTTCTAGCAACAATAGATGCACCAACAGGAGTAGACACTTCATAATGTTCACACAATAATTCAGGACTAACATGGAGCTTATTTTTTAGCAACAAATGGAGTAATAAAAGAAAGGGTGGCACCCGTGCCTACCAATGCATACACATTAAAATCAAAAACCTTTAACATACATGTGAAGCACCATGCCAAGTTTAGTGACCCTTAGAGGGGTATGGTTGGAAACGTCGATGGTCATCCCCATAATCCTTTGTAACCCATGGACAATGTCCCGACTCATGATCCTTTATACTGCATTTGAAACATACACTTGAATCGGCCACACAATCTTTCGGATAGTACCTTCCGCATTTGTGACTCATAAGGGGAACTTGAACACCAACATCCTTACCTTTCCCTTGAATAAACGGACAATTAGGAATCTTGTGGCCTATCTTACACACCTAAAATATGCACTCATGTTTCTCCTACATGTGTCACCATGGTTTCTCCCACATTTTGGGCACCTAGGATGAGTCATTCCACTACCACCACCAGGCTTAGCATATAGAAGCCTACCTTCAATTTGAACTCTTCCTCTTCCTTCCTTTGAGGCCACCGAGCAATCTCTCCTTTCATGCCCATCACCACCATACTTGAAGCAATCTGCAATTTCCTCCAAACACCTTCCTTGATGTTTCTTGCCACACTCTTGACAAGTGACAAAAAGGGTCCTTTCCTTTTTGTACTTGGGAACCGGTAAACTAGTAGAAGATGAGTCACCGCCAACTCGGGCCCTCTTAGCCTCACTCCCCCTCCTCTTATCTATTGAAGTCTCAAGAGCACCCACTTGTTGATTAATTTGAGCAGTCATCATCATGGACAATAACCATAGAACATTACAAACTTCTGCATTGGACATATTCCCATTGGGAAGTTGACCCCCAATTGAGAGATGGTCACCGCCTTGCCCACCATTCTGAGTAGCTTGAGATGAAATGTAATGGTTAGGGATCGGTAATAAGCCTTAAGGGACTTAGCTCTACCCATGACATAGATAATGAAGAAGTGAAATGTTTCCTAAAACACCTTATAGCCTCCCATTCATAGTTCTGGCGCGCTTCACAACCGTGAATAAGACTCTAATCGATGCGGTGTGCTGGATTTTAAGTACCATTAACAACCTAGTGCTCTGATACCAAGTTTGTTATGATCCAATCCTGAGGCCTAGATGTTACATGGCGAACGGGGAACCCGAAGGAACCCTAAACAAGACTCTTAACATATCAATCACACATCCTTGGTTAGAAGCAAAATAACAACAATAAGAGATATAAATAGGAGAAAGAGACTAAGAGAGGTCTTTGATAAACGTAAAATACTTAAGAGTCAAGCTCAAAACATAAGTACATCACTTGTTCCAACAACACCTCTAAACTTAGATTGGAGCGGGGGCTAAAACACTCTCCGGGCTCACCCTTATAGTATCAAGTGTTCAACACGAGGGAAATAACAAAAGGCAAGAGTAACATAGATAGCGTCCTCGAACTTGAGGACTCACCAAAGCATATCTTCAAAGCACCGACCTAGCCACGTGGAGGATGATCGAGAGGTGCTCTGGTTCCTAATTGGTAATATAATGTAGGCATAGAGTATGCATTAGTAAGTTTGAATACACTAAGTATGTAGGACGCAATACTATAAGACATAGGTAACATAGTCAAAATGCATAATCATAATCAACGGATGAGTATAATATCAATATGGCAGGCATGATCAATGCTTGACGAAAACATGCTTGTAAATCGTATAATATGCAAACATAGATTACATATGTAGGAAGAGACCGTATCAACACAGTCCAAGCAAACTATTCACTTGAACTTCAAGGCATGCCATACCCTTGGAGGGTGATTGAGGTATCTACCCCCTCACGTTGTAGTATGGGCAGGCTACCCTCCGGCAAGGTGATTGAGGTACATCTCCCTCAACGTGGTAGTATGGACATGCCACACCGTAATAATGTGATTCAAGTACATACCCCTCAACGTAGTAGTACGGGCAGGCCACCCCTCGATAAGGTGATTGAGGTACATACCCCTTAACATGGTAGTATGGGTATGCCACCCCCCGACAAAGTGATTGAGGTACATACCCCTAAACATGGAAGTACGGGCATGCGACCCCTCAAAAAGATGATTGAGGCTTGACACCCCCTCAACAAGGTGGTTGGGCATGCCACCCCCAACAAGGTGTGGTCAACTTGCGACACTATAGATACTTTCATGAATCCAATACATACCTATAATCCCTTAATAATCATATAGTCACTTGATTCATAATCTATGAAATAGATTATCAATAGCTCAAGAATCCTTGTCAAGACATTTATCAAACACTTGGCGGGTGTTTAATGCTAGTTTAAAATCATGCAATCAAGAGCGAAATAATGTAAGAAAACTTAATGTAAATCAACCTATCAACACATAGTAAAATCCTCATGTAAGATACCTTGAAGTCCATTATCAAATCTCATAATATATCATAATTTCATAGTCCAAAATATGCATAGTCACAATAAACAAACGATCTCATAATATAAGCTTGAAATAGGTAGACATGTGGTTCTAATAAATATTTCATAAAACCCCAGCATAATTTGTAGTCATAATTCTTAATAAGTAATACTCATAAGTAACACAACTTGGAAACATGCAATTTTCATAAAAAGGAAGGTTGGGCACCATGGGTGAAAAGTCCCAATGGTTGAAACCCACATACCTCAAATTTGGGGATTTCCTTGATGAAGATTTAAAGTGAACTTGAACCTTGAATGAAGTTCTTGAGATCCAGAATTAAGCTTGAGACACTTGAATTTGGATGAAATATTTGGTTAAGTGATAGAGAGGATTTTGAGAGTGTCTTGAGTGATACATAGTTGTAAAATGGCCAAGTTTAGGTGTTTTTACGCATAGGAGGGCATGGGGCCAAGAACCCAATGTTTTGGCCCAAAACAAGAAAATTAAGGAAGTGCAAACACACCTCCACGATGGGTCCACGTCGCGGATGCCCTATGTTTTCAAAATTTATATGTAATGAAATTTTGCTACAGGTCCTCTAAAATCGGGGTTATAGCCACTTCTCACTCAATTTTTCCCTCTGATCAAGAATATGATTCGTAGATGTGTTGAGGTATTTTAAGTAGCTATTGTTTCTTCTTATGGGAATCTTTTATGACTAGTAGATGAGTCTATGACTCGTAGATGAGTCTACTAGTCATAATTGTCTCTTGTAGAAGTTACAGTGACTTAAAATTCTTATCTACCCATCATAACCCTCTATGGGTCGTAGATCCCTCTACAAATTGCTAGATGGATCTCATAGACTTGTGCATTTTCTAAATTTTCTCCCTGGAACTCTCAACCGCCCTAAAAAGTGCCTGAAAATGTGCCTCAGAAATATCCATAATCATAATTTCCATTTATGTCAAAATCCATGTGTGATATCAAAAATTCGACTTCGTATTCTTGATCAGGGGGAAGATTGAGTAGAAAATGGGTATAGCCCTAATTCTAGAGCAACTGCATGAAAAATTTAATTTTTCCAAGTTTGCACAAAACAATAAGGTTGCACGATGGTTCCACGACGTGTAACCATCATAGACCAGTGTATTTTGTTACCAGTTTTTTTAATTTCGACCTAAGGCCTTAGGGTCTTGGGCTTAAGCTTTCATATGCTTAAGAACACCTATACTTAGTCATGTTTCAACCTCATATCATTCAAGACTTTCCCCAAACCCCCCTCTAACACTTAGCCAAATATTTCACCCAAAATCAAGTGTCCCAAACTCATTCTGGATCTCAACAAATTCATTCAAGCTTTAAGTTCTCATTCAAATCTTCATCAAGGAAATCCCAAAATTTGAGGTACGTGGGTTTCAACCATTGGGTCCTTTCACCTTTGGTGCCCAACCTTTCATTTTATATAAATTACATGTTTTCAAGTTGGATTATCTATGAGTATCTCTTAGTATTAAATTTGACTATAAACTATGTTAGGGTTTCATAAAATGATGATTGTTTGAGCATGTTTTGAGCTATGAATCTGTGTTTATTATGAGAAATGATGAAGGGTTTTAATGTTTCTTGCATGAGGGTGTTACCAAATGTTGTTGGGTTAATTTGCATTAAGTTCTCACATGATTTCACTCTTGAATTGCATGGTTGTAAACTACCATTACACACCCATCAAGTGTTTGATAAAATGTCTAGTTATGGATTCTTGAGTTATTGATGATGAAAGGAGTGAATGTATGTGATAAATTCAAGAAAAGTATTTATAGTGTTAAAAGTTGACCACACCTTGTTGAGGGGGTGATATGCCTCAACCACTTTGAGGGGGAGTGTTATGCCCATCTACCATGTTGAGGGGTATGTATCTCAATAACCTTGATGGAAGGAGGGTGCTATGTCCATCTACCATGTTGAGGGGTAAATACCTTGACCACTATGATAGCGGATGCTATACCCATCTACCAATTTAGGGGTAGATACCTCAATCATCTTCCAAGGGTGTGTTATGCCTTGGATTCCAAGTACTAGTTTTCTTGGTTTATGAGATAGTCTCTTCCTACACATGTAATATGTTCTATACAAGCATGTTTTACTTCAAGCATTGACAATGCATGCCATATTGTTAATATACTTATTCATTTCGCATGCTTAAGTATTTTGATTATGTTGCCTATCTCTTATTGCATTGCATCCTACATACTTAGTACATTCAAACATACTAACACATACTCTATGTCTACAGTATGTTACCATGTAGGAACCAGATCTCCTCACGATCATCCTCCAAGTGGCTAGTTGTGATATCTTGAAGAAAAGCTTTAGTGAGTCCTCAAGTTCGGGGACACTAGCTATACTAATCTTTCTTATGTAATTTCTTTATGTTGAACTCTTGATACTATGAGGGTGAGCCCGAAAAGTATCTTGGCCCGTGCTCAAGTCTAGGTTTAGAGGTGTTGTTGGACAAGTGATGAAATCATGCTATACTCGTGACTCTTATCTGTTTATGGTTATCTAAAACTTCCCTTAGTCCCTTTACCCTTATTTTTAATCTCTTGATGTTGTTTATAACTAAGGATATGTGATTCATATGCTAAGACACTTATTTGGGTTCCTTCGAATTCCCATTCACCATGTCACATCTAAGCCAAAGGCTTGGGACGTGAAAAACTTGGTATCAGAGCACTAGGTCGTTAATGGTCCTCGAGAGTCTTATTTATGGTTGTGAAGTGCACCATGACTATGGGTGTTGACAACCAATTTTGACCCTCCATATTATAAATTAATTATCGAGCTTCTTCAATTTTTAATAATTTGAAATAATTTTTCGAAAGTCATTCCAACAGATTTTTAATCATTTTAGTTTAATAATAAATTATTTTTCTAAAAAAAATTAACAAGATAATAGTTGAATTAATTATTTCATTTCATTAACTTTAAGAAGCTCTTTAATTGATTAATATTGTATTCATCTTATTAATTAGTTTGGATACTTTTTATTTCCAAATTGACCATAATCGCAATTCAAAATG
The DNA here is from genome assembly GCA_011800125.2 of Solanum clarkiae. NCBI lineage: Eukaryota > Viridiplantae > Streptophyta > Magnoliopsida > Solanales > Solanaceae > Solanum > Solanum clarkiae. The sequence continues at coordinate 11,332,265 of JAABOM020000084.1, read as the reverse complement.
ACCAATTTTTCAATTTAATTCCCACCCCTTCAACCCATTTTTGGGAATCTTCATTGGCGTCCATTTTGGACCAATTTATTAGCCCAAATCATCCTGAACCCAACCCAATCCCTTTTTATTTTATCAAATCAGTCAACAATGCGCACAGTCCTACATTATATTCCCACCAGACAACAACATGCGTCCATCTCCTTCCTCTTTCTCACTTACGTGCATCACCCTTTCTCCTCCAATGCCAACAACTCCAACGACTCCAATCCAAGTCACCTGATAACCTTCCACAAATTCCTCTCTACATGTCTCAATCGCGTCTACTCTCTTGAAATCAATGGCTAAATTCCTCAGTCCGTTATCTTCTAGATGTGGGGAATAAAATTTTTAATTTTGAATCCAACGAATTCCCATTTCGACCCTGTTTTTCACCCAATTTGGCCTTAATTTTGGGGCTATAAAAACCCTCATTCTTTGCCGTTTTAAGGGAGCAGTTTTTTACTAGAAAAAGACACTAGTGCACTCTTCCTATTTTGAAAATAATTTTAGAGACTTCAGTCGATTCTGAGATTCTTGAAGTCAAGATCTCCTCGGAATCAGGTCACCTTCTACTCTCCAGAACACTAAAAATTTCTAGTTGATACTTAATCTAATTTCCAGCAAGCTCATACAACTTTGATGCCAGATTTGTTCGTTTCAAAACCAAGAAAGCATATACAACATTTTGTTAGCAGTGGTGGGAATTCTTCTTTGAGTTCGTCTCATCTCAGTTTCTGCTCCGATAAAGGTAATACTCTTGGTCTTGTTGGTGTTCTTCCTCCGAATATGGATGTGTAATCATGAGTGAGTTTATCTAGTCGTGTTGATTCTAGTTATGTTTGTCTCTAACTGGAATTGTTTTGTTGAGAGCACTTAATATCATTTGGGATTAATCAAAGACCAGTTTCACCTTTTGTTTCAAATCTTGTTATGTCTTAGTTGGTTTCAAAGCTTCGGAGTAGTGCATCATTACTACTTGATGATTCAAAAACTAAATCTCAGATGCGAGTTTAAGTTTTACTAACCAAGGAATATGCATATATGTTGCTGTATATACGGGAGGAGGGTGTTGTCGTTGTCGTTTTGTTTTTATCTACTATTAAGTGGCCAAAGAGCAAAACTAGTGTTGAAATGTTCTTGTTTCAAATATATGCTGTAAGGAGCAAGTTTAGCATATCATAGCTCATTTTTGGTTGTCCGTTCTATGAATCTAAGCTGCATCCATTCTGCCACAAAGATACAGATCATTTGACATGTTTAGGAATCATTTGTTTCTTGTTCTGTCTGGTTCTTCACAAAATCTGAGCCTTAGGTCACAAATGGTTATATAAGTTCTTAAATGTTCAAATGTTAAGATTGCATACATCTCATCTATGTGTTTATTTTCTTGTTCACTCCATGTTAATGATTTTAATCCCTCGAGGAACATTTTCAACTCATCTACATGTGACTTCTAGGTGTTGGCTTTCTACTAAACTTTAATTTGTTCGAGTTGTCTGCATCTTCCTTTCCTAGAATGTTCTTGTTAGGGTGTTTGTCATTATATCTATAGTGCACTAAGTGGGTACTGTAACAGAGGAGGTATGGTTTCCTCATCTGATTTATCCTTTATTCTCATAAACTAGTTATTGTAGAAATAATGTCATTGTGTTATTCTGCGTTGTGACAGGTTGTTCCTTGTTATTATTTTTAGTACGTGCCAGAATACTCATACATTGAATTCCTGCCTTTTTCCAGTCCCTTACAAATGATAAAAATCATTTAAACTTTAAGATGCATCAACTGGTTCATTCTTGCATTGTCATTCACAATATGTGTCGTTTGGTTTTAAATCTTACTTTCCTTTTTCATCTTTGGAATCAGTTTGCTAGTGAGTCTATGGCAGTACATGGACTTAAATGGTAATAAACTGTTGCTTCATTTTAACTTGAGCATGTGTTAAGACGTCTCTCTAAAAACTGTCTCTTCCATGCCCAACTATTTGTCTCATATCATAGATATGCAATGGCCAAGAGTACTATGTAGCTGATTATTTGAATTATTTGCACGCCTCTAAAATGATCCCAATTTTTTTCATAAGATAAATACTAATCCTTACTCTCTTTATTTGCATGAAAACATTGGGAGAAAATGGAGTTTCAATTCAGGACTCCCGCAAATTGGAGTCTCATGAATCGACACTATCATGTCCGCACATGGAGTCAATATCCTAGACTATCTCGAATAGCATGTCCATAGAGAAACTTTGCTTGGAGTCATCCATTGCTACCCATATTTTCATTATTTATTTGCTTATTTATTTTTCTTACAATATATACTTGCTTGTGTTTCTAGAATGTGTTATCATTCTTGATCCACATAATTTGACAATAATATTAGATTTTTGGGTTTGGGTACCTATATTTAGAGATAAATCATTCCCGTGACATTAGCTTCTTGTTATATTTCTAAAATGGAATCAATATTTGTTGTTAAGGCCAATTTGCTTAAAATGAATCTTTCTTCAAAGCATGAATATTATTTCTATATATAAGGTTATTTTATTAGTGCATACCATTTTTCATATAAAAAAAGTTTTTTCATCACTTTTCCAAATAAAAAATGCAAGTCATTTCAGTTAATACACAAAAGAATTTTTTTTAGGTTTTTAAGTGTGTTGTTGTTTTTAAAATAAAAATATTTTTTAATATACTTTTCTTGACTATTTAATACTTCTTTAGAATAAAATTTAGTCTTAATTTTATTAACCTAAGTTTGGCCAGTTAACTGTTTTTGAACAAATCCTAAAATATGTCTAACTCCTTTCTTTTAGGATAATTAGAATCCTTACCTAGAATCACATATGTTAAGTAATCCTTAGAATGGAGTTAACTTTAGTATCACTTTAGTAAAAATAGGTACCTAATTTACCTTAAAAATAATTAGGTGGTGATTCCTTTGATTTAACTATTTCGGAATCACCAATATGTTGTACACTGTTTGACCTCGTGTTAAAATAGGGTATAACAGCTTGGCAACTATACTGGGGATTTTAGGTTCTAAACTATAACAAACTTAGGTTAATAATTAAAATTTGCAAATGTTTGTTTGTATTACTTTTATTTCTTGCTTCACCTTAACTGCTTAATTATTATTTGTCGTGTTTATTCGATATAAACTGCTCATTTTTCTTATGTGAATTACTTATTTGTTATTGTTTTATATTAATTGTCATTTTGCTCATACTTTTCCAATTCTGGAGAATTGACACTATCACACATATGCGCGAGGTGTGCTTTACGCACACGCAAACTTCTTTCAAAAATCCAAATTTTAGGAGAGTTGGCATATGCGCGGGGTGTCCAGATCTTTTTTCGTATGACCGTGTAACCTTCTCACTCGCGTTTTCTGCTTGGGAACCTTTCTTTTGTTTAGTAAGCCAAATCTTAGAAAAACATAAGATAGAGCGAAACCAACATCCTTTAAGGAATATCCATCATGTAAGCGTAGAAGTCTTAATACGCATGGATTAAGACCATTAGTCTACCTTACCAAACGTCCAAGTGGATTCACGACCCCAAGTGACACCTTTTCATAATCTTTGTGCATATTTGAAACATAATTGTGCCTAAATATCGACTATTTGATCTTATTTAATAGGCATAAGCTAACCTTTTGTTTTACAGTATGGATTGCCATCAAGGTTCCCAAACTTCGATATATAAAAGTTGCACCATTGGCAAACGGAGCAAATTGAGATATGCATGATTAGCTTATTAGATTACAAGCATTCCTATTGTATTTAGCAAGTGATAAGTTATTCTTGTACTTTATTTTTAGAAATGTACTTTGTTTAATTATTAAAGAGCAATGGAATGACGTATATTTGCACATTTTGTCCTCCAAAGTTTTGGTAGGCCTACCTCAGGCATAGAAGAGGTCCCTTGTATATTAGGACACATTTATATGTTATTTTATAACTTCTTTGACTCTACTAGTGGTTTGGTACATAACTTATTTAAAGTAATAACTTTCTTACTATGTGACTTATTTGAATAATTAGACAATACTTTATTTGACTATTTCATTTAACACTAACATTATCTATATTTTTCTTTTTTTCTTTTCTCTACCTTTTATTTCATTTTTATTCCCAATTGAAAGTTGATTCGTGTTGATAATCGAGCTGGCCAACCATCCTTACTTCACAATTGGAAACTACTTTTGACCGGATTCTTCTTTTAGCGAGATACGTAGGCGCCACACCTGCTCGGTCATATTCACGTAAGATTTTCATTAGACAATGAAAACTGGGGCAGAATTTTGAGATCCTCTCAAAATTCTTTAAAAGAAGACTTTCTCCAACAAGTCAGAATCAGAATGACATCAAAGTTGCAACTGGGGAAGATTTTATTTTTTTGAAGCTCTCCCAAAAAATCAATTGGAGATTACAAGGAAGTTAAGACTCCTTCTGTATTCTAAGCTGGGGAAGATTTTAATAACATTTGGACAAGGATTGATTGAATCATGGTGAGATACGAAGGGCGTTAATTTTGTTTCAAAAATGTCACAATTTAAGAGTTGTCTCAAACAGAGATCACAAGGTTTGACCAAGCAAGATAGATAGAGGACCAAAAAAAGACAAGCTTCGAGTCAACACGAATCAACAACCCCTTTCAACTAAGAATTTTTCTTTAATTGCAGGAATAACAAAGATACAAGATGCACTAATGGATTAGCATCATGGGCATCATTTTGGCTCCATGACCTTGCTTTAATATTTCACCTCTCACTTTATCTTTAACTTTACTCATTTTATTTTATTATGAATTTATTTTTTATTGACATCTTCATCTAAATTTTTCAGGAAACGTTCTTTTGAAATCTATTGAACGTAATCAAGTTCACTAGAGGAACCACCCGACCAACCGAATTGCACATCGAGACTTTAATGTCGAAGATGACATTTGACCAATAACCAAACGAATTCACTTATTTTATTTTACTAATTATCCTTATAATTCATTTTATTCACTTTAATAGTTTATTTTTGTTATTATTATTTTGAATTTTTAAATAAACTCGTGGTTGGTAGACCTATGGTGAATGTAGTTAGTGCTTGTGCGCTCCAAGTAGGCCTAGATGAGAAAATCAAAAGGATCTTTTGGGAGGATTTGGATGAGGTTGTGCGAGGCAGACCAGAGACAGAAAAATCTTTATTGGGGGTGACTTTAATAGGCATATCGAGGCAACTACTAACGGGTTTGAAGGTGTTCATGGAGGCTTTGGTTTTGGGGAGAGGAATGGAAGTGGGACGTCTCTTTTAGATTTTTCCAAAGCCTTTGAGTTAGTGATTGCTAACTCGTGTTTTCCAAAGAGGGAAAATCACTTTATTATCTTTCGTAGTACGGTAGCTAAGACTCAGATAGATTACCTACTTCTCCGAAAGGGCGATAGAAGCTTATGTAAGAATTGCAATGTTATTCCGAGTGAAAATATTTCCACTCAACATAGGCTTTTAGTGATAGATGTGGAGATCAAGAGAGAAAAGAAGAAGAAGGTTATATATGCCCAACCTAGGATTAGATAGGGAGGACTTACTCCTTCCCTTTCTCGTGAGATGGAAGAAAAGTTGAGAAACTTAGAGGTGTGGAATAGTGAAGGTAATATGAACAGTATGTGGGACACGACTGCTGGTTACATAAGAAAGGTAGCTACCGAGGTACTAGGGGTTTCGAAAGGGATCTTTGGTGGACATCAGGGTGATTGGTGGTGGAATGATTAAGTCTAGGGTAAAGTGAAAGATAAGAAGGTCGCTTCCACAGAGTGGTTAGAATGTACGGATGCAGATGAAAAGCAAAACCTTAAGGCAATCTATAAGATGGCCAAGTCAAAAGCAAGGATGGCGGTGACGAATGCTAAGTCAGTAGCGTTTGAGCGCCTTTATAAGGAGTTAAGTGATAAAGGCAGAGACAAGAAATTATATAGGCTCGCTAAAGTAAGAGAGAAGAAAGCTCGCGACTTGGACCAAGTGAAGTGCATCAAGGATGAGGAGGGCGAGGTGTTGGTGGATGACACTTCCATTA
>JAABOM020000084.1:11294456-11309456 GCA_011800125.2 Solanum clarkiae | reverse complement strand
CATGATTGATGATCATTTCCTAGAGATGTGCTGATCACTCTTCAGTTTGCACCAAATGGTCCTTTGTATTTAATGTAATTTAGAATAATGCCTGCAACAATTGCCAAATCCTTTACCGCGATCATTTTGGTTTGATTTCCACTTCAAAGTTATTAATGAACAATTACAGTAGTGGCTATTATGTGTTTAAGCTATAGTTCTGATTAATTATTGAACACGATTATAATTTAATTAAGATTATTATTTTAATTTGAAACTTTTATATAATTCTATTTCTAATTGTATAAATTCAGAATTTCTATTTGTAAATCATTTGTTGATACATTTGATTTTTTTAAAGTTTTGAAAAATATTCAAGTGTATTAATATAGAATTTGTATATAATTACCCTGAACTCTAGCAAGTGAAAATTACAAATGAACATCTAAAAATTTGCTAAATGTATAAATATAAAATTGTGTATACGTACCTCGTTTGTATATTGACAAGTAAAATTTACAAACAAAAAGAGTCATAGCAAATGAAATTATAGCTATATAGAGCATAATTAGACAAACATAGCTAAAATACTTATGATAACTATTTGTGAAATTTTCTCATAGAAATTTAAATACTCTAGCATTGGGCCTGTGCTGAGCATGGGCTTTGCCAATCTAGTATTATAAAAAATGATTAGAGGAGAATAAAAGGAAAGAACATCCTTGATTTGATAACTCGCAAGTTTATTTCTCGGTTTCTATTTTGGAGAGATCAAGTAACCTAAATTGATTGATTGGCTACTAATAATAGTTGTACCACTTATTTCATTGTAGATAAATAATTCGAAGGACAGAAGGTTAAAACATTGTAATACATGAGTTGTATAGCAAGATATGTAAGGTTATTCAATTTCATATTCTTTGTCATGAAGTCCTATATTCTATGCACCAAGAAAGTGAGCTTTCTGAGTGATCCTCATGGTAAAAGATACACCATGATGGTGTATAATCTCAAGTGTTGTCAATGATTATCCTTCTACCATTCATGGTTTCAAAAATATGTCAAACTACTCTTATATATGTTTATTATCCTATATTGAGGTGTTTATACTTTCAAGTACTAGTGGGACAAAAGTACTCTAAACAATAAGTTTCAAGAGTTATCCTCTAAGTCAAATAAGAATTCATTGAGTCAAACAGATCCTACATTTCATATGTTACGACTGTTCAAATGTCACATATATATTATGTGCATTATATACTTTATATGTCCTTGTGTCAAATGTACACTTGTTTCATATTTTATATCTGTTCGTATGCCTCATTAGTACACATATTTAGCTATCTTATCATCTTATACATTCTCTACCCCTCCATTTGAGGAATTACACATTTCCATTTGAAATGCATATTGCATGCCCTATTTGAAATGTCCATATGTGATTCAAATGTATCACGTGCCAAGTACTTGCTTACTTGTTATGTACCTTAATGATTCATTTGCTACGTGTTCAAATGTTCTTACTTGCCATACACCTTCATGGATCGTCTATATAGATTCTTTATGCCCAATGAAGTTCAAGAGTCATGTAAGCTCATAAATATCACATTAAAGTTACATTTTGCTTCTTCTGTCGTTGTTACTGCCTCAAGTATTTTATTCACATATTGACATCACTACCTATAATCCCAAAAACAAAGTTGTATACTAATAGGTGGCATATCAAGGGTTAAAATACCTAGCATGGGCCTACTTCAATTCTTCTATTATCGTATGGCAACTTAGGAATTAAAGTACCTAGCATGGACCGCTCCCAATTCATCTATTTATGAGTGGAAGCTCATGGGTTATAACACCTAGCATGGGTTGATCCCGATCCATATATTTATGAGGACCACATCCAAGGAGTCAAAATGCTCCTAGCATGGTCATCCTCTTATACTACTAATTAGTTGGTCATTGTATCACATGTTACAAGGTCTATAAAGCAAACAAGAATAAAGTAAAACAAGAAAATGTAATATACATGATTCCATAATGTTTGATAAATAAAAATGGTCTCTTATCCTTATACACAACACATTTAGGCATTTCTACTTAATTTCATTTGAGCTATTATTTTATATATAGATACTTTATACCTTACATATTTAGTATATTCTTTAGTACTAATGTCCCTCATGGGGACATTGTGTTTCATTCCGCAGGTACAAGTACTCAATCTAATAGAATCTCACCAATATAAGCACAAGATACTCATTCGCCTTTGGTGAGCTCTAGGTTGATTTGAAGCTTTGTCGAGTCTCTAACATATATTTGATATCATATTGTAGTTAAGGGTATGGTAGGGTCTCTCTACCTCTTTGAGGTAGCGGTAAGGTCTGCGTACAATCTACCCTCCCCAGACCCCACCTGTGGGATTTCATTGGGTATGTTGTTGTTGTTGTTGTTTTAGTATGGTAGGGTCTATGCTAACATTTAGAGGTTTTGTAGACTAATGTCAAAGTAAAGTATAGTTATGTCTTGTTTGCTAGTAATTAAGGCCTTAACGACCAGCATGTACTATATTTTGAGTCTGTATTGGCCTTTTATCAGGGTATTTATGTATACTTATCAAAGATTTGTAATTACTATAGTTGTATATATAGTAAGCATAAAATATAACTTGGTTCTCTCAAATCTTCAAGGCATCGGATGTCTGTCTGTTCCAATGGGACTTGGGGTGTTACAAAATATATAACATGTATAGCATTTCTAAGTTTTTTTTTAATTTTATCCTAGAAATAAATAAATGAATTAGATGAGTATTGAGAGTAAGCATGATCATTACTAATATTTTGGAATTTGGAAAAGACAAAAATTTAAAAAAAAGACTAATGCCTTTATTTTTTTTCTTAAGATGTGTGTCATACTCCAGAATATGCTTCATGAACATTACCATAATAACCTCAAAAGAGGGAGAGGGTGGGGGAGGGGGGATTTCTGTGAATTCCTAATTAAGCATCCACTATGTCACTCCCTTGAATCAATTTTAATATCAAGCTCTTACTTAAAATAATTTATTCTCAATAATTGACATTTTAAAATTAATTAATTATCATCTTTACCTTTACTCAATATATGTAGAGAGGTTAATCTATATCTATATTACCTTAAAAGTATGAACTCCATAAAATGAAAGTCAAATTATGTAAACACCATTAATTTAATAGAAAATCCTAACTTAAAAACTCTCACGCTACACACTCCTTGTTCACTAGAAGATCCTATGCAAACAGTCACCACTTCTATCTCCCACTTTGTGAACATATGCAAATTGTAACGACCCGATCGAGGGTCCTAGTCATCACACGATAAATGAGATACCCCAAGGCACCTCACTCAAGTCATCTTATATATCATAAGTAGTCATAGTCAATGACATAAAGATAAGATAGATAACTAAGGGAAATGGGGCTAAGGGTCACAAGCTTAAATCATAATGAATTAAAAGAACTGGATACAATCATAGCATATGTGTCCAACAATACCTCTAACATAAACCTAGTGGGGGCTAAGACATGTTCAATTCACGCCAAAAATAAAATCATAGAAAAAGAAATTATACATTGAAAGCTAAATTATCTTAATACATCAAACTAGAAATAACACTAGGATGTCATCCCCGAGCTAGATGATTTACCAACTTACACAGCGACATTCTAATGCTAGCCACGTGAGGAATGTCGAGAAGCGTCGGTCCCTACATGATTAAATCATGTAGGCATAGAAGTATATGTCAGTACTTAAATATACTAGTATGTATGTGTGCAATACATGACACGAAAATAATAATGAAATGATTCATGAAAAGTCTCATGATAAAATCATATATATACAACGGCATTAGTAAGTCATAATCAAGTCAATATCATTTAAACAAAAAAAGCCATCTTTAGAAAGAACTTAGTAAGATGCATAGATGAACATAGTCATGCATAAGGAAATCATATAAACTTAGAACATACATACGGATGATCATTTAAACATTTTACTTTCACCATTGAACATGAAATAATGCATATATGATTAAATAAAGAGTCTACCCTTACTTGGATGCATGATGAGACACATAACTTAGGTTAGTGAGAAAACACATGTTATGAACAATTAAAAATATTAATATCCTTGGGTGAATGATACATCACTTTACATAAAAGACCATAATATTATGCTAGAAACATTAGTATTCATAATGGAGACCATCTTACGTCCTTGAAGACTTAGTCATATACCTTTAGGAGAAATGCCATTTGACTTGCGAGACAATGAGTCATAGGAACTTTAAAATACCTTTGAACATAATATGAAGGAATTATCATAAATCATCATAAGAGGACACCGTGGGAACACAAGGAGAACATGAACATATGTGAGAGCAACCTTTAACCGATATAAACTATGTGATCCAAAATAATGGAGTCCAATGTGTCCCCTATATCGGAAGAAAGGGGGAGATCACTTGCCAAGGTGATCTCCTATGATGCCTAAGTGGATCCATTAAAGTTAAATATTTAGTAAGTTTCTACTGATGGATGGTCTAGAAATCAACCTCTACTAGCGGGTGACTCCTATTCCCTATGGTGGTACATAGTTGTGAAAAAATAAAATTCTACTAACGGTCTCATACCTCTTCTAATGGGGAGCTTCTGTATTCATCCCAAGATCCCCTCGGTGATAAGTAAAACTCTTATGGAATAACCATAAGCATGAATCATAGAATCATTCAATATGAAAAGGTATTCTGTTAACCCTTCCCATAAGCATTTACACTATTAATCATTATCATAAGGATAGCTCTTAAATCTTGTCTATGCCTCTACTAATGGGTTATCATCATCTCATAATCATAGTTAGGTGAGAGAAATCACCTTCAATCATTCATTCAATTTTTACTTCAATGTCACTCTAAGAACATATCATGTCATGGGATATCTCATGATGCAATGAACTAATACATGTAAATTAGCTTTATGATCTTGAAATTTGAAATAATATGCATACTCATATGTATCTATGACAATTAACCAATACTTGAAGTAACTCATAAACCAATTCACAAACCCTTACTTGAAATCAATGAGATATACGAGGCAATGCACAACTTGATGAAATTCATGTGATTTAGACTTGATTCATATACAATAATAATAATAAAGAAAGAAAGTATGAATTTAAATAAAATCAAACAACCCTCCATCAACTTCATAACTCCAAATTCCATAAGGAAAAATCACTATTAGTCATGAAATCATGAAAATTACTAGCTATTCATTTATAAGAGTAGTAGGATTCATCAATTTAAAAGATAATTTAAGAAACACATATTATAATCGTTATGACCCCCAAATTGGCTTGTAAAGAAACCTCAAGTAAATTCATAAATTCCAAGTAAAATAACTTAGTTTATAGTTTTTCATGCATATAGGTAGTAGAATCCATCAACTTAACACTAATTTTAGAAAACTCATCAAATATATTTAAAACTCTAATTTCCATAATATAGGAATTCAAGACATAGCATCCATCCCATGAAATTAAACATTATTTCAATATAATGTAGGTTAACTAACATCAATAAATTCATAATATAAGCAATTGAAATCATAATATCAAAACCCATGAAGAGTTACATACTTGAAAATAAAGAATAGAGTAGAAAATAATTTGGGTCTCCATGGGTGAAACGAACCCATGGATGAAATCCACATACCTTGGTAGAAGAACAATGGGAGAACCTTGATTTGGGAAAAAAAACTTTAAACCCTAGGTTGGTTTTCTCTTGAACTTAACGAAGAGAGAACTAGAGAGAGTTAAAATATTTTGGATTGAATAGTTTGATTGAGAGAGTGTTAAGTGTTAGTATAAATATGATAGGCTAACAGGGTCAAAACATACCTTAGGATGCTAAAAATATATGAAGAAAATGATTCAAAAGCCCCCAATTAAAATAAAAAAGGATGCCTGGACGAAACCTTCTAAGAAGGCCATCCACGACCCATCAAAAGCATAACTGCCCATAATGTGGGTCGTATGTGCAGGCAGCCTGACAGTGCTTCACTAAAATGAGCATAACGTTTTGATCTAAACTACGAAAGAGGTGAAATTAGTGACACTGAAAAAATAATCCAAAGAGCTTTTATTTAGTAGGTCATCCTGCATCCAATTCATTGTATGCTAAAAGATATGATTATTTAAAGTTGACACATATACGAACTCGTGCTAGAACTTAGTCGATTGGAATAGTTTGCTCTTGGCTTGATGGGAAAGGAGCTTGGAATTTTATGAGGGGTCATGAAGGGGCTAGCTAATGATGTTAAGGGCTTAAGGAGATAGGAAAGGTAAAAAGTACTATTTATAAAAACTAGCTGGATCAATCTACGAAGGCCCGATTACTGATCGTAAATGAATGGATGACCCATCCTGCATGTTGTAAATCAAGATCCAGAAACTATCCCACCAGGCTCCAAAATGACGAACCCTTCCATGGAACGTAAAGTTTACCACGAGTCGTAAAGCCCTTAGTAGATCCCTCCTGCACTTAACCAAAATTTTAAGTTTTCAAGACACCATTTACGACCCATTATTACGACCGATAGAGCACTTCACAACCTGTAGACTCTTCTAATACTTTACTTCTAGAATTTGAATTTTTCCCAAAGTAAAACCCCCTAATTCACGAGGCCTTTGTATGATCCGTGAACTAAACTACGATCTGTACTTAGGTCTAATGCTTTCATTCCAGTAACCAAATTTTCATCTTTTGTCTTACCCTCAATCTCAAACTTATGGGTCGTTTCACGAATGCTCCATCTAATCTCCAACACAACCAAAGAATGCAATCTATCATTAAAAAGTCAACTTTTTGACAGTAAACGAATGTGTTTATTGGATACATCAAGTAAAAGCTTTTATGGTTCAAAAGATGAAGATCTGTTGGATTAATCTCCAATTCAACCAAAGATTGTAATTCAATTTTCCCGCACAACGGCGATCTTCAGAACCGTAGTTTATGTCGCTGATTACTTGGAATGTAAGTTTCATTTCACAATCAAAGATAATAATTCAGAATTTGGCCACAATGGCAATCTTCAGAACAGAGTTTATGTCGCTTATTACTTGAAATGTAAATTTTATATATTGAATTAATCCTTTTTTAATTAATTATGTTTTTTAAATGTTGTGAAGTTTGAAATGTGAATTTCACTATGTCCCTAAAGCAGGATGTTGCCAATTACCACTAATTTCCAAAGGATCATTTCCCTGAATAATTTTTTTGGCTGGTCCTTTAATGTTGTCAGCATACTTAACCTTTTCATCTTGAAATGTTGTATGAGAAAACATAAGCGGAGACAACAAAGGAATTGCAGAGTGAGAAGAAGCTTCTTCCATGAATTTGAAAGGCACTTTGTAACCATCCACATTCATTTTGTGATCTACTTGTAGAGAAGAAGATGCTTTCTTCGGTATTGCATAACATATTTCATTTTGCCTCTTTCTTGCTAGTTTCCATTGTCGCAGATCTTAGGTATCATAGTTAAAATAATTTTAAAAAAATAACTAAATGGTTGAAGGGCTAAATATGTTTAAGAAAGAAAAATATATTTGTATGGTGCGAAAAATAAGGTTATAAAGATTCTATTTTATTTTTCATGATTATGATTTTTATGTACAATATTAAATGATTTTTAAAAAATGAGGAACATTTACATGTAACGAACAATAGTTTCTTCTAATGAAAGTTATATTCACAAGCTTTCATCACATAATGTGGCCATTGCTGTTTAGCTAAATATGGCCCGTTGCACCTCCTTAGCCTTACGTACTGTCTTTGTTACTCCTTATCTATATGCAGATTTTCATCACAACATTGTTTCTTCTTCCGCAAAAGGCTTTGACGAAATTGCTCGTATGTATGCTCTGTTATTCCTTTTTATTCCAAGTGCCATCTTTATTACTCAACCCATCTTCAACACTACGTTATTGTTTTCTTCTCAACATTGCTCCTTCTCGCAAAATACACTAGACTTCGGCAAAATTGCTTGCCACCATTTATGAGTTTTAAGTTTTAACCTATTTTTTTATGCTTATGTTTATGACCAAATTACATCTAAACTATACCTACGTTATAGTTGCTTTTGACGCACACCCCATCACAGTCCTAAAACAATTGCATTGCTGAAAATCTTGCACCTCCTAAATCACCCAACTTATTAATTTTTTCACTTATCTGCTTGCCAATTGGGAATTCTTGCATTAGCATTTATACACTGTCCATTAAAATTATTCACTTTTAAAAAAATAACTAGACTTGACGATTATCATGATCATTCTAAAATAAATTTCACCCTAAATGTTGCCTAAAAAATAATATGCACAGGTCACTCATTACATTGAGTGATTTCCCTTAATCAAATAAATATCAGAATGTTATTTGCGCGAAGTAGTAAGTGCCCAACGAATTTCCATTTTATCCCAGTATATCATTCATCTATCCTTAAATTCCCAGGAATCCTAACATTTGCCACTTCTCATAAGTAATCACTTACGTCGTTCTCAATAAAGGTAACACTCTATCTCTTTCTACTGTGAACTGTTTTATATAGGCCACTCTATTTAAAGAAAAATAGAAAGCACCACAATGTTGTTGGAGTATAAAATTGCTATAATCAACTTTATGTTTTTCATGACTTTTACTAATACACATCAATGCTTGGAATTAACATTGATATTCGCTTATCAGTCTTTACCTCTAACTATCCAGATTAAGCACACTCGGCGACTAAAATAGAACTATCAAAGTATAACCTATTAAGTAAGCATATTGAAATATGGAAAGACTTTTAATGCCAAATAGAAGTTACTACATTGCTAATGACCGGTTAGATGGGGTGAACCGCAGCTATTTTTTGATTCATAGAGAAGTTGAATTGTCCTTTAGCAATACGATCATAAAGGAGACTGTCTATAAATCTCAACATACATATTCTCGATGTGCAAGAATTTTTCAATGTGCAAAATTCTTATACAAGTTCACAGTCAAAATTGTAAACAGATTCAATAAATTTAAGTCATGGTTTTTGTCTTACAAAAAGTGTTGCATAAAAGTGTTTTTTGTATAAGATACTGCAACTAATTACACCAATTGCAACATAGAAAATATAAAATATGAAATGAAGTTACATTGAGAAAAAAAGCCAACCAACATTTTCTAATATATATGTCAAGTTTAAAATCCACCCATTTTTTAAGATACTACTTACGACATGAGGTTTGTGTGGGAGAACAATGTGCCAGATTTATACTTTTTGAAGCGGCCAAAAAATGAATAGGTTGAATCACCTCCACTAAGGTATGCACTTTAACACTAACATCTTACACGAAAATTGAAAAAATGTAAGACTAACAATAAATAACCGGAATAACTTTCCCTCAGTTTTTTCTCAATATATCAAATTGTTTACATTTCTTATAGAAGAAAAAATGTAGGAAATGCCGGAAGTTGGTATTGAATAAAGACAAGCAATCCAATTTTCTCGTCAGGATCAATACGAATAATACAAATTCATGCACGAAGGAGTCTAATCGCTCAGAAAATACATGCAATTGAAGATAAAGCATCAATTATAGTGAAAAAAGAAAAATTACTGACGCAGCGAAAGAAGAGGAGCAGTAAAGTCATTGCTCAAGAAATATATGCACATGAGATGAGGCCTAACTATTGTGGAAGTAGAAGTGAAATTCGTGAGGCCGTGAAGGAAGAAGGGCAACAAATTCAACAAAGAACATCTCCAAATCAAGGTTAGGAAATAAACGTCAAGGCAAAATATATCATTTTCTTGATAGATGAACCAGATAATGAGTTATGTCTCCTGCTAAACTAATGTCAGTATCTTATATGTTGTGTCTACTGGTAAACTAAATTCTGTATTTTATTACCTATTAAGTGTGAATTCAGATTATTTGGGCGTCTTTTTTTATTCAAATCGACATCCTTATTGCAACCAAACCTGTTGACATATCTATCCTCTACTTAATTAAGGACGGCCCCTCGTCATTAAGAGGACTCAACCATGTAATTTTTTTCAATAAACATCTTATTTAGAAAGCCAACTAACCAACAAAAAATAACATAATAGCATAGTTAGACTTCTTCTATTAGACAACTATATTTCAACAATGCGTCCAAGTTATAATTTTACCAATATATATCGTTTAGGCTTATAGGTTTCAAATATTGATTCGAGTTCAATTAGTTACATCCAAATTATTGAAACATTAGAAACAAATTTCACAGATAAACTTTTGCAAACATATTATGGAGACTATTTCACAACTATATTATGGTAAATATAGTATGAATATTATTTCATCGTGATATGAATATCAAGAATAGGCAAAACACGTGCAACACACGTGTGGTGAATCTAATTTAGTATACTTGAAGTAGAGTAATATTAAATTCATATAAAAATAGAAATAAAGATAATTTAGTCAAACTAATGCTTTTTTAAGAAGGTATTAAAAACTCATGAAATATGAGAGATGCAAAATCAATAGGTGCAAATCCAAATATTTAAGCCTGCACCAAAGTCCAAAGGTCATCCAATAATTATCGTCATCTCAAAATACAACAAATATAGTACGCCCCTAAAACCCTTGCAGAATTCCATTTCCAAAGGTCATCGAAACTTTTGTTCATCATGCAAAGTTAATTCGCAACGATACACTGTTTCCAAATACATGCAAAATACTCATTATTGGGAAAAAAATATTTGTTTTTTTCACACTGACAGCACTGCTTCTAATGCAACTTTACAGATAAAATTCCTGCTCCAAATTGTGTCGGCTTTGAGCGATTACCACTCAAATCACCCTCTTCGGATCACGAGCTGCAGCCAAATGATCCTGCAAAAACCAAACGGAACCCACCAGGGGAACAATGTTAGTTGTCACAGTCCTGAAATGAAGAAGTCTAGTTCTCTCAAAGTTTGAGAAAGATACCATACCGTTCACAAACAGAATTCACAGACACTATTGCTTAAAACAGAGACAAAAATAGATGAAATATTAAAAAGCTCTACAATGAGGTATCTAAGTACATTAAAAGAAAAGGAAAAGCAGATTATAAAATGCAGAGAACTTCCATATTACCACAAAAATCAAGGCAGAGGACCTCTTCTTTATTTTGCAGGTGGTGGTAGGCATAAAATAGATAAAGAAAGACATAGCTTGTAATGGCTACCTTTATATTCAGGGGCACATCAAGGCAGTCGCAATTTAATGCAGATTCACAGCAATACTAGAAAACAGAAGTGCACAAGGCCCAAACTTACCGAGATAAAATCAAATGCTTTGGTATCTTCTTTCTTCGAAGTGTTCATCAAGGAAGTAGGAGTTTGATTAGAAATTCTAGCATTGAAGATATCGGGGAGAGCTGAACCATAACCTTCAGCAGAATCAGCAGCATGACTCGCACTAGTGGATGGCTGCACGCTCCCTAATTGCGGGTAACTCGAAAGTGTTGCAAGGAGTTGCTGTTGAGCGAAAATGTTTCCCATAGCATTATAGTTTAGGGCCTGAGGAGCAAATGATGGATTCAACATGAACCCAGGAGGCAAGTTATACTGCATAGCACCCAAAGGAAACATGGGATTTGCATTTGCTCCACCAGCCTGGGACAAAAGTTTGCTGTTCAAGGCATCATTAGAAGCCTGATAACGAGGATCAATAGTGGACTCTTGAAATATATTCTGATAGGGGGTGACCCCTGAGCTGCCATTCCGCTTCATGGACGACTCATTCCCATTCAAGGAGAGACTATGCATTATATCAGGAAGCTCCTTCCTAGAATTATTGGGTTCCTGAGGAACTTCAACACTGGGACCAAAGATGTCAAACAGTTCGGGTCCATTTCTATTATTAGCCGAATGGATTTCAGTAGCATCTGATGTGTCAACTCTCATTCCAGAAAAGAGATCAGCCTCAGGCGCCTTCTCATTACTGGTGTAAAACGAAACATCAGCAAAGGGGTCATCATCATTATTCTGTTGGCCGGAACTAAGGACACCGCCTAAATTGTCTCCAAATAGGTCATCCATCAGAGGGGTGGCAGATGTGGATGCAATTTTTAGGCCTTCACCACTCTGCATATTTGCTAAATCATCTGCTCCAAACAGAGAATCAGAATTGTCTGTGTCTATCAAGTCGGGCATCTGAACAGCAGGGTTACAAGCATTTGCACACCTATCTACATGAGCCACAGAATCAGCTGTTTGTCCATCATTCAGAAGACTTAAGACCTGCCCATATTCATCACATGACTTCAACTAGAGAAGATACATAACGTAATCATACATTTGTTGAAACATGGCATGATATGCACATTAAACGTTTTTTCTCTTTTTCCTCCTGAAGATGAGATGTACAACTCAAACTCTGTAAGAGACTTATTTAAACACCACAATTCGCACCTTTATGGATCTGATGTCAGAATCACAATGGTGCATGACATGATCATGAGATAATTCATTCAGCTAGTCATCTCTTTTACCTTCTTTTTTTTTTTGGTTAAATAAATTACGTCTCATCAGCTCTAATTCTTCCAATGGCTGAACATCTTTATGTATCATTCTCTCTAGCTTCTTTTGAGCAGAACGAGATTTGAGAGGATACCCACCTTATGATTATATAACCTAGTTACATATCTGATCAAGGACAATCAACCTTTAAGTTATAGTTGCCCACATATGTGAAAGATGCGAGTATCAAGTACACATGTAGTTTTTGTAACTGAAACTAGAAAGAATAGAAGCAGGAACCTGTAAAACCTTGAAGAATTCAAGTACACATTATATTTACCTCACCATGTGATAAATGCAAATTGCAGTAGTCTTTTTCTTTATAAAACTTAATCTTTGCACTTATATTTGTATATGTGTTGGCTCATTTCTATCGGAGGAGTCATAGGAGGGGAAAAAATGCAGAGTGTCCATCTTGGAAATCTTACTTTGTTTGCTTTTTCTCTTAATGATGCTTGAGGAGATTCAGAGCATTTTACCACAACATCTTTATTTTCATTGAAATAAGATGCCATAGTACCAAAGTGAGCATCATCTTTTTTCCTCAAAATAGCCTCGAGGACACAGATTGCTTTCACACGAACCTGGCAAAAAAGACGACCAAGTGAAAATATGTGAACTATTTTGAGGTCAACATTAATTAGCATAGCCTATCAGCTCAAATAAGAAACTAAGTGCCAATGCCAGTGCCAGAAAAACAAAAGGTTCAAAGTTTCTACATAAAGAAGATCCATTACAATGAAATGCTTCCTATAGTGACTATCTGTACGTAGAAGAGCAACAGAATAGCATCAGGACAAACCTGCCATAAAGGTGATTGTAGTTTTGACTCAAGGGCATGAGCCAAAGCCAAGGCATCTAATTTTGATGCCTCCAGAAGGAAAACCTGAAGCACATCCCGAGTTGGCTGCAGACGAACTCCACCAGATGTTGCAACAGTTTCTAATAACCTCTCTTCTCGGGTCTTTCCAGCAAAAGTCAAACCTGAATCGGTATTGGTTGTTTCAGTCTGAGATGCTTGAAGATCTTGAGTCCAACTTCCAGAAGCAGCATTTCTTGAAAAGCGAGAAGTGTCATTGTGAGAAGAAACCCCTTCATATCTCTCTGTGTAGTCAGTTTGTGTTGTCAATGACCTCTGAAGATTTGGACTTCTGTAACTTCCAGTGTCATTCTTTTTCAGGGATGGAGATTGTGTAAGAGTATTAAGTCCTTGTTTTATTGTAGCACTTCCCATACCAACAACCTCACTGAGGAAAGACCTCTTATCATCTGATGGCATTTCGTAGGTGGTATTACCAAAGCCTTGTATCCGACCACCGAGAGTTTCTGCGGGAGGAGGTTTACTCTCTTCTGAAGAGAATAGAGCAGATAAGGCTTCCTGTGCTGTTTCACGGACTGCCTTATTGAGTGCATCACCCTTCAAAGGATCCGGTTGGCCCTTGTAGTGAATTAACTGCCGTATAGCGACTGAATTCCTTTGCATCTCCCTTCTGAATTCTGCACCAGATTTTCCGACTGCATACTTGATCACTCTGAGAGCCTGCATAAGGCAGAAAGGAGTGAGAGGATCTGAAAAAAAGGAAAAGTTGATTCGAGGATGTATGATTGAAATAATAAAGAGATGGGCGAAATTGCGTCAAAAAAATGACCATGGAAACATAAGAGGAACCTTACCTTTTGCTTGACAATAGGGGATTTGTGTTGGAGACGTTTGACGATGAAGTCAGAGAGCTCTTTAACAATAGAGGAATGTGAGGATCTCAGCAACTCGCATATCTCCTCCAATTTGTAAACAGGGGTCACTTTTTCCTCATCTGAGGTCGCTCCATCGATCATTCGCGACCTCCAATATGACTCTACCGCCCTCCTGCTTGAATCCATTCTAATCAAAACCCACCGATCCAACTGATCTATTTATTCTATTTCAGATCAGATCACCGCAATTCCCAAATCCAAATCTACTTAGGGTTTTTCACCCAACGACCTGGGAGGAGGAGCAACACACCGCTGATTTTGCTTCCAAAATTTTACTACACTACAATTTTATTTCCTTCTCCTGCACTTTCGCGTTCATTTTTCTCATCTCCTTATCATAAAAATCAATTTTTTTTTATTATTTTAATATTACAAAACCTCATATGCCTTTTAACATTTATTTTGCTTGTTCTATCATAATTGATTAGACTTTAGTTGTATCAGTAATAAAATGGATTTTAAAATGAAAAAAATATGATTGGTACAAGGGTTTGGTAATTGAAATTGATGTAATTATAATTATACTATACTGTCTTATTTATTTATTAGTGTATAATTATAAGCATGTTATTTGGTTGTACGAGAGTAATTACAAGGTTTTACTAAATTTTAAAATAAAAGTTAATTATTTAAAATTAAAAATTTA
>JAABOM020000084.1:11248685-11294356 GCA_011800125.2 Solanum clarkiae | reverse complement strand
AGTGTTGATGTTGTACCGAACTATGTTGTTGTGAACTGTGCATTGTATTAAAATAAGGCATTTTCTCATTATTGTGTTAACATGCCTATTTGCATTGACTTTTGTGACAAGTATTCTGTGGACTGAAAAAGAATGAGAATTAAAGAGGATGTACAATACTCGAGGGATGTGTCGCACGCCACGACGGATACTATGATTCGAGGGTCGTGTCGCATGCCGCGATGGATACTATGATTCGAGGGACGTGTCGCACGTCACGACAGATACTATCATTTGAGGGACGTGTTGCACTCCACGACATATACTATGATTCGAGGGTAATATCGCACGCCGTGACATATGCATGGACTAGAAGTCCCCCATGGGTCCCGGACTATGAGACAACGGGTGTATATCACTAGGTCAGACATGCATCATTATACTTGACATTGCATTACACCTCATTATCATATATAAACGTGTGAGTGCTTTTTGTAAAACTTGTGATAGATGCACTTGATCCTTGGTGTTGTTGATATATAATAGTTGGCGTGGTTATTGAGCTATATGCTATGTACATTATGAACTATTAGGCAGGGCTGAGTTTATGAAGTTATAGTTGTGGGGGTTTGGTTGGAGTATTGGGGGTACCTGTATGCTATATTACTTAATTTTGTATTTAGTAGTTCACTTTCTGAGTACAGTGTATTTGATACTCACCCATTGCTACAATAATTTTCTAGGTTGCGAGCTCGGGTTGTCGTGATACTCTCTACTTTTCCTTGTTTGAGGCTTCCTGTGGAGATTGTGAGAGATAATTGTTTGCTATCCTAGCTGACTTCTTACTCCTATTTATGATTTGGTTCTATTCTAGAGACAATATCATTTGATACTTGTGTTTCCTTTCGAATCTATTATAATTTATTAGAAGCTTGTGAATGTGATAACCAGGTTTTGGGGGATTTTTCATTAAGTTGACTTATCATCCGCAATTGAACTTTCATTCATTGTAATTATAATTTTGCATTTTAACGTTATAGTTGGGTTATAGGCTGACTTGTCTTGGTGGGGTAAGACGAGTGCCATCATGCCCCATTTTGGGTCATGACAGTTAGTATCAGACCCTAGGTTCATAGGTCTCACATGCATACAAGCTGAGTCTAAGTAGAGTATCAAGGATCGGTATGGAGACGTTTGTACTTATCTTTGAGAGACTATGGAGACTGTTAGGAAACTTTTCTTTATTTATTCTCTTTTATCGTGCGTGGTTATGTTCGTTGGTACTGAGTTATGCCCATGTTCTTTTGACAGATCGCAATGACTAGAACTACTGTTTCTGGTGGTAGAGGTGAGGAAGCTCCTGAGGCAGTTGTCGAGGCCCCAGTTATAGGTAGAGGTAGAGCGAGCCAGAGGTCGTGTTTGTGGAGCCGCACCAGCAAGAGGTCGTGCTAGGGAGGTCTCTTCAGAGCCTACGACTGACCTTAGAGGGAACCAGGTTCCTTCAGAGCACATGGCCTCGCCTTTGTTGGAGGATACTTTATTGAGGGTGCTGAATGTACTTGAGAGTTTTGGTCCGAGAGGTAATACGAGAGGCACGCCAGGCGGTTCTCAAACCAGAGGAGGATCTCAGACCCCAGATCAACATCATGTTCCACTGGTCCATGAACCGATAGAGCAGCTACCAGTGGGTACTAGAGTTGAGATTAATCCTGCACCAGCTATTGAGGTTCACGGTGCACCTTTGACTACATTGACTGAGAGTGAGTAGCGCTGCTATGAGATGTTTAGGAAGATGAACCCACCTCAATTTCAGGGTGGAAGGACAGAGGATGCTCATGAGTTTCTGACTACTTGTAGGGAGCTGTTGGATACTGTTGGCTTAGCTGAGTCACACGAGGTTCAATATGTTACTCTTTAGCTTCGCGGGCCAACCAAAGAATGGTGGAGGACATATACAGGATCTTTGCCTGTGGGATCTCCCACAGTGTCTTCGGAGATGTTCTCTGGTGCTTTTTATGATAGATTTTTTCCCTTAGAGTGTGAGGGAGAGAGTCAGTTGAGATTTGAGAGTCTGAGGCAGGATGGTTTATCAATCACCGAATATGCGACCCGTTTCTGTCAGTTATCTAGACATGCTATAGCCATTATTCCAAATGATACAGAGAAAGTTCATAGGTTTGTGAGAGGATTTACCTATTCTATTCGATAGCCAGTGTTTAGAGTATCTAGAGATGGGGCCTCTTTCCAGCTTGTTGTGAGTGCTGCTAAGGAGGCAGAGCTGATGGAGAGAGAAGAGTTTGGGGACCCTAAGAGGGCCCGTGCATCTGGTCAATTTTTCGGTACCTCATCTGGAGGTAGAGGGTTCTATAGAGGCGTGCCTCATCCCAGCATCGAGGACCAGTTCATGCATCATTACCAACTTCTGCGGGTGGTCAGACACATCATGGGTTTACAAGGCGAGATAGCTATGGTAGTTCATCAGGATCTGCGCGTCAGTCTCAGAGTCAGAGGTTTTGTTATGGGTGTGAAGATTTTGATCACTTGATACGACAGTGTCCTTTATCGGGGGCACAAGGTGGGCCCCATCCAAGATGTTTAGTTCAGACTAGACCACCAGCACCACCACCATACAGAGGGTGAGGCAGAGCTCGAACAGATAGAGGTGGCCCCATTCCAGGTAGAGGAGCGAGTGGTTCCATAGTCCCACAGAGTAGGGGTAGAGGCATTGCTTAGATAGGCGGTGGTAGGGGACCATATTGCTATGCATTTCTAGGCAGGCCCGAGGCAGAGGCTTCTGATGCAGTCATCACAGGTATTATCTCGATTTGTCATCGATCTGCGTCTGTATTGTTTGATCCAGGATCTACCTACTCCTATGTGTCATCCTGCTTTTCACATGGATTCGACTTGCTATGTGATCGTATGCCTGTACATATTTATGTTTCTACACTAGTAGGTGAGTCTTTAGTGGTGGATCGAGTGTATCGACCCTGTCTTGTTTCTTTTTCTGGGTATGATACTTGGGTAGATATGATTATTCTGAAGATGGTAGATTTTGATATTATCTTAGGGATGGATTGGCTTTCCCCATATCATGCTATTCTTGATTGCTATGCAAAAACGATGAGCTTAGCCATGCCCGGGGTACCAAAAATTGAGTGGAAGGGTGATAGTGGTTTTTATCCAAGCAAAGTCATCTCTTACGTCCATGCTCAAAAATTGATTGATAGTGGGTGTATGTCTTACTTGGCTTTCATTCGGGACACTAATGTCGATCCACCTTCTATAAAGTCTATTCCAGTGGTTCAAGAGTTTGTCGATGTGTTTCATGCTAACCTTCCAAGTGTTCCTCTCGATACGGATATTGACTTTCCTATGGATCTAGAGCCGGGCACAAAGCCCATCTTTATCCCTCCATTTCGAATAGCTCCAGCTGAGTTGAATGAATTGAAGGAGCAACTTCAAGATTTGCTGAGCAAAGGGTTTATTCGTCATAGCATGTCACCTTGGGGTGCCCCAGTCTTGTTTGTGAAAAAGAAAGATGGGTCCATGAGGATGTGTATTGATTATAGGCAGCTGAACAAAGTGACTGTCAAGAACAAATATCCTCTTCCACGTATTGATGACTTGTTTGATCAACTTCAGGGAGCAACTTTGTTCTCTAAGATTTACTTGAGGTCTGGTTATCATCAGCTGAGGATTAGAGCATTAGATATCCCTAAAATAGCTTTTCAAACTCGTTATGGCAACTATGCGTTTGTGGTGATGTCTTTTGGATTGACTAATGCCGCTGCAACATTCATAGAGCTGATGAACATGGTGTTTTATCTGTACTTGGATTCTTTTGTGATAGTATTTGTTGATGACATCTTGGTATATTCCAAAACTTAGGCTGATCATATTTGTCACTTGAGGTTAGTACTACAGAGGTTGAGAGAAAAAGAGTTATATGCGAGATTCTCCAAGTGTGAGTTCTGGCTTGATTCGGTAGTATTCTTAGGGCATGTGGTGTCCAAAGAGGGGATTAAAATGGATCCGGCTAAGGTGGAAGCAGTTAAAAGGTGGACAAGGCCTACTTCAGCTATCGAGATTTGTAGTTTTATAGGGTTAGCTGGGTACTATCGATGGTTTATTCAGGGTTTTTCTTCCATTGCAGCCCCATTGACTAGGTTGACTCGGAAGAATGTAGCCTTTCATTGGTCTAATGAATGTGAGGTGAGCTTCTAAAAGCTCAAGTCTTTGTTGACTTTGGCTCCCATTTTGACATTACTTGAGACAGGTGTTGACTTTACAGTATATTGTGATGCTTCAGGAGTGGGGTTAGGTGGTGTATTGATGCAAAGGGGTAAAGTGATTGCCTATGCTTCTAGACAATTGAAGGTTCACGAGAAGAATTATCCTATCCATGACTTAGAGCTAGCAGCTGTGATTTTGTTCTTAGGTTATGGCGTCATTACTTATATGGTGTACATTGTGAGGACTTCACTGATCATAGAAGCCTTCAGTATATATTCAGTCAAAGAGATCTAAACTTGAGACAGCGTAGGTGGATGAAGTTGCTAAAGGACTATGCTTTAACCATCCTATATCATCCGGGGAAGGCGAATGTTGTGGACGACGCCTTGAGTAGACCAGAGGAGAGGCTAAGGAAGCAGTACTTTATCCTGATGGTGTTTTAAGGATTGGAGGTCGAGGCTGTGTGCCTAAGGTAAGTGATTTGATTAGATTGATTCTTGTGGAGGCTCACTGTACTTCTTATTCCATTCATCCAGGAGCAGCGAAGATGTATCATGACCTGAGTTAGCACTATTGGTGGTATGGTGTGAAGAAGGATATTTCAGAGTTTGTGACTAAGTGTTTAACTTGTCAGTTGGTTAAGTGTGAGCACCAGCAGCTTGGAGGTGAGTTTAAGAGGATACCCATTCTTACATGGAAGTAGGAGTGAATCACTATGGATTTTGTGGTAGGTTTGCCCCTACTGTGGGCGGTTATGACTCTATCTGGGTATTCATGGATCGATTGACTAAGTCTGCCTATTTCATTCTGATCAAGGTCAGGTATACAATAGAGAAGTTAGATGAGATTTACATCAGTCAGATAGTTAGATTGCATGGTGTGCCCATTTCTATCATTTCTGATCGGGGTTCACTCTTCACTTCACATTTTTGGAGGGCCTTGCAGCATGGTCTAGGTACTCAGCTGGATATGAGCTCAGCCTTTCACCCTCAGACAGATGGATAGTCTGAGCGGACTATTCAGGTGTTGGAAGACATGCTGCAAGCGTTTGTGATTGATTGGGGTACCCGTTAGGACCAAAACTTGCCCTTAGCAGAGTTCGCCTACAATAATAGTTATCACTTAAGTATTTAGATGGCTCCATTCGAGACATTGTATGGTATACGATGTAAATCTCCGATTGGTTGGTTTGATTCTGCCAAGATTGACTCACTAGATATAGACTTTCTTAGGGATGCTATGGAAAAGGTCCGTATGATTTAGGATAGGTTGTTGGCTGCTCAGAGTCGACAAAAGAGTTATGCAGATAGGAGGGTTCATGCCCTGGAGTTTATGGTAGGTGATCATGTTTAGCTTAGAATGTCAACTATGAAGGGTGTTATGCGGTTTGGTAAAAAGGGAAAGCTTTGCCCTCGATTCATTGGCCCATTTGAGATCTTAGAGAGAGTTGGAAAGGTGGCCTACAAACTGGCCTTGCCACATAACTTATCATCCATGCATCCTGTGTTTCATGTCTCTATGCTCCAAAATTATGTACCCGATGAGTCTCACATACTTCCATTCGATTCGGTGGCATTGAATCTAGACTTGTCGTTTGAGGAGGAGCCTATTGCTATTTTGGATAGACAGGTTCGCAAGCTTAGAAATAAAGAGATAGCATCCGTGAAGGTGCAATGGAAGAACCGTCCAGTTAGAGAGGCGAATTAGGAGATAGAATCAGATATGCGTTCTAAATGCCATCACATTTTTTAAACTTTAGGTACTCTCCTTTAATTTATGTTCGAGGACGAGCATGATTTTTAGCGGTGGATGATGTAATGACCCTAAGGTCATTTTTGGTATTTTCATTCAAATTTCTATTTTTGCCCTTCATAAAAGTTGCCTTGAGTCATTATTGGCTAATACTAAAGTCAGATTTCGAAAGTATGGTGATAAGCTTGAGTTTTGCAAATGAAAGAGTTTTTAAAGGTTTAAGTTAGAAAATTTGAGTTTTTTTGGTCATTTTAAGTTTCAATTATCAGATTGTGGTTTTGTCAATTCCATCAGCCCTGGAATGCCGAATCTGGTCTAGGAGAACTTGCAGAACTTAACTTAGAGTTAAAATGAAGGTTTTAGGTCAGAAATTACATTTTTTTGTTGTTACCGGAGTCAAAGTTTGACTTCGGTCAACAGTTGGGGTTCGGAAGCTCGAATTAGCATTCTGAAAATTTCAGTAGTTCTAGATGGTCAAACTAATGCTAGAAAGGTTTCGCTGTAATTTTTAAAGCTTCTGAGAATATTTTGAATTTTTGAGTCCGAAACTAGTTTCAATGAGCTTTCTCAGGTTTTGGGTCAAGGAGGCCTCAATTGCAGATTCTGATATTTCCATTGGACCCGAAACATCAATTAGGCAGAGAAGAACCTTTCTCTCAGTTCCCGAGGCTTTTTAGGGGTGTTTTGGTCTCTTCGGTAGTTTTTGATATTGGGAAATGGGACCCACAGTGGAATAAAACGATCTCCCATGAGAAGTTTGACCACACCAATGAGTCTAGAATGTTCTTTCCAATCAGATTTCATATATGAAGTGTATTTTTCCGACTCCAAATGAAGTCGGAGCATTGAATTTAAGTTTCACAGATTGTTGAAAATGCTGAAATGGGGGGGGTGGGTGACATGGCCCAATAAGGTCCTGCCACATGGCAGACCCGGTTTTCAACCCTTAAAGCTGCAGAATATTGCAGAACATTGCAAAACCTTCTCCAAACTTCAACCAACGATTTCTCTCTCAATTTTGATCAGATTTGAGCGATTCAAGAGGTAAATTTATATTTTTCGAGGAGAATACTGTGGGATTTCAGAAATTGATTTTGGTGCGTTGATTTTTGATCTTGCTATTGCGTTTATAATATATTTCAAAAACTTTAACATGCGATTTCTTCCTCATATTATCTCCATTTTTGAATTGGTTTTCACCGTTGAATTCCTTATCACTTGGGGAACATTTCATGTATAAATCTTTAGATTCTGATGGTATTTTTCTGGTGATGAAATTTTAGACCATATTACCTTTTTCACCCGAATTAATTGATTTTAGTGTCATTAGATTCATTATATAATTTTGATGCTATATTTGAATAGATTTTGGTGAATTGGAGTGTCATAGAAAGGGAAAAACTTTGGAATTGACGTGATTCGAGACTTTATATAAGACAAGTGAATTTCTTAACCGTTGTTAAGTATATAGAATCTTGTGCTTCTTGTGTGAGGCGTTGAGAATGATTTTGAAGTATTGAGTTAGTGTTGATGTTGTACGAAACTATGTTGTTGTGAACTATGTATTGTATTAAAATAAGATATTTTCTTATTATTGTGTAAATATGCCTATTTGCATTGACTTTTGTGATAAGTATTCTGTGGACTGAAAAAGAATGTGAATTAAAGAGGATGTACCATATTCAAGGGACGTGTTGCACGTCGCGAAGGATACTATGACTCGAGGGTCGTGTCGCATACCGCGATAGATACTATGATTTGAGGGACGTGTCGCACGCCGCGACGGATACTATGATTCAAGGAACGTGTCACTAGCCTCGACAGATACTATGATTAGAGGGTCGTGTCACACGCCATAATAGATGCATGGACTAGAAGTCCCTCATAGGTCCCAGACTGTGAGATAACGGGTATGTATCACTAGGTCAGACATGCATCATTATACTTGACATTGCATTGCATTGCATTACACCTCATTATTATTTATAAACGTGTGAATACTTTTTGTGAAACTTGTGATAGATGCACTTGATCCCTTGTGTTGTTGATATATAATAGTTGGCATGGTTATTCAGCTATATGCTATGTACATTGTGAACTGTTAGGCTGATTTTATACGGATTGTAGTTATGGTGGTTTGGTTGGATTGTTGGGGGTACCTGTATTCTATATTACTTAATTTTATGTTTAGTAGTTTACTTGCTGAGTACCGTGTGTTTGGTACTCATCCCTTGCTACAACAATTTTGTAGGTTGCGAGTCTGAATTGTCGTGAAACTGTTTACTTTTCCTTATCTGAGGCTTCCTATGGAGATTGTGAGAGGTAGATGTTTTCCGTCCCAGCTGACTTTTTACTCCTATTTATGATTTTGGTCTATTCTAGAGACAATAACATTTGATACTTGTATTTCCTTTCGAATCTATTGTAATTCATTATAAGCCTGTGCATGTGACAACCAAATTTTGGGGGATTTTTCATTAAGTTGACTTATCATCCGCAATTGAACTTTCATTTATTTTAATGATAATCCCGTATTTTAACGTTATAGTTGGGTTGTAGGCTGACTTGTCTTGGTAGGGTAAGACGAGTGCCATCACACCCATTTTTGGGTCGTGACAAGATCCAACAGAGTAGGTGTTGTACTCGTCTTCGGCACGCTCTTCCTCTTTTCTCTTCCATTTTGAACTTGAACTTAAAGTTCAACCAGATCTACTTTGAACTTGAACTTGAAGTTCAAAGTTCACCTTAGAAGATCCTCTTCAAGTTCAAAATCACCCAGATCCAAAATTATCAAAAACATCAAAGAAGAAAGATCATATATGGTTATTCATGGGATATAAAATTGAGTCATATATGTTGCTAATTCATTGAGACTATATGAATTATTTTATTAGGAAAATATAGTGATTCATGTGTGTAGTATGTATTTTGTATGGTGATTCATTTTAAAACTATGAGTGTTCACAACTTTTTATGGTGATTCATTAAATATGATAATTCATTTATATATAAAATCGAGAGTATGTACCTTGTATGGTGATTTATTTTAAAACTATGAGTTATTCACATCTTTTTATGGTGATTCATTAAATATGGTGATTCATTTATGTATAAAACTGAGTCATATATGTTGTTGATTCACTAGAACTGTATGGATTGAATACAGTGATTAATTGGAACACTTTTTCTAGTTGTTATAGGTTGATGATTCATTGGGTGCATCATACAAGGATGATACACTAATGAATCATATTAATGGGTTGATTCATATATAATATGGTTCATTGCAATAAAATAGTTTAACACATGACTGATTCACCGCATTACATATTGATTACAATGAATCATGACTTATGAATCATATATGACGCAGTGTATCCGTAAAAATAGCCAGTATATTTGACATTTTATGGGATTTGTGTAATTATGGAAAAGGTGGGGGATAAATTGAAATTTCTTTTCCTCAATCTGGGATTTCTGTAAGTTAAACAAAATATTTTTCAATTTTTTTTGTATCAATATATTCTCCTAAAATTTAATGAAAATGATTTCCTTAAAAAGAAAACTATATTTTTCAAAACTCTCCTACAACCTCAAATTACAATATTATTTTATTGCCCCACCCCTTCCATAATCCTTTTCCCACACCAAAAAGTATAAATTTTAATTTTTTTAAAAAATATTTTATATTTTGAAAATTTATAGTTTTTACCCTACCTCTATCCCGATCCATCTTTTCCCTACCACCTTTTTTTTTTTTTAAAAAAGAACTCATTTTTGAAAAATATTTCAAATGTTGAATGTTTTATTTTTTTACTTCCTCTATCCCTACCCTCCCTGTCGCGCCTTTGGAAGGTACCCAAGACATGGCCAGCACTCAGAGACTATTGTTAGTCCCCAAGCGAACTACTTGGCCTCATCACATTTATTCAATCGATAAACTCTACTAATCAGCATAAGACATAAGGAAGTAAATGGGCCATCATGATCTAGTCTCAAAGAATATAATAAGTAAAAGGGCTAGTAGAAAAAAATAGTTCAACAATCTTAACATCAACATTCGACTCTAGTATTGAAGCCTCTATCACTATAAGGCGGTGCCAATGACAGACCCATGAGTACTTCAAATCCAAATAAAGTAAAGCTAAATAAATCTAACTCTAAAGCAAGATTAAACAAATATAATGAATCCTCCGAAGTAAAGGAGACTCACCAATCGATTGACTGCTCCGATCCTCAATAATTCACCTGTTGATTATCTCTAATCACTGTATCTGCATTATGAAATGATGTAGCGCCGAGTGATATTATTACGTGAAATGTACGGTATATAAAGTAGATGAATAAAAAAAAAGTAGAATAATATGGAACAACATCAACTCAGAATAGGAAACAATCAACATGTTAAATGTCTATCTTACACGAGAATAAAGAGTAGATAAGTGACTCATCAACCAATCAAATCAGACTCAACTCAATGGAACTCAACTCATCTCATCATATCTCATCTCATCTCGACTCAGTGTACTTAAGGTGAGAATTTTCTGGGAGTTTCTCTAATCCAACAACAATCACTTATGAGCCAGTGATTGTACAATAATCATGCTGATGTTGCCACAATCATTTTGTACTTTTCAGGTGAAGAATGAATCAGAACCATAATGGACAAGTCCAAAATGGAGACAACAATCCACAAGTCCTCTATTGTTTCAAGGACTTATAATCAGAGGGGACCTCAACATAATATGATGTGATGGTCCTAATCCTTACTTACGCTTGGCTACGTAGTTTGATGGGCGAGAGTTGGATTAATGCTTACTCTTTCTGTGCTCGATACTGCTCCCAAGACTCAATGCTTATAAAACAAGCAATCTAATCCATCTAATCAAATCATCTCAAATCAGCCTCGTAGAGGCACTCATCATTCGATCAGTCTCATAGAGACTCTAATTATATACCATCAAATCAACTCTCAATCATTAACTCAAGTCTTAGAACAATTATTAGGGAACAATTGAATAGACAATCATTAAAGTTCATTTGGGGAGACTCATGGACCATCAACTACTATCAACCTATCATCATTTCACAATTACAGTCATAATCACAATCACAAATGATATTTTCAATCAAGGCTCTAAACTCAATCTCTATCTTCTTTCATGCATGCGTTTAATAATTAACATAATATAGGGTTTATAAAATATCTCATAAAAAATATCCAATTCAAGAGAACAAATTTATGATGATTATCAACATATGAAAATACATGTAATAATTATAATTTTCAAGAAAATAATCAAGAATCATGTATGTAGACTCATGAACTTTCAACTCTCTTTTAAGACCATCTATGGGGAACACGAGAGAACAATTTCATTATTTTAGTTTAGCCTTACATACTTGAAAAGTTGATATTACAATCGAAAATTGATGAATACTATCTTTCTTGGAGATAATCCTCAATCATAGTAGTTCTTTTAAAGTGAAAGAACTTGAAAAGACATTGTTTGAAGGGACTCTCTTTGATTATTGGATTCTTGACTTAGAATCTTCAGACTTCTTGATGACGAACCCTGGTTCTTAGAGAAGAAAAATCAATAAATCCTCTCTCAGAATTCTTGAATTCGTTTTCTTGAAACTCTAAGTTATTATTTAAGATTCTATTAAACATTCATGCATAGATGAAGATATTTGGGTGTGGTAGCTTGAAATTTGTGAAGAATAACTTATCTTGACGATGAATCTTGAAAGCTAATCCTAACTTCATGACTTTCTTAATAATTTTTGAGTGTTTATGTTTAGGAGAAAATGAGAGGGTTTTAATTATAAAAATTGACATTTTATGCATTTTGGGACCTTAAGTAGACCCCAAAGGTTTTAGGATAAAAGTACCCTCAAAATAAAAAGAAGGGACATCATTTAGCTTATCCAAAAAAGTTTAGCATCTGCGTCGCGGACCTTCAGACAGCTCTGCAGGTCTTTAGTAAAATGATCATAACTTTCTACTCCAAACTTTCATTAAGGCGAAATTAGATGCGTTGGAAAGCTAATTCAAATATATTTGATTTGATATATTATAGGTCACCTAACTCGTTATAAGGCGAAATTTAGGATATATGATCATTTGAAATTGACCCTTCTATCAACTCATACGAAAACTTAGTTGGTAGAATTTCTTTGAGCTTAACTTAATATAAAAGATCCCTTATAACTCTAAATCATATCTAATATATCTTTAATACTTAGGAATTGATCCTAGCATATATATACAATCTAAAGTCATTGGTCCACCTAACTTTTATAAAATCTTACATTGGAACTCAAACGCTAAGAAAGTGTTTAGCTTAACTTCGTACTAAAGGGTTCATATGACCTTAGATTATCTCCAACTCAATTTCCAAACTAAAAAAAATTGACTTTAACACCTATACTCAAGTAGGAATCATCAATTAAAGTCCTGTATCATGTGAAGGATGACTCAGTCTTAGCTTAAGAAAAAAAATTAGAGTGTTACATTATCTCCTCCTTGGGATAATTCATCCTTGAATGATAAGTATGGATGGAATCAAGGAACGAATAATAGTCAAAGCTTCTCTCAATACTCACTCAATCAATCAAACTCTGGAATCCTTATTAATCTTAATAATCTCTATTGAAATGCAAAAATAGTCACATCAAATCAAGAACAAACAACTCAATTTAAATCAAGAGTAAGGAAGATACCTCTAACATTCTCATCATCTGTCACAAATGGAATGTCAAAACTCAACCAATTCGAATTATTTAAACACCTTGTCAATCAGTTATTTGAACTCAAGAAGAAAGTCACTGATTCTAATCGATAATGGGACCATCGTAATATACAAGACTCTATGGATAACTCTCAAGCTTAGTTCCTCCTTAATTGTGCTCCTTTTCAAATCTACGTCTAACAACATCCTCTCATTCCATTTCACACCTAACTCTAAGTCCCAATATTCTAGTCCTAAGATGATCACGTTTATACCAATCTAGCCTCTCAAAATCTATGTTTCATATCTTCATAATAACATGTACTTAGAGAATACTGCTCGTTCCCATCACTGTAATACACTCACATAATAGCAACCACATATTTAAGCCTATCACTCTAACTACTTGATGGCCTCTTTAAGGTCAACATCACTTGAAAATATTCAACCTCACACCCTCGATCGCATGAACTCTTACCATGAGAGATACTAATATGCTTTTACCTATCTATTAGACTCATCATAATTTCTCTAACTCCTCCTCCACATCTATAACCTTAAGGATATAGCATCATATCATCATCAGAATAAAGAAGTCTCATTCTGTCTCATCAACCATCACTCTTCTACTATCATCAACATTTCTATCAAGACTGAAAAACAGGGTTACTTAAAGGTCTTGGAATGAAAGATCATTAGCATGACTCAATGGAGAAATCTTATCTGAGAACATTCATAATGAAGTGTAATCCTCTCGTCTATCAAGACTCATTCTGAGTTCACAGAACTATACATAGTGTAAAACTCATGTCATATCTCTTTCAACATAGGATTGGAAACTCTTAGACCCATGAAATCAAAATTCCTAAATGAAGTCATCACTTCTCATCTTCACAACTCAACATGAATAACAATCAACAAGTGGTGCATGGGACTAGGCCATAGGCATTCTAGTCATACACTAGAATGGAATGGAATGTTACCTTAACTGAAGTATAAGGATTATATGCGATAGAAAAAAATTGATATCTCATCTTGATCATTTCATCTCTATCAAAAACTTAAGATCTACTCTATTTTATCACCTCATCATCTCCCCCTTAGCTCGAAGGTCGTCTCTCCAAATTTGCGAATCAATTCACTTTTCTAAGCTATACGTACATATCTCTACACGATTAGGGAATCACTATCCACAAGAATGTCTTAAACTCTTCTGTTATACTATAGCCGCATATTATAAATAGTCACTAATTCTCCCTTCGAAGATACCACTCTTAGATTCTTCCTATATCTACGAAAATCTTACTGTATTTGCTACCCTTATTGCCTCACATAATAACTTTCCACAACTCTTACATTCTAACCTCTTCTTTTTGGCTGCTAATGCTCAACTTTTGTGCTCCCATAAATTCATTTGCATAAGACTTAGACTATCATGAAAAACGCATCATCATCTATCCATAAGCCCTGATCGATTCATTTAGTAGGGATGACAAAGAATGCTTACATCAACCTACTCCACATTGATAACTCAAAAATACTATCTAGATTGTTATAACAGTCATAACTTAGAGCTTCACACATCTTTACAAAATCATGGGTATATATCTCAAGCCTCTTTTATCTATTGAGCTATCCTCATTTCACTAGTATTACCTAAGATGCACTTTTACCCTGCCCATAGCATCACTTTCATTACAAATTACCATCTTCATACACTATGGCAAGCCTCTTAGAGAAAATCTCCAACTAAGACTATCATCACTCTCACGATACTATCTCCTCTTTCACACTACTCCTCAAACTTCAAACTTAGGTCTAGTACTAACATGTGCATCACACACTCCCCTCATATTATACCAACTTGTAACTACTAGGTAAAAATTAGGAATATAGACTTACTAAAGTCTTATAGCGAATACTCAATCAGCACATCCCTTCTTCATAACTCAAGTACCACTCGCCCATTCCCTATACTTCTTCATCTGGCTAAGCGTATAACTCTATGAATCTCATGAACTCTCTCGTACAAATCATAAGCCTAGTTTAGATCTATCACATTTAAAGCAATTTGTTCCCCTATTCAACATCTATACTTCACCCTCAATAGTATGAATACTACAACACATCAACATAAACCTCCTTCTAGTCTTCAGCACACTCTAACACACTCTGATAATAACTCTTTCTCTGTACCTTATCATGAAAATCAAAGAGTACTTACTACTCTTTCATCAAAACTTATGGCAACCGACTCATCACTCGATTACTTAACTATTAGATAATAACTCTATTACAAGACTCAATTAACTATCACTCTCACTCTCTCATCCTTTTCTTTATCAGATCTTCTTAGAAATATGATCACAATTCTGTAAAAATGTAATGTACGAATTAGAAGAGAGCTTTTCATAGAGTGTAACTCTATCACATGATTTAAAATATGAAAGAAGTGAGACAATTCCTAATGTTCTACAACCTTCTTATTATGGATGTAGAGCTCTTCAAACCAATAATAAGGACTCTACTGGAAATTACTTCATAGACTCCCTAAGATTCTTGAACCCTGTAGTCTGATACTATGTTTGTCATACCCTGGGAGGGTACTCAAGACATGGCCGGCACCCAAAAAATTATTACTAGTCCCCAAGCGAACCACTTGGCCTCATTATATTTATTCAATCAATAAACTCTACTAATCAGCGAAAGATATAAGAAAGTAAATGAGCACATCATCATCTAGTCTCAAAGAATATAAGGAAAAGGGCTAGTAGAAAGAACTAGCTCACCAATCTTAACATCAATATTCGACTCTAGTCTATGAAGCGTCTATCACTATAAGGTTGTGCCAATGACAGACCCATGACTACCTCAAATTGAAGTACAGTAAAGATAAAGAAATCTAACTCTAAAGCAAGATGAAATAAATATAGTGAATCCTCCAAAGTAAGGGAAGCTCACCAATCGAATGATTGCTCAGATCCTCAACGATTCAGCTATTGACGATCTCTAATCCCTATATCTGCATCATGAAGCACCAAGTGGAATTAATACGGAGAATGTACGGTATATAAAATAGCTAAATGAAATAGAAACAAGTAGAATAATATGGAACAATATCAACTTAGAATAGGAAATTATTAACATGTCAAATATCTATCTACAACAAGAATAAGGAGTAGAAAAGTGACCCATCAATCAATCAAATCAGACTCAACTCAATGGAACTCAACTTAAATCATCTCATCATATCTCATCTCATCTCGACTTAGAGTACTCAAGGTGGGAACTTTCTGGGAGTTTCTCTTATCTTACAACAATCACTTTTGAGCTAGTGATTGTACAACAATCATACTGATATTGCCACTGCCGTTTTGTACTTTCCAAGTAGAGAACGAATTGAAACCATAATGGACAATATCAAAATAGAGACAACAATCCACAAGTCCTCTATTGTTTCAGGGACTTCTAATAAGAGGAGACCTCAACATAATATGATGTGATGGTCCTAATCTTCACCTACGCTTGGCAACATAGTTTGATGAGCGCAAGTTGGATTAACTCTTACTCTTTCGATGCTCGATACTCCTTCCAAGACTCAGTGCTCCTAAGATAATCAATCCAATCAAATCATCTCAAATCAATCTCATAGAGGCACTTATCATTCAATTAGTCTCTAATACCGTCAAATCAACTCTTAATCGTTAGTCCAAGGCTTATAACAATCATTAGGAAATAATCGAATAGACAATCACTAGAGTTCATTTGGGGAGACTCATGGACCATCAACTACTATCAACCAATCATCATTTCACATTCATAATCACAATCACAATCGACATTCTTAATCAAGGCTCTAGAATCAATCCTTATCTTCTTTCATACATGCTTTTAATAATTAACATATATATAAGATTTATGCAATATCTCATGAAAAGTATTCAATTCAAGAAAACAAGTTTATGATGATCATAAACATATGAAAATATATGTAATAATTATAATTTTCAAGAAAATAATCAAAAATCATTTATGTAGACTCACGAACTTTCAACTCTCTTCTAAGACTATCTATGGGGAACATGAGAGAGTAATATGATGCTTTTAGTTTAGCCTTACATACCTGAAAAGTTATTATAATCAAAATTTGATGAATACTATCTTTCTTGGAGAAAATCCTCAATCTTGGTAGTTCTTTTAAAGTGAAAGAACTTGGAAAAACATTGTTTGAAGGGCTTCTCTTTGATTTTTGAATTCTCAACTTAGAATACCTATATTTCTTGATGAACAACCCTTGTTCTAGAAGAAGAAGAATCAAGAGAAGATGAATCAATAAATCCTCTCTCGGAATTCTTGAATTCATTTTCTTGAAACCCTAGGTTATGATTTAAGATTCTATTAGAGATTCATGAATAAATGAAGAAATTTGGGTTGGGTAGCTTGAAATTTATGAAGAATAACTTACCTTGATGATGAATCTTGAAAGATAATCCCAACTTGATGACTTTTTTGATGATTCTTGAGTGTTTATATTTAGGAGAGAAGAAGAGAGTTTTAATTATGAAAACTGACATTTTATGCGTCTTGAGACCTTAAATAGATCCCAAAGGTTTTAGGATAAAAGTATGCTAATAATAAAAAGAAGAGACACCATGTACCTTATTCGGAAAGGGTTCACATCAGGTCCGATACGTGGAGCTTTCACGGACCTTCAGATAGCTCTGCAGGTCTTAAGTAAAATGGTCATAACTTTCTACTCTGAACTCTGACTAAGGAGAACTTAGATATGTTGGAAAGCTAATTTAAATATCTTCGATTTGATGTATTAAGGGTCACCTAAGTTGTTATACTTTAGGAGATATGGTCATTTGAATTTGACCTTTCTATCAACTCATACGAAAACTTAGTTGATAGAAATTCTTTGAACTTAACTTGATGTAAAAGATCCCTGATGACTCTAGATCACATCTAATACACTTTAAATACTTAGGAATTGATCCTAGCATGTATCAATAACTTAAAAGTCATTGATCCACCTAACATTCACAAAATCGCACGTTGAGACTCAAACGCTAATAAAGGTTTTGGCTTAACTTCGTACTAGAGGGTTAATGTGACCTTAGATCTTCTCCAATTCAATTTCCAAACTAAACAATTGACTTTATCATCGATAGTCAATTAGGAATCATCAATTAAATTCCTGTATCATATACAGGATGACCCGGTGTTAGCTTAAGAAAACAATTGGGGTGTTCCCCCCTCCCCCCGTTACAAAAAAAATTAAAATTATATAATTTTTTTAAAAATTTTACTTGAAAGTCAGATTTGGAGTCATATTTCGATTAGAAAGTGGTAGTCAAGTCTAAATTTAAAAGACAAGTTGGGTCCTGCATCATGTATCAGGGTTGGATCCTAAATTGATTATTGGATTTGATTTCATGGCAGAAACTATTTTCTTAAAGGATATTTTCTATTCCCTAGCTGAAGTAAAAAATCTTTTCTAAAAAAAATATTTCATTTATTTAACCAAACAATATAAAGCATTTTACGAAAAAATTTCACTCACCAATCAAACTTTATAAAATAATTTAGGAAATAACTTATTTTCTAAAAATATCCTTTGCACCAAAGACACCCTTTATCTTTGTATTGCTTTCTACCATCAACCTTTCTACATACTACATTCTAGTTTTGTAGATTGCAGAGCTAAACCTTTCTGCCTTCAATTATTTTTTTCCCTTTTTGACTTCTTAGGTCTATGTCACAACTCGAAAATTCGGTTTAGGAGTGACATAGCAAATGGGAACCCGTGGGTCCCTAAATAAGCCTCAAAGTATTCATATTCACATCATCCATTCGGAAGCGTATATAATTAGTAAACACATAGTTCTAAGGGACAGTAAAGTAGGACTCACGCTATAGAGATATCATAGGGAAAAAGATTAACATGGATTCACAAAACACGTAGCACATAAAAACTAAGGAAGGGTAAGTAGGACTCACTCTATGGGGGAAACTCGGGACTTAGGATCTTCCACATTTCCACATCAAACATACATACATATCATAATTCCCATATTCAATCCATAATAGCCATATCCAATAGATAACCATAATAATAAACTTTAGGTACGACATATAACACATATATTCGACGAGTGTGTACAAGATATCCAATAATGCCTCTAGTCACAAGATGGGACGGGGGCCAAGACATGCTCTGGGCTTACTCTCAAAGTATAGGTAACATAAGCAAAAACAACATAAGGTAGAGGAATGGTGGATTGTCCTTGGAAGATAGGACTCACCATAACAAATGTCTCAAAATCCGATTTAGCCATCGAACGGTGGATGAAAGTAATCTCCGATCCTTACATAGTGAGATCATGTAGGCAAAAGTATGCGTTAGTACTTGAATGTACTAAGTATGCGGGGTGAAATGTACGTAACTTATCAAAACCTGCATACAATGTTAGGTGGCAGGGGCACATAATATAGAAAGAAGTACATAATCAAAGAAATATAATATAACAATATGACATGAAAGTCATGATGCATAAAATGCCAATAATGCTCATACATAGAGGGGATGAGACCATAATCAACATTACAAACCCATGTGAGCTATCACATGAATTTGCTTGATGTTGACCTCCCATCAGTTAGAGAAGATTACTTGCTAAAGGTAATCTACAACACAACTTATGACCCGATCATTTCGTATGTGGTGACCACCTTTCTTATGACCCAGTCATTTCAAAAAGATTTTTTTTATAAAGCTTATAATATCATATCATATCATATCATAAATTAATAACCATCCCTTACGATCCAGTCATTTCATATATGGCTACCATTCCTATGTTGTCACATAATTCGAGGA
Organism: Solanum clarkiae; assembly: GCA_011800125.2. NCBI lineage: Eukaryota > Viridiplantae > Streptophyta > Magnoliopsida > Solanales > Solanaceae > Solanum > Solanum clarkiae. The sequence goes on along the minus strand of JAABOM020000084.1, from coordinate 11,274,772 downwards.
AAGGGTAATCCATAGGTGTTAAGTCAAACATGCCACAAGAATACTTATAGATATACATACTTTCAAGAGTAAGTCACTTCAATTCATTTCAATGCACCTTTAGGCTCAAAAGTCAAATCATAACTTATATTCATAATATTCATATTTAGGAATAGCCCATTCTTATAACAATATGGTGCACGCATCCATGATGTTCAAACAACCTTAAACATAGACATATATGTGATCACATTCTTGTCATAACCAATATCTGAGCTTAACTCACCAAAATGATTTTCATATATACATATGTGAGAGTAATCCACCAGTAATTTCATAAATCCATGCTCGTGATCAAATGCATATGCTTATGAGTAATGTGTGAATGACATGGATAATGTTGATTCAATATAAAATCAATAATATAATGTGAAATTGAAGTCAACCCATAATTAAATAAATATTTAAATCATAATATGATCACCCATGCATAAATAAGCTTTGAAAAGGGATAATGCATATTCATAATATCATAAATCCAATGTAATTCATCATAATATAGGTTAAATCAACTTAAAATAAGTGAATAGGTACAACCCATACATTATGTGAATCTAAGGAATTATAATATTTAAAACCCCAATTTAAAGTAGCTAAAAATTCATAAAAAGTGTTAGAAAAATTTCAGGTCTCTTTGATTGAAAGGAACCAAAGATCGAACCCACATATCTGGACCCAATTGAAGAAATTCCAAGAGAAGTTTGAAAGAGACTTGAATTTGGCTTGATCCTCAAGTTGAAAATCTTCAAGAGTCCTTGAGATGAATTTGAGAGAGTTTAAAATGTGAGGAGTGAGTTTTGAATGTTCGGAATAGGGTTTAGTTATTTAGAAGGTCATTAGATAATATAGGAAATCCCAAAAGACCAATAGAAATAACCAAAGTTATGAAAATGCCAGTAATGAAACAGAATTTTAAAAAAACCCGCATATACCCTTACACAGACTAGTTCTACAGAAATGGGCATAACTGCTTCCTCTGAGCTCTAAATAAGGTGAAACTAAGTGCGTTGGAAAGATAATTTAAGGAGATTTAATAAGATATGTCGTGGTCCACCCAGGTCGTTTTGTGCTAAGATATATGACCCTTTAAAGATGACCCTTGTATCGGTACATGTGTAAAACTTAGCCAACATAATTTTCTTGAGCTTGGTTTGACATAGGAGACCAATGATGACCTTCAACAAGATAAATAAACTTTAATTTAAAACTTGAAAGTGAACTTATCTTGAGCTTGAAGATCCCATACTTAGAATTTTTTTTAAAAAGTTAGCTATACGGGGGGGGGGGGGGGGTGGGGGGGGGCTAAATGGCCTGTTTGATGGCACACGGTTCGTGACATGGGCGGTACCCCTATAATTGGAAAAATCTTCATGACGAGGTTATGAGGCGTGGTCCATGCTTAGAAATATTCTTAATCTAAAAGCCATACGGTTGTCCATACGGCGCGTGAACCATCACACGACCCTTGAAGGTGGCCGTGTGACTACACTTGGCTTCCAACGTTGATGGTTCAAGGTCATGGCCTATGGTCTTCCACACAGTCCGCGAAGTGTCACATGGGCCGTTGGGTCCAAGTGTGATGTTCCTTAGCCCGAAACTCCATGCCAAGGCCACACACTCAAAATTAAGACCAAGCATCACCCCACTAGAGGCCACACGGGCCGTGTGACCTCACACGGACCATGTAGTCTCCTTTGAGGTGACATTTGGTCCAAATTTCGCCAAAAACAAAAATTTCAAGATCTGATAAAGTCGGACAAAGTATGGGTCCTTACATCATCTTTCCCTTGGGAAAATTCATCCTTGAATGTGGTAGAACAAGCTTGAAAGACTTGACTTAGAACATGAAACTTCCAAACACAAGGTACAATGCATAATTCATCATTTGAAAATCATCAAGTCATTAAAACTCATATCAAGATGTATTCAAATCAAGTAAAACATCACAAAATAAATCATTTTCGTGCACATGTATGCATGTCATGTCATGAGACTCAAGAGTGAATGAATTAGGACCGTTGAGAATAGGAAGAACCTAATACCATAGGCTTGAGTAGATTGGAAAGGATAGAGGTATCATAACATCATACTTGCTTCTACTCCCCACGTGGAACATTCCACGTGTTGATTCCTCTAAAGCACCTTAACCAAACATCCTAGTTGCAAAGCCGCTTCACTTGTCTTATTCAAAATCTCAACCGGAAGTTCCTCCTAAGACAAGTTCTCCTCAACCTCAATACCTTCCAAGGGTACAATAGAGCTAGTATCATCAATCAACTTCCTCAACTTAGACACATAGAAAACCAAATAAGTAGAACTCAACCCGGGTGTACATCTAATCTATAGGCCACATTCTTAAATCGCTCAACAACATCATGAGGACCTACTACCAAAAACTTAACTTGCCCTCCTTCCAAAACACATCACACTCTTCCTAGGTGAGACCTTCACATACACCCAATCACCAATATGAGACTCATGATCCCTCTTTCCAACATCCAAATAATACTTTTGATGACTTCGAACTATCTTTAACTTTTCCCTAGCTAATGCACTCTTTCCATAGCCTCCAATACTAAATTCGGGCCTATAGAAGGTATCTCATCTAACTCAAACCATCTCACCAAATACCTACACCTTCTACCATACAAAGCCCAAATGTTGCCATACCAATGCTAGCAATAAAGCTATTATTGTAAGCAAAACAATAAGTGGTAGGTGATCACCCTAATTAACCTTGAGTTCCAACATACAAGACCTCGATATGTCCTCTAAAGTTCAAATCGTCCTCAATATTGAAAGTAGTCCTAACCAATAAGAAGTGAGCCACTTTGGTCATTTTTTCAATAATTACCCACATGGAGTCAAATTTCTTTCGGTACGGGGAAACCCAATTCACAATGTCTACCTTCTCATTCTCTTATTTCAAGTAGGTGTTTCAAAGTTTTGGGCCAAATAATCGGGCTTTTAATGTCCCACCTTTCTTTCTTGGAAATTAAAGCATTCGAATACAAATCTACCTATGTCCTTCATAACACAATGCCATCGATACCTTTTCGTTAAATCCTGATACATCTTGGTGGATCCCGATGTATCTATTAATGAGAGTTATGAGCTTCACTCATGATCCTCTCCTTCAATCAATCTTGGTGCCGAATTACACCATTTTCCTCTTGGGAAAAAACCTTTATCTTACTTCTGGCAACCAACCTCTTGAACACAATCAACGATGGATCTAGATCTTGCCTAGCCCTTACATCAAGAGCCACCAAGGACTCGGCCCCATTTTGAACATGAATACCTCAATCATTAGAGCCAGCAAACATAACACAAAAACCTAGCCAAATAGTAAGCATCGTTTGCCAACTCCTCCTACCCTTCACCCACATAAGGCACACTTCCCATAGATAGTCTACTAAGAGCATTGGCTACAATATTTTTCTTATCAGGATGATATTATACACTCATTTCTTTGCCCTTAAGGAGTTTTGACCACCTCCGTTGCCTCAAGTTAAGATCCCCTTTGAGTGAACACGTATTGTAAACTCTTGTGGTCGATGAAAATGTCAATGTGCATCCCATACAAATAGTGCCCCCAAATTTTCAAAGCCAATACCACCGCCTCTAACTCCAGATCATAAATCAGGTAATTTTGCTCATGGACCTTCAATTTCCTTGACACACAAGCTATAACCTTACCATGTCGCATACGTACACAACCTAATCCAATTCAAGAAGCATCCAAACACATAACCAATCTATCTAATCCATCCGGTAAAGTCAAAACAAGAGCTGATGTAAACCGATCTTTCAATGGTTGAAATTCCTCTCATACCCATCCAACCATGCGAACTTGGCCTTCCTTTGAGTTAACTTGGTCAATGGAGATGCAATGGTGAGAAACCTTCTACAAACCTTCTATCATAACCAGTTTACCAAAGAAAACTTTGATTATCCAGAGGAGTAAGCTTTTCTAAATGACATCCTTCACCAACTCCCTTTTTACATCATCTATTGGATTAGTTACAACATCTTCCTTTCCTGGATTGTATTATGAGCCCAACGTAACTCTCTTTATTCGGTAGGTAGTGATGGAGATGGAAAACCTTAAGATATACACCATGGCATGATATGAATCATGAAAAGTGAAAAATTTCCTAAAATGCCTTGTAGCATTATACCTATAGATGTGACATACTTTACACCCATGAATAACATGGCATGTTGGACTTCAAGGACCATTTCTAAACCTAGTGCTCTGATACCATCTCTGCCATGACTCGGACCTTGGGTCTAGGAGTGACATGGAGAATGGGAACCCGAGGGTCTAATAACAAGCCTCAAAGTATCTATATTCATATCATCGGTTCAAAAACATATATAAATAGTAAACACATAGTTCTAAGGGATGAAAAAGTAAGACTCACGTTATGAGGATATCATAGGGAAAGAGATTAACATGTAATCACATAACACGTAACACATAAAGACTAAGGGGCGTTTAAGTAGGACTTACTCAATGGGGGCAATTTAAGACATAGGATCTTCTACATTTCCACATCAAACATACATACATATCATAATCCCCATAACCAATCCATAATAGCCATATCTAATAGATGACCATAATCATAAGCTTTAAATATGATACATAACACATAGATCTGACGAGAGTCTACAAGATGTTTAACAATACCTCTAGTCATAAGTTGGGACGGGGCCAAAACATGTCCCGAGCTCACCTTCAAAGTATAGGTAACATAAGCAAAATCAACATAAGGTAGAGGATATCACATCCTAAGCCTAGGGACTAGATGTGACACGACATATAGGGAACCCGAAGGGATTCCAAGGAAGCCTCTTAACATATCATCACATGTCCTTAGTCACGGAAGTAATGAAATACAACAAGAAATGGTAAATAGGGACAATGGGGCTAAGGGACAACTTTCATAACATAAACATCAAGAAACAAGAGAGTCAAGGCTCATAACATAGATACATATCATGTCCAACAACACCTCTACTACATAGATAAGAGCGGGAGCCAAGACAAGTACCGGGCTCATCCTCATTGTCAATACATAAATAGAAGAAAGATAGTATTAGCACATAGCATAAGATCATAACATCTTCCCCGGAATGGAGGACTCACCAACAAGCTTGAAAGATATCATACTAGCCACGTGGAAGAGGATGCTTAAGTGGGGCTCCGGTTCCCACATGGTGACATCATGTATGCATAGAGTATATGTTAGTATATTCGAATATACTAAGTATGTAAGATGTAATGTAACAGGAGATAGGCATAAGCAACATGCATAACATAGGCAATGAATAAGGTTATAGTAATATGATATGTATGAATGATGCTTGAAGTAAAATCATGCTTATATATATGGAACATAATACAAGTGTAAAGAGTGACCATTAATACTGCAATCCAAGGCCTACCACCTCCTTGGAGAGGCACATGAGGTATAAACCCCTTCATGAGGTTGTTGAGGTACAAAACCACCAACAAGGTTGATGAGGTACAAACCCCCAATAAGGTTATCAAGGTATAAATCCCCCGAAAAAGTTTCACGGGAGTTCCACCTCCCGAGCGCGGCGATCGAGGTACAAACCTCTCGACAAGGTTAACCGGGCCTGTAACCTCCCGAATGAGGCTTGGTCATCCCAACGCTATAGAGATTATATCATACATATACATTCCTTTCATCATCATCATATACATACATTCCTTTCATCATCATAAAGTCATTTAACTCATAAGACATGTATTGGACCTTCAATTCCTCAGGAAATCATAATCCGGACAATTTATCAAACAGTTTACGGGTGTGTAGTGCTAGTGTAAAACAATGCAATTCAAGAGTGAAATCATGCTAGAAAAATTCATTGTAAAACCATCAATAGATACTTGGTAAAACCCTCAATCCATATACATCAAAGCCCTTCATCAAATCTAACAATAGATCTTAGATTCATAGCTCAAAACATGCTAAAACAACCATAATTTTGTGAAACCAAATATCGTGTGTAGTGAAATTCATAATAGATAAGACCCATGAGTAAATCAACTTTAAATCATGAAATTTTAGGTAAAAGAGAGCTTGGGTATCATGGGTGAAAGGAACCCATGGAAGAAACCCACATACATTGACTTTGGAGAATCTTTAGAAGATTGGAGATGGAGAATTAAAGCTTGAATGAGAACCTTAAGACCCGGATGAGTTTTGAGACTTGAATTTAGGAGATGAAATATTGGCTAAGTGTTTGAGAGGCTTTTGGGGAATGTATTGACTGATATGAGGTTCACAAATGACTTAAGTATTTTTACGCATAGGAAGGCTTAGGCCCAAGACCCCAAAGCCTTAGGCCGAATTTGAAAAAAACTACCAGGCAAAATACACTGGTCTACGATGGGTCCGCGTCACGGAACCATCGCATACCCTTACTATTTTGTGCAAACTTGTAAAGATCAAATTTTGCTACTATTGCTCTAAAATTGGGGTTACACCCATTTCTCACTCAATTTTTCCCCTGAAAAAGAATATGAAGTTGGAGTTTTGATATTATGTATGGATTTTGAGATCTATGGAAATTATGATTCTGGGCACTTCCAAGACACATTTTTGGGCACTTTTTGGGGTCGTTTCAATATCTCCCCCTTGGGTCCATGAATGTCAAAGAAACGTCTATGAGAGACATAAACATGACAATTTTATCCCACATAGAGATACAACAATGCACTTAAACATCATTTCAAAAATCTCATCATAAGTGTAAAATCGTCATGAACTTGTCAATTTAAACATGAATGTATACAATGACATGGGTGCTGAATTTAAGACTTGAGATCATATAGAGGACTTAAATCAATACCTTAGGCTTTATTGGAGTGGAATAGGTAAGGATATCACTTTTTCATGTCCACTTCGGCCTCCCAACTAGCACTTTCGACTTGTTGATTCCTTCAAAGGACCTTAAAGGAAGCCACATCCTTGTTCCTCAACCTCTTTACTTGTCTATCCAAAATCTGAACCGGAACCTCTTCATAGGTCAAATTGTCTTCAGCAACACCCACAACATTAAGAGGCACAATAGCATTAGGGTCACCTACACACTTCCTTAACATAGCTACATGAAAGACTGAATGAACCAACTCCATTTCACTAGGCAAATTCAACTAGTAGGGCATCTTACCGATCCTTCTCATCACCCTATAAGGACCCACATATCTAAGGCTTAACTTGACCTTCTTACCAAAATGGACCACACCCTTCATGGATGATACCTTCAAGTAGACCCGATCACCAACTTTGGATTCAAGATCCCTTCTCCTTACGTCGGCATAGGACTTTTGGCGACTTTGGGATGTCTTCAACCTTTCTCTAATCATCTTAATCTTCGCAAGAGCCTCCATAACTAGATTTGGTCCAAAAAAAGCCACCTCACCAACCTCAAATCACCCAAACAGTGATCTACAATGCCAACCATAGAGAGCCTCAAAAGGAGCCATAACGATGCTAGGATGATAGTTATTGTTATGGGCGAACTGAATCGATGGAAGATGATCATCCTAACTACCCTAAGCTCCAATACACAATCCCTAAGCATATCCTCAAGTGTGTGGATAATTCTTTCGGCTTGGCCATCTATTTGAGCGTGAAAGGTTGTACTAAGCTTAACTCTTCTACCAAGACCCCTTGCAAAGGACCTTCAAAAGTGTAAAGTAAATTGAACATCACGATCTGATATGATGGACAAAGGAACCCCATGTAACCTTACCAAGTCATGAATGTATAAAACAACATAATCTTCAGCCTATATGTGGTCTTAACCGGTAGAAAGTGAGCCAATTTTGTTATCCTATCAACCACAACTCAAATGGAATCAAAACACCTCCTAGTCCAGGGCAACCCAACCACAAAATCCATGTTAATCACCTCCCACTTCCACGTAGGAATCTCTCTGTCTTGTGTTAGGCCACCAGGCCTTTGATATTTGGCTTTGACTTGTTGACAACTATAATAACCGAAAAAAATTTGGTGATGTCTCTCTTCATGCATCTCCACCAATACACATCGCTCAAATCTCTATACATTTTGGTGGAACCAGGGTGGGTAGAATAAGAAGAATTATGGGCCTCATCAAGGATTTTCTTCCTCAATCCATCAACACAAGGCACACACAACCTACCTTGGTACCTAAGGGTATCATCTCCCCCTTGGGAGAAAACCTCCACCTTGCCCTCTTTCACCAAGGCCTTCAAATCTAACAAGGAGGGGTCACGATCTTGCTTTGCTATCACCTCATCTACCAAGGAAGACTTAGAACCATCAACAACAACATCACCATTACCAACCTCTTCCAACCTAACCCCAATCTATCCAATCGATGCATCTCCCTAGCCACCTCTTTATCACCACCATCCACATTAGCTACCCTACCCATATACACCCTACTCAAGGCATCCACCACCACATTAGCCTAATCAGAATGATAATACATACTCATATCTTAGTCCTTAAGAAGTTCTAGCCACCTTCTTTGTCTCAAGTTGAGATCTTTTTGAGTGAAGACGTATTGGAGGATCTTATGATCTGTGAATACATTAACATGCACCCCATATAAATAGTGACGCCAAATCTTCAATGCAAATACAACGATGGCTAACTCAAGATCATGGGTAGGATTATTCTTTTCATGCACTTTGAGTTTTCTAGAAGCATAGGCTATGACCTTACCATTTTGCATCAACACACAACTCAAACCAACCCAGGAAGCATCATAATACACAACAAATCCCTCTAGCCCTTCCAGTAGTAATAATATAGGAGAGGACACAACCTTAACTTTCATTATTTGGAGGCTTTTTTCACGCTCATCGGTCCACACAAACTTAGCCTTCTTTTGAGTCAATTTTGTTATTGGAGAGGCAGTAGAAGCGAACCCTTTCACAAACCTTTGGTAGTAACCCGCTAAGCCCAAGATGTTCCTAAAATCTGACGAGATCAATGGTCTAGGCTAATTTCTAATCACATCTGACTTATTAGGATCTACCTTAATACCATCTCTCGACACCACATGTCCTAGGAAGGCAACCTCCCTCAATCAAAACTCACACTTTTCATATTTAGCATACAACTTCTCCTCCCCTCAATCTTTGCAATACCACCCTCAAATGAGCCCTATGCACCTTCTCACCATAAGAATAGATCAAAATGTCATCAATGAATACCACAACAAACGAATCAAAGTAGGGTTTGAAGACCCTATTCATTATATCTATGAAGATGATCGGTGTATTGGTCAACCCAAAAGACATAACCACAAATTCATTATGCCCATACCTAGTCCGGAAGGCCGTCTTGGGAATGTCACACTCCTTCACCTTCACTTGATGATACCCAGACCGAAGATCAATCTTAGAGAAGTGGATAGCCCCTTGCAATTGGTCAAACAAATCATCAATTCTTGAAAAAGGATACCTATTCTTGATGGTGACCCTATTGAGTTGCCAGTAGTCAATACACATTCCAAGAGAACTCTTTTTATTCTTCATAAACGATCTTGGTGCACCCCAAAGGGATTGGCTAGGTGTAATAAATCCATTCTCCAACAAGTCCGTCAATTGTTCCTTCAACTCCTTTAACTCTGCCGGGGTCATATGGTAAGGGTGAATAGAAATGGGTTGAGTATCGGGGAAGAGGTCTATACGAAAATCTATTCCCCTTTTGGAAGGAACATCGGGAAGGACATTTGGAAAGACATCAAGAAACTCATTCACATCTGGAACTGACTCTATGGGAAGGACTTTGGACTCCACATCCCTAACCCTCACAAGATGATAAAGGCATCCCTTAGAGATCAACTTATGAGCTTTAATGCAAGAGATGAATCTACCCTTGAGTACCACATCATGACTCTCCCACTCAAGGACGGGTTCATTTGGGAATTGGAATTTAACCCTACGGGTTCTACAATCAATAGAGGCATTGTATGCTGGAAACCAATCTATCCCAAGAATGACATCAAAATCAACCATATCTAACTCAACAAGATCACAAGACAATAATTTATGCAAGATGCAAATGGGGCAATTTCTGTAGAGCTTTCTAGCAACAATAGATGCACCAATAGGAGTAGACACTTCATATGACTAATGCAACAATTCGAGCTCAAGATGGAACTTTTTAGCAACAAAGGGGGTAACAAAAGAAAGAGTGGCACCCAGATCAATCAATCCATACACATCAAAATTATAGATTTTTAATATATCGGTGATGACATCGGGCACCTCATCAACCCCTTGCCTCCCATGCAAAGAATAAAACCGATTATACCTTGGGGCAACATCCGTATTAGCACATTGTGGATGAACCTTATTACCATTGTTGTGATTTTGAGGGTAATCCATCACCTTATGAACAACTTTCACACAACCATAACAAGCATTGGTATCCCTCAAGCATGGGCTAATATGACCTCTACCACATTTTGGACACCCACCATTAGGAACCACACCCCTAACACCTTGGGCCCTTAGAAAATCATTGACAACCCTCTTATTAGATGCATGAGAAGACCTTTGGCCTTGATGGAACCGACCACCCTTTTGGAACTTACCATCAAAACGAGCCCTCTTGGCCTCATGACCCCTTCTCTTCCTCAACTTCTCCTCCTTTATTTGTTCGGCGTAGGTCATCAAATGAGACAAGTCCATGTCACTAATCAACATAATGGACCGACATTTCTCACTCATCAAGTAGGACACACCCATCATGAATGCATTCATTCTAGACCTTGAGTCAGCAATCAAGTGTGGAGCATACTTTGAGAGTTGGTTGAACTTGAGGTATACTCCCTCACACTCATAGATCCTTGTCTCAAATTTATAAATTCCACCAATTTAGCTTCCCTAAGTTCAAGACGGAAGAACCAATTAAGGAAAGCCACCTTGAACTCCTCCCAAAGCACCACATAATTGACTCCCTTCTCTTAATTCTATTAATTATACCATATTTGTTCCACCCTTTTAAGTTGGTAGGCCGCCAACTACGCCTTATCTTCCAACCACACACCTATGATAGCCAATACCTTGTAGACCTTATCAATGAACTCTTAAGGGTCCTCATCTACCTTTGACCATAGAGTTTTGGGAGATTCATCCTCATGAAGTCTCTCACCCGAGAAGCTGGTGTAGGAGTATGAGGGGCTTGGACCCTTTAGTTGGCTTCATTAGCCACAACTTGTTCAAGAAAAGTGAGAGCATCCCAGAGCTCTCTATTAGCCGATTTCTCCACGGGTGTGCGGGCTCTTCGTCCTCCTGTGTTGGGCATGATCTAGCATAGCACAAGACAATCATTAAGGGGAAAAACCTTACCTCAACTTCTATAGCATGACATAGAGTGAGAAGAAGGGAAACATTTCCTAAAACATCTCATAGACACTTACTCATAGTTGTGGTGTAGAATACAACCATGGATAAGACTCTAATCAACGTAGTGTGTGTTGGACTCTGAGGATCTAACAACCTAGTGCTCTGATACCAAGTTTGTTATGACCCAAGACTAGGGCCTAGACGTGATGCGGCGCATGGGGAACCCGAAGGGACCCGAAGCAAGTCTCTTAACATATCATCAATATCCTTGATCGCAGAAGTAATAAAATACAACAAGAAATGGTAAATAGGGACAACGGAGCTAAGGGACAACATTCATAATATAAATATCCAAAAATAAGAGAGTCAAAGCTCATAGCATAGATACATATCATGTTCGACAACGCCTCTAGTACATAGATAAGAGCGGGGGACAAGACAAGCAACCGGGCTCACCCTCATAGTCAAAACATAAGTAGAAGAAGATAGTCTTAGTACATAGCATAAGATCATAAACATCATCCCTGAAATGGAGGACTCACCCACAAGCTTGAGGGATATCATACTATCCATGTGGAGAAGGATGCTCAAGTGGGGCTCCGGTTCCTACATGATGACATCATGTAGGCATAGAGTATGCGTTAGTACATTTGAATGTACTAAGTATGTAGGATGCAATGCAACAAGAGATAGACACCAAAAGCAATATGCATAACATAGACAATGAATAAGCTTATAGCAATATGACATGTATGAATGATGCTTGAAGTAAAATCATGCATATATATATATGGAACATAATACAAGTATAAGGAATGACCAATAATAGTGCAATCCAAGGCCTACCACCTCCTTGGAGAGGCACATGAGGTACAAATCCTTTCATGAGGTTAATGAGGTACAAACCCTTAACAAGGTTATCAAGGTACAAACCCCCCGACGAAGTTGCATGGGCCTGCCACCTTCCGAGTAAGGCGATCGAGGTATAAACTCCTCAATAAGGTTACCTAGGCCTACAACCTCCCGAGTGAGTCTTGGTCATCCACAACAATATAGAGATAATATCATATACATACATTCCTTTCATCATCATCATATACATTACATTCCATTCATCATCATTAAGTCATTCGACTCATAAGACATGCATTGGACCTTCAATTCCTCAAGAAATCATAATCCAAAGATTTTATCAAACACTTAGGAGATGTGTAGTGCTAGTGTAAAATTATGCAATTCAAGAGTGAAATCATGCTAGAAAATTCAATGTAAAACCATCAATAGATACTTGGTAACATACTCAAGCCATATACATCAAAGCCCTTCATCAAATCTCACAATAGATCTTAGATTTATAGCTCAAAAAATGTTAAAACAACTATAATTTCATGAAATCCGAATATAGTGTGCAGTGAAATTCATAATAGATAACACCCATGACTAAATCAATTTTAAATCATGCAATTTTAGGTAAAAGAGAGCTTGGGTATCATGGGTGAAAGGAACCCATGGAAGAAATCAATATACCTTAACTATGGAGAGTCCTTGAATAAGATTGGAGATGGAGACTTGAATCTTGAATGAGAAAGTTAAGATACAGATGAGTTTTGAGACTTGAATTTATGAGATGAAATATTGTCTAAGTGTTTGAGAGGCTTTTGGGGAATGTCTTGAATGATATGGAGTTGAAATATGACTAATTTTAGGCATTTTTACGCATAGGAAGGCTTAGGTCCTAGAGCCCAAGGCCTTAGGACGAATTTGAAAAAAACACTGGCAGAAAAAATGAACTGGTCAGCGATTGGTCAAATTAGTGCCAATTCTTCAAGGTGATTGAATCTCGTGTTAATGGGCGATATGTACGTCTAACACTTAAGAGGGTTGAGTGTATATATGTCTTAAGTTAAATTGAAGAGATTATGACCCTAACCAAAGTCAGAGAATTGAGGTGCTTGTAGGACTTTATAGGATAGCAGGTGAGTCACCTACTTTCTTAGCTTAAATTTTCTAGTTAAACGGAGTCGAGGCTCGATGTCGAATTTTTCCACGTACGATCATGAATAAAGTCCATGTTAAGGGTTTAACATTAGCCCAACTTTTAGCATGATAAATGGACTATATGTCCAGACCAAGAAGGATATTAAAATCGGCCCAAAGACATCACAAAGTCTTTGATAAATTAGGCCCAAACCAATTGAGAAGAAAGCAGAAAAATGGGCAGCAAGAGATCCATTAAGTTGGAGAGCCATTTAGGACCACATGTAAGGGATAACATGCTGCATAACAAGTGGATTAATAGGTGTCAATGTATGGTCGAAAAAAGAAAAAGAAGGTAGGCCAAAAGTGATCATATAAAAAGGATTCAAAAGAGTTTCCATAAGTCATTTCCACTTACACACAAAAATCCGATTTCTGTCCAAAGTTTTCTCTTAACTTTTCATGACTTTGTGAAGCATCCAAACTAATCTTTTAGGGTTATTAAAGGATATAAGCCTTGAAATAAAAGGTAAGTGATCGTAATTGCATGTTTAGTAAGGTTTCTTCATGAAAAAGAAGAACTACATGCTACTATGTTGGTTAGATATATGCTAGAAATTCTGGACAGCTTGTGTCCTAAGGATTATTGTGAACTTTTCTTATTATTTAGGAGGTTCTTCTCTTCTTCGTTGTCTGTATTATAAAGTAATATTTATGTATTTAACAAAGGTTGGGTTGATAGTAATGTAACCAACTTGTTTTACCACTTTTATAGTCCACAAAAGTAAGTCCTTATATGATATCTCAATTGTGTTCCTAGTAAGAACTTGTGGGATATTGGATGGATGTCTATTGCCATGACCTTCATGATTACTTTGGTACTGTTATACTACTGTTTTAAGGCTATTTTATTTTATATATGTGTTGGGAACAGGTTGGTTAAAGTTGGGACAGATTTGGGATTGTTGTTGTCAAAGTATGGAGAAAGGATATAACGTTGTGCCGCTTGTTTGTATATTGTGAAGAATTATTATAAGTTATGTCTTGTGGGCTGTTGTAAGTCTATTAAGAGTCTGAAACAATATGGGCATAACATGTACATGAGAATGGTGGTTAGAGAATACGTTTATAAGTGAAAAGATAGAAGAAATGCCTTGCATCACTAATTAAAAGCTTACTGTCCGGGTGGTCATTTTTATAATATTGGACTTCCTAGAAGTGTTGTGTTGCTAATAATAATAGTATTATTGCCTAATAAGATGTATATTAATATTTGAGGGAAATGCATCCACTATAAGGTAGTAATGAGGTCACACAACTAGGTATGTAAGACTATTTGACTTCGTATCATTTGGCATGAAACATAGAACCCCCGGTAAGTAAAGTCATTTATCTACTCCAACATGACAAACAACCATGTCTCTACTCTTTAACATGTTCATATGCTCCTATATATAGTTATCTTCAAAACTATATACATACATGGATACCAAGTACATGAGTTCTTGTTGCTAAACAAAGTTCATGAGTTGTTTCATTTCATACGCATTTCATTGCTTATGTAACATACTTCCTTCATTGTCATATTGTCTTGTATGATTATTTTCACGTTATATATTCCATATACAACCCTAAAGCTCCAATATTATGACAACCAAAAGAATCATCTCAAACGTAATTGAAATATAAA
The DNA here is from genome assembly GCA_011800125.2 of Solanum clarkiae. Classification (NCBI taxonomy): domain Eukaryota; kingdom Viridiplantae; phylum Streptophyta; class Magnoliopsida; order Solanales; family Solanaceae; genus Solanum; species Solanum clarkiae. Next base: position 11,259,677 of record JAABOM020000084.1, on the reverse strand, counting down.
GTATATGCAGTTTTTGATGGGTGGTAGCCCGAGGGGTGGAAGCATTACCTAGCCAGGGACGATCCTATTACGGTGGTAGCCCGAGGGGTTAAGGAATAACCTAGCCAGGGACGATCTCGATATAGTTTATCACTGATTAGTTGGTTATTTACAGTACATGATGTGCACAGTTTATACAGTAAAGGTAAAGAAATATAAAGAACATAAAGTATATAATCCCAAAGTATATCTGCAAGTGGTCTCTCATTCCACACCAGTGTATAGTTTCATTTAAAGTGTTACTTCATCTACATTATTTCATGCTTTACATACTCATTACATCATCTCATACTAACGTCCCTTGTGGGGGACCTGCATTTCATGCTGCAGGTACATGTGCAAGTAGATCTCCCCAGTTGAGTACGGGACATCCAGCTGTTGTTACCAAGTTCTAGGTTGTTTTGGAGCTTGAGTGTGTATAAAGCTTATATGTTTATGTTGTACAGTCAATCAAGGCGGGGCCTGTCCCGACCCTTATCAGATACTTTCTCTTATCTAGAGGCTTTGTAGACTATGTAAATTAAAGTGTGGTCATGTCTCGTACTATCAACACCATGGCCCTAACGGCCTAGTCACATGCATTTCCTTTTGGCTTGTATCACTGTTTATTTGCATAAAGACATGTTAAACATAGAAATTCTTTGTAAAATGTATAGAAAGTGCATAAGTAAAGGTTGGTTCTCCCGAGCCTTATCGGCAACCGGTGCCGGTCCGCTCTAACAGGACTTGAGGCGTGACAGAAGTAGTATCAGAGCGGGTCATCCTAGGGAATCTACAAAGCCATGTCAATGTAGAGTCTTGTTTATCGATGTGTTGTGCACCACATTTATAGGAAGGAGGCTACATGGCATTTAGGAGTTGTGACTTTCCTTTCTTTCTTTAGATCGTGCCATAGAGCTAGGTGAATTATGTCTAACTCCTAAATTGTTTTGTACAGCGAGCAAGTATGCCAGAAACCAGAAAGAACAAGGGTAAAGGAAAGATAGTAGAAGTGGTGGCTGGTTCACCCAGTTATGTGAGACAATGAAATGAGGCTCAAGATGAGTCTCTGTCATGGACATCTCTGACCCCTCCCTCTCCTGATGAACCCAAAAATAGTGGAATTCCCCCAGAACCATCTATTGATGCTACAGTGATGGATTTGAGAAATGCAGTTCAACTACTAACTCGTATAGTTGCTGGGCAAGGACAAAGATAGGAAGGTACAACTATGGGTGCAGGTGGTGCAAATAGGGCAACTGGCATGAGGATACAGGACTTCCTTAATTTGGACCCTCTAGCCTTCACTGGGTTTGATCTAATGAAGATCCCCAAGACTTTATTGATCAGATTCAGCGCACTTTGGATGTTATGCATGTGAGTGGTACAGAAGCTGTTGAGTTGACAACATATAGGTTGAAAGGTGTGGCTATAGTGTGGTATGAAGCTTGAAAGCAATCCAAAGATATAAATGCTCTCGCAACCACTTGGAAGGAGTTCAAAGAGACTTTTCTTGACCATTACTTGCCATTAGAATCCGACAGGCCCGTGCAAATTAGTTCTTAAATCTCCACCAGGGGAATATGAGCGTGTGGGAGTATATCCTCCAATTTAATTCCCTATCTAGGTATCTGGTCAGAGACTATACCATTGCTTCATTGAATAAAGACATGGATATAGCGAGAATGCAAGCTTTTGCACAGAAATTGGAGGATCAAAAGCAAAGGAGAAGGACACAGGAGTAAGAAAGGGCGCAGTCAAAGAGGGCCAGATCTTCAGGGCAACTTATATCTCTTAAGGTTAGGTTAGGCCTCGATTTTCTAACAGACCGCCTAGACCATCATTCTCCTATTCTGCAGCTAGTGCTCCACCACAAATTCAAGGGTATAGAAGTAATAAGCTTGGTCAATGAGGTAAGGGACAAGGTTCACGGATAACAGGGGGATCGGTAGGCGAGCCAATCGCACTATCGGCTAGCTCTAGCGGGGTCCATAATCGCACTTATGCTCTGGGAAGTCGGTAAAATTTGGAATCTTCAGCTGATGTGGTCACAGGTACATTGTCCATATTCTCTCATAATGTATATCTGTTAATTGAATCTGGTTCTGCACTATCGTATATTACCCCACTAGTTGCTGGAAAGCTTAAGAGGACACCTAACTTATTGAATAAACCATTTGAAGTGTCTACATCAACCGGTGAATTTATTATGGGTAGAAGGGTTTATTATGGTTCTGTAGTAACTGTTTGTGACTGTGACACATTGGCTGATCTTATTGAGTTAGAAATGGTGGAATTTGATGTTGTAATGGGTATGGATTGGTTAACTTCTTGTTATGCCACCGTGGATTGCCGAACTAAGAAAGTGTACTTTCACTTTCCGAATAAGGCAATTCTTGAATGGGAAGGCAATGTTGGGGCACCAAAGGGGAAGTTTATCTCTTATCTTAAGGCCAGAAAAATGATATCTAAGTGGTATATATGTCATTTAGTTAGAGCAAGGGATATGGAAGCATAATTGCCAACTCTTCAATCAGTCCCAGTAGTGAATGAATTTGTTAATGTGTTCCCTGATAAACTTCCAGGCTTACCTCCTGAACGAGAAATAGATTTTGGTATTGACTTACTTCCAGGCACTCAACCTATTTCTATCCCTCCATATAGAATGGCCCCAGCGGAGTTGCGTTAATTAAAAGAGCAATTGAAAGACTTATTAGAGAAGGGTTTTTATAAGACCTAGTGTTTCTCCCTGGGGTGCACCAGTGTTATTTGTATGCAAAAAGGATGGCATCTTGAGAATGTGCATTAACTATCGACAGTTGAATAGGGTGACAATTAAGAATAAATATCCCCTCCCCAGGATTGATGATCTGTTTGATCAGTTACAGGGTGCCAAATGCTTTTCAAAGATTGATTTAAGATCAGGGTATCACCAAGTGATGGTGAAGGAGAAATACATACCTAAGACTGCTTTCAGAACACGCTATGGTCACTTTGAATTTCTTGTTATGTCATTTGGGCTAACGAATGCGCTAGCTATTTTTATGGATCTGATAAACAGGGTATTCAAGCCATTCTTGGATGTATTTGTGATAGTATTTATAGATGACATTTTGGTATATTCAAGTTCAGAAGAGGACCATGCAGATCACTTGCGGCAGGTGTTACAGATTCTCTGTGATCGACAGTTGTATACCAAGTTTTCTAAATGTGAATTTTGGTTAAAATCAGTGGCATTCTTGGGTCATATTGTGTCCGATGAGGGAACTAGGGCTGACTCCCAAAAAATAGAAGTTATGAAAGATTGGCCAAGACCAACGACACCCACGGAAGTTTGGAGCTTCCTAGGTTTGGCAAGTTATTACAGAAGGTTTGTTGAAGGTTTTTCTTCTATTTCTTCACCTCTAACAAAGCAGACGCATAAGGCAACCAAGTTCCAATGGAATGATGTATGTGAAAGGAGCTTCCCGGAATTGAAAAATAAGCTAACTTCTGCACCTGTGCTAGTACTTCCAGAGGGTACTGAGGGGTATGCAGTATATTGTGATGCTTCAGGAGTTGGATTAAAATATCTATTGACACAACACGGAAGGGTGATTATGTATGCGTCTAGACAGTTATGACCAAATGAGAAGAATTACCCAACTCATGATCTTGAGCTTGCAGCAGTTGTATTTGCTTTAAAAATATGATGCCACTATTTATGTGGGGTTCATGTTGATATATATACTGATCATAAGAGCCTGCAATACTTTTTTAAGCAGAAGGATCTAAATTTGAGGTAGCGGAGATGGCTAGAGCTGATAAAGGATTATGATATTGATATACTATACCATCCGGGGAAGGCAAATGTGGTAGCTGATGCTCTGATTCATAAGGCTGTTATGACTACTGGTGATCATGCTATGGTTAGTCAAGGGGTGGCTAAAGATCTACGTCAATTAGCCAGTTTTGGAGTTCGCCTTCTTGAAGCTCCAAAGGAAGGGCTTATTGTACAAAATGCAGAGACGTCTTCATTAGTAATGGAGGTGAAAGAAAAATAGTTTGAGGATCCTGTTCTACGACAGCTTGAGGAAAAGGTAAGTTAGGGTGCAATAAAGGGCTTTGACATTACACAAAATGGAGTACTTTACTGCCAAAATAGATTAGGTGTGCCTAATATTAATGGGCTAAGGAAAAGGATAAAGGAAGAAGCCCACCATTCCCGATATTCTATCCATCCAGGATTGACTAAGATATACCATAACCTGAAGAGAGTGTTTTGATGGGGAGGCATGAAAAAGGCCTTGCAGAATTTGTGGCTCAATGTCCAAATTGTCAACAAGTGAAGGTAGAACACTAAAAGCCAGGAGGTTATATGCAATGTATAGAACTTCCAACTTAGAAGTGGGATATGATCAATATAGACTTTGTTACCGGTTTGCCTCGCTCATTTCAGAAGTATGACTCTATATGGGTAATAGTTGACAGACTCACAATGCAGCACATTTCCTACCTTTCAAGAGTGATTATACAGCAGAGGAGTAGGCCAAACTGTACCTTAAGAAGATAGTCAGGTTACATGGAGTTCCAATATCTATTATATCAGATCGAGGGGCTCAATTCACTGCAAAGTTTTGGAAGTCATTTCAAAGGAATTTAGGGACACAAGTGAATTTGAGCACAACATTCCATCCTCAAACAGACGGTCAAGCAAAATGCACCATTCAGACACTTGAAGATATGTTGCGAGCTTGTGCATTGGACCTTAAAGGTAGTTGGATGGACCATTTACCATTTATTGAGTTTCCCTATAATAATAGTTACCATTCAAGTATCAAGATGGCACCTTATGAAGCTTTGTATGGGAGGAAGTGTAGGTCGCCAATTGGATGGTTTGAAGTAGGTAAAACCATCTTACATAGGCCAGATCTAGTACAACAAGCCATGGAAAAAGTTAAGGTAATACAGCAGCGGCTAGAAATAACCCAAAGTCGTCACAAATCATATGCGGATGCTAGGAGAAGAGGGATGGAATTTTCAGTAGGAGATTGGGTATTTTTAAAGGTGTCTCCAATGAAAGGGGTTATGAGGTTTGGTAAGAAAGGGAAAATGAGCCCACATTACATAGGGTAATATAAAGTTGTTAAGAAGATTAGGAAGGTTGTATATGAGCTAGAGCTACCTCAAGAGCTTTCAATGGTTCATCCAGTTTTTCATGTCTCAATACTTCGAAAATGCATAGGTTACCCATCCCGTATCACTCCTATTGAAGATGTGCAGGTTACAAAAGATCTCACCTATGAAGAGGTACCTATTGCTATTTTAGATTGTCAAATTAAGAAGCTAAGGAATAAAGAAATAGCTTCAGTAAAGGTACTTTGGAGAAACCAACAAGCAGAAGAGACAACATAAGAGGCTGAAGATGCAATGAAATCAAAATATCCTTATTTATTTGAAGCTAAAGAGGAAGTTCCAACGCCAGAATAGGGAGCCTTAATAGGTACGTGTGTTTGAACGTTTATTGCATTGAACTTGGTTACGCTATGTAATTGTGATAACATTCGAGGACGAATGTTCCTAAAGGGGGAGGATGTAACACCCCACATTTTTACATATACTAATACCATGTAAATGAAACATGATATGGTTTGGTCAAATTAACACTAATTCTTAAAGGTGCTTGAATCTCGTGTTAATGGGCGATATGTGCGTCTGACGCTTAAGAGTGTCGAGTGTATACATGTCTTAAGTTAAATTGAAGAGATTATGACCCTAACCAAAGTGAGAGAATTGAAGTGCATGTAGGACCTTATAAGCTAGCAGGTGATTCACCTACTTGCTTAGCTTAAATTTTCTAGTTAAACGGGATCGAGGCTATACGTCGAATTTGTTCATATACGATCATGAATAAAGTCCATGTTAAGGGTTTAACGTTTACCCAAATTTTAGCATGATAAATGGACTATATGTCCGGACCAAGAAGGATATTAAAATGGGCCCAAAGACATCACAAAGTCTTTGATAAATTAGGCCCAAACCAATTGAGAAGAAAGCAGAAAAATGGGCAGCAAGAGATCCATTAAGTTGGAGACCCATTTAGGCCCACATGTAAGGGATAACATGCTGCATAAAAAGTGGATTAATAAGTGTCAATGTGTGGTGGAAACATCAAAAGAAGGTAGGCCAAAAGTGATCATATAAAAAGGATTCAAAAGAGTTTCCATAAGTCATTTGCACTTACACACAAAAATCTGATTTCTGTCCAAAGTTTTATCTCAACTTTTCTTGACTTTGTGAAGCATACAAACTAATATTTTAGGGTTCTTAAGGATGATATCAAACTTGAAATAAAAGGTACGTAATCATAGTTGTATGTTTAGTAAGGTTTCTTCATGAAAAAGAAGAACTACACGCTACTATGTTGGTTAGATATATGCTGGAAATTCTGGACAGCTTGTGTCCTAAGGATTGTTGTGAACTTTTCTTGTTATTTAAGAGGTTCTTATCTTCTTGGATGGCTACATTATAAAGTAATACTTATTTATTTAACAAAGGGAGGGTTTATAGTAATGTAACCAGCATGTTTTACTACTTTTACAGTCCACAAAAATAAGTTCTTGTATGATATCTCAATTGTGTTCCTAGTATGAACTTATGGGCTGTTGGATGGAAGGCTATTTCCATGACCTTTCTGATTGATTTAGTACTATAATATGACTATTTTAAGGATATTTTATTGTATATATGTGTTGGGAATAAGTTGGTTAAAGTTGGGACAGATTTGAGATTGTTGTCGTCAAAGTGTGGAGAAAGGATGTAACATTGTTCCGCTTATTTGTATATTGTGAAGAATTGTTATAAGTTGTGTCTTGTGGGCTATTGTAAGTCTGTTAAGAGTCTGAAATAATATGGGCATAACATGTACATAAGAATGGTTGTTAGAAAATACGTTTATAAGTGAAAAGGTTGAAGAAATGCCTTGCGTCACTAATTGAAAGCTTGCTGTCCGGGTGGTCGTTTTTATGATATTGGACTTCCTAGAAGTGTTGTGTAGCTGCTTATAATAGTATTATTTCCTAATATGATGTAGATTAATATTTGAGGGAAAAACAGCCACTCCAAGGTAGTAACAAGGTCACACAACGAGTTATGTAAGGCTACTTGACTTCGTATCATTTGGCATGAAACGTAGAACCTTCGGTAAGTAAAGGCATTTATCTACTCCGACATGGCAAACAATCATGTATCTACTCTTTCACATGTTCATATGCTCCTATATATACCTTCAAAACTATATATATACATGGATACCAAGGACATGAGTTCTTGTTGCTAAACAAAGTTCATGAATTGTTTCATTTCATACGCATTTCATTGCTTATGTAACATACTCCCTTCATTGTCGTATTGTCTTGTATGATGATTTTCATGTTATATATTTCATATACAGCCCTAAAGCTCCAATATTATGATCACCAAAAGAATTATCTCAAACATAATTGAAAGATAAAGTATACAATTTTTGATGGGTGGTAGTCCGAGGGGTGGAAGCATCACCTAGCTAGGGACGATCCTATCACGGGTGGTAGCCCGAGGGGTTAAGGAATAACCTAGCCAGGGACGATCCCGATATAGTTTACCACTGATCAGTTGGTCATTTATTGTACATGATGTGCAAAATTTATACAGTAAAGGTAAAGCAATATAAAGAACATAAAGTATATAATCCCAAAGTATATCTACAGGTGGTCTCTCATTCCACACCAGTGCATAGTTTTATTTAAAGTGTTACTTCATCTATAGTATTTCATGCCTTACATACTCAGTACATCATCTCGTACTGACGTCCCTTATAGGGGACCTGTATTTCATGCTGCAGGTACAGGTGCAAGTTGATCTCCCCAGTAGAGTACAGGACATTCGGCTGTTGTTACCAATCTCCAAGTTGTTTCGGAGCTTGAGTGTGTATAAAGCTTATACGTTTGTATTGTACAGTTAATCGAGGTGGGGCCTGTCCCAACCTTTATCAGATACTTTCCCTTATCTAGAGCCTTTGTAGACTATGTAAATTAAAGTGATATCACGTCTCGTACTTTCAACACTGTGGTCTCAATGGCCAAGTCACATGCATTTCCTTTTGGCTTGTATCACTGTTTATTTGCATAAAGACTTGTTAAATATAAAAATTCTTTATAAAATGTATAGAAAGTGCATAAGTACAGGTTGGTTCTCCCGAGCCTTATCGGCAATGGGTGCCAGTCCGCCCTAACTGGACTTGGGGCGTGACAGAACCAAAGATCAAACCCACATACCTAGACCCAATTGAAGAAATTCCAAGAGAAGTTAGAAGGAGACTTGAATTTTCCTTGATCCCCAAGTTGAAAATCTTCAAGAATTCTTGAGAGGAATTTGAGAGAGTTTAAAATGTGAGGAGTGAGTTTTGAATGTATGGAATAGGGTTTAGGTCTTTAGAAGGCCATTAAATAACATAGGAAATCCCAAAATACCAATAGAAATTATCAAATTTTTGAAAATGCCATTAATGAAACAAAATTTTAAAAAAATCTGCATATATCCTTGCACAGATTCTACGAAAAATGGGAATAACTTCTTCATCCGAACTCTAAATGATGTGAAACCAAGTGAATTATAAATCTAATTCAAAGAGCTTTAATTTGACGAGTTGTGATCCACCAGTTCTTTTTGTGCTAAGAGATATGACCCTTTGAATTTCACCCTTCTATTGGTACTTATGAAAAACTTAGCCAACAGAATTCTCTTGAACTTGGCTTGACGTAGCAGACCCATGATGGCCTTAAACAACATAAATAAGTTTGAATTGAAAGATTGAAAGTTAATTTAGCTTGAGGTTGAAGATCTCATACTTAGAAAAACTTTCACGAAGTTAGCTATACAGGGGGATACACAGCCCGTGTGATGTCACGCAGCTCGTGACACCTGCCGTATCCCTATACTTGGAAAAATCTTCATGACGATGTTGCTAGGCATGTCCATACTTAGAAAAATTCTCAATCCGGAAGCAATAGAGTTGACCATACGACCCGTGAACCATTACATGGCAAGTAAAGGTGGCCGTGTAACTACACTTGGCTCCCAATGTTGATGTTTCAAGATCAAGGCCATCACGTGGTCCTCCACACAGTCTGTGAAGTGTCACATGGGCCGTGTAGGGTCAAAGTGTGATGTGCCTTAGCCCAAAACTCCACGCCAAGGCCGCACACTCAAAATTAAGGCCAAGAATCACCTCACTTGAGGCCAGATGGGCCGTGTGACCTCACACAGACTGTGTAGTCTCCCTTGAGGTGACACTTGGTCCGAATTTTTCCGAAAACGAAAATTTCAAGATCCGATAAAGTCGTACAAAATCCGGGTCCTTACAGTCTATTATCTAAATCAAGAAAAATAACATAAGAATACTATTTAGTTATGCGTTGAGGATCCCTACAATATAAGATGAAACATAATTTCATGGCTCATCATCTACGGAGATATCAAGCAATCTATCCATTCCCATCTTTCTAATAGGGCATCACATATTTCTGTCGCTCCTGTCAACTTCATATTAATCCTCTTTGCGGTCATTAGTATGTAATCCCTTTTCTGACTATGGTCCTAGTTGGGTCATCACTTCGGATTTGCTCCACTATTAAAGCCATTTCGTAAAATCGAGGGGTACCATCAAACCTTTCACCTTCAAGGGTATTTCTTCATCGACTTGGTCGTTGTTCTAGTGAGTATTTCGTTCAAATGTGAGACATAACAACAGTTTCTCTTTCAAAACATATTAGAGCAAGTTAGTAAAGAATAAGAAATAGGTTAAAGCAATATTACATTTGTCATATTTCCATGGTGGGTGTCAAACAATTTATCCCTAAATCAGGACCTCAAATAATAGTTGAATTTGTTAATATGATTCAGGAGACACATATTGTGATAAACAAACAATAGGATTGTTAATGTCAAATTAGAGCTTGTTAAGCCTGAGTAAAATAAAAAAAATAAAAGTAATGAATAATAAGATGATCGCCAAGATAAAACGAAAAATATTATTTCCTCTGTCCCATTTTGTGTGATCTCGTTTGACTTGATATGATGATTAAAAAAAAGAAAGATTTTAAAAATTTATGATCTAAAACAATTTTTAGATATTTATGTAGCAGGAAATCATTTTATTAAGGATAACAAGCAAAATGGAACAACTTTTGAAATGACAGTTATAAGATATACTATTGCAGGTCTTAATAGGATGGTTTAACTTTCAAGTTATAGTAATATAATTGTAACATTCTATAACAATTTAATTAAAAAAAAAACTAAAACACAATCTTTTAGAATATAAAAAAACCGATTTTTTAACATGCTGTATAAATTTAAAGAATTATTGATTAAATTTGGTTCTCATTTGTTTAGGATTCTCTAGCTTACCATATACTTGAAATTGTTATTTCACTCCCTTATTTAACTCCAAATCAGTTGCAAACTATTAGTCAACAAATTTTTTAGTTCTTGATTTCTCTCCCTTAATTTACTCTCGACAAATTTCAATGTTGTTATTGTGAATACAATAAATAAATCAAATCTTCTTTTTATTATGGTCTTCATATTCTATATTGTGAGAATTTTTTTTAATCGATATTTTAATGGAAACCATAGTATATTCTCCATACTATAGCAATAGAAATTTTCAAAGCATATGCAATTTCTATTAAACCTCTTTCATATGAGAGTACATGAGAGATACTGAATTATGTGTTGAATCCAAAATTATTGCCACCTGATTTTGAAAGACAACATGAAGACCACCTCTTAATGATATAAATCATTCATTAAAATTAAATTTAAGAAATCCAAAGTCACATGAAGCACATGTCATCAGGAAAGTCACTGATAGAATGGGAATGTTTTCCTTACCCATTCACAATATGCAAAGTCAGAATATATACAAAACTAAGCCTTCAATTAAGGCATGAG
>JAABOM020000084.1:11182790-11248585 GCA_011800125.2 Solanum clarkiae | reverse complement strand
TTTTACAGTAAAGGTAAAGTAATATAAAGAACATAAAGTACATGATCCCACAGTACAACTAAAGGTGGTCTCTTATGATGCACCAGTGTATAGTTTCATTTAAATTGTTACTTCATATGCAGTGTTTCCTGCCTTACATACTCAGTACATTATCCCGTACTGATGTCCCTTATGGGGGACCTACATTTCATGCTGCAGGTAGAAGTGCTAGTAGATCTCCCCAGTAGAAGTACAGGATATTCAGCTGCTGTCACCAAGCTCCAGGTTGCTTCAGGGCTTATATATGTCTAGAACTTGTGTGTTTTTATTGCACAATTCGTTGAGGCGAGGCCTGTCCCGACCCTTATTAGATGTCTTTCTTTATTTAGAGTCTTTGTATACTATGTAAAGTAAAATGTGGTCATGTCTCGTACTTTAAATACCGTGGCCCCAACGGCCTAGTCATATATATTTCCTTTTGGCTTGTTATCATTGTTTATCTTCTTAAAGGCATGTCAAACGCAGAAATCCCTTATAGTATGTATAGAAAGCGCATAGTTATAGGTTGATTCTCCCGAGCCTTATCGGCAACGGGTGCCAGTCCGCCCTAATGGGACTTTGGGGCATGACAGATATAGAAAGAAGGGAAAGTTGAACCCTAGATATATAGGGCCTTATAGTATCACGAGGAGAATCAGTAAGGTTTCTTATGAGTTGGAGTTGCCTATGAAGATGAGTATGGTTCATTCGATCTTTCATGCTTCTACGTTGATGAAATGTGTAGGTGACCCAAACTCTAAGTGCCCCTAGAAGTTGTAGGTGTTGTGGAGGAAAACATGACTTATGAAGATGTTTTGATGGAAATATTAGATAGACAAGTGAAGAAGTTGAGAAACAAAAATGTAGCCTTGTCAAGGTCCTTTGGAGGAACCAAAAAGTCGAAAGTGCCACTTGAGAAGCCAAAGAGGACATGAAGAGGCAATGCCCTTATCTCTTCCACTCTACTCAAGCCTAATATAATAAGTTAATCGCATCTACGGTGCAAGTACTGTACTTCATCCCTTCTATGTCATGTTCCATGCGCACGTACTCATAAGTGACATATTTTGATGATTTTGATGCAAAAGTTTGAGATTTTTTTTATGAAAGTGATGTTTAAGTTGCATGAGTGCATTAATGTGGGCTGAAAGTTTTCTAATCACTCTTCCTAAATATGTTTCCATCACATTCGGGGAGGAACATTCCCAAGGGGGAGATATTAACATTCGGGGACGAATGTTTTCAAGGGAGAGATATTGTAACATCTCTCATGTGACTCGAAAAGTCCTTATGGTGTATTTCTTGAATATCTTAAAAGTCATGTGTTATTTTGCAAATCTAACTTCGTATTCTTTTTAGGAGGCAAGGTCACCTTCGCTTTTTAGGTGTCCCATATTGAAAAATAATTTTTCGGGTGATTTGGGCCTAAACTAGAAGGGTGCGCGTCAAGTCCGCATCACCAACTTATTCTCCCATAGTACAAAAGTGGTCTAAACTCATTCCTTGTCCAAAACAAGGAAAAATTGAACTTCGCACGAAAATGATATGTGCAGAACCCAATCCATGTTACGCCTTTGTTCCCTCAGAGTACAAAATTTTCCAAACTTTTCTAATTTAAAGTGAGGGTAATTGGTTCATAACCCAATACATTTATAGACGGGATTTCCCTATTGTTCAGCTATTTTGAGCCCTAAATCTCACTAAATCCCCTCAAGTTCTCACCAAATCCCTCATCTAATTCGAAGATTCTCAAGAACTCTCCTTAGACTTCAAGAATTCAAGTGAATCCTCCAAGTCTTCTCAAGTGTCCTTCAAGTAATTTCAAGGATTAAGGTATGTGGGTCTTCATTCATGGGTTATTCCACCCATGAAGCCCAACCCTCCTTTTTTATGAAATGTCATGATTTCAGGGCTTGATACCTTATGGGTACTTCTTATTATGCATTATGAGCATGATTTAAGTTTGATTTTATCAAGTATTGATTTGGTTATGCAAGAACATCTATTGAAGGTTTATCCTAAGAGTTGATTTATGACTATTGAAGCTATGTAAGATACGAAACTATGAAGACTATGAAAGATTATGAATTTTTTAATGGTTTTCATGATACCCGGGTTTTAATACAATTGTTGGTGGGTCTTTTTAATGATTCTTAAGTGACTTTATTCTACTCTTCACATGCTCTAAACTATTGAATTTACATGACTTTGAGTTATATGCATGCACCCACCATGTTTTGATTAAAGTTATATGACAAGCTTCTATGTTAATGAAAGTCTTATTGTAAGACATGAAAATTGTGAATGTTGAAGGGCTATTAAGCATGCTACGATGTCAAGAGGATGTTATGAAAGTTATGAATGATATGAAGCCCTTTCTTTGATGCTATAAAGTTTTGGTATTGATGAGCTACTCTATAATGATACTATGATGTTATAAGACTATGTATATTATGACTATGATTATAAATTAAATATTTTGTGGTATTGTTGACCTAGCATCGAGAGGACCTTGGTTGGTAGCCATTGTCCCATAATATGTGCCACCATAGGATACTTTATGATACCTACCAAAAAGGTCATGCCATAAGGTACGGACATCTTGTAACTCCTACCGAAAAGGTTATGTCGTAAGGTAAAGACATTTTATATAACCTACCAAAAAGACCATGCTACAAGGTAAGGATATTTGGTAGCACTTTTCGAAAAGGATATGCGTAAGGTGAGTGTTTTGTTTAACGGATATTTGGTAACACTTTTCGAAAAGGATATGCGTAAGGTGAGTGTTTTGTTTAACTTGGTAAAGTAAACCACTCCTTTTCTGGTGCGGAGTGAATATCAGAATTCCAAATAGTAGTTTGCTTAGTCTTACATGTAGGTTATGATCCCTCCCCACATATGTATGATACGTCATGTGATTTGGCTACGCTTCATGCATGATCTGACTTACATATTCATCATTCATGTCATATTGAGTCTACATCCATTGATTATAATTATACATCTTGATTATTATGGATTCCTTGTTGTATTGCACCTCGTATACTTAGTACATTCTAAGTACTAACGTATACTTTTTGCCTACATGATCTAGCCATGTAGGAACGGGAGCTCCTATTCATCCACCACCTCGTGGCTAGTACGTTGGATTGAAGATTGCTATTGGTGAGTCCTCCATTCCAGGGACAATAACTACTTTCATTCATGCTATGTTAAAGATGTTTTTACTTTTGCACATATACTTTTAAGGGAGAGCCCGGGAGATGTCTTGGCCCCCGTTCCACTCATGTTAGAGGTGTTGTTGGATATATGTGATAAGATTGATTCCCATGATTCTTATGTATATGTATATTGAAGACTTCCTCTAGTTCCTATCCCTTTATGTGTTGATGAATGTTGATGATATATGATGGAAATTCTAAGCCCCTACTTTTCCCATAACTTGAGTCATACTTACTCGCCCCTTAGTCTTTACTTGCTATTTGATGGTGGAAAGTCCTATCCCCTTGAACATCTCCACAGCTTGAGTTCAAAGCCCCGCTTCCCTTAGACTTGTATGCTTGATGTTTGTTTATGCTTCTGCAACCAAGGATGTGTTACTTATGCTTAGAGGCTTGTTTGGGGTCCCTTTAGGTTTCCCATTCGGCATGTCACACCTGAGCTCTAGGCTTGGGTCATGACATTGTACTTGGCTTTTGAGGTGAAGAATTGAAGGAGAAAAGGATTTCACACCAAATTTCCTTTGGATTCTGAATTTTATTGTCATGGATAATCTATTTGGTAACTCAATTTCTATTTTGAACATGAGTGGCTAAAACCCCCTATGTTAGGGATGTGTTATGTAGTTGAATGTTAATTTCATGTTATGGGTTTTTAATTAATTGACTTTTGTGTGCTAATTTGATGTGGGCTTACATTTTCCTTTAGCTATAATTGTAAATCTATGGTTACAAACTTGGATTCATATTTAGATCTTTGAATATTGCGTGAAAGTGAGTATTCAAAGTGGAAGGATTGTGCAATAATCTTGGGTATCACGTGTTGGGATTGAATCCCATAATAGGATTCAATCAACTAAGGTTTTAGATCGTTGAGCTATAAATTTGCATATGTTCCTTCAGGTTGTATGTGAAATGTTTGTGAAGTCTTAATCAATTCACATCGATACACCTCAATTGACTTAACCGTAGTTGTGGTTACCAACTTTCTAGCCTACCCACAAGCAAATTACTATCATATCCAATATTAGAGACTCATTTGTCGGAATTACATTCAATTACGCACATCCTCGACATTCTCTCAATCATTTGTTACAATTCAATTGTTACAACATGCAATTGATGATATTTTAGTTTAATTCGAATAAATTTTTAAAACGATTACAATCAGCTAGTCCAATTAATAACTTCACGGCTTGAATTGAACCCCAATCCCTATGGGATCGACCCCAAGTTCTTGTAGTTGGGTACATATTGACCACAACCGCTTACTCTTTTTAAGGACAATAGAGTATTTTGGGCGCATCAATATACAATCTATCAAGATGGTTAGTAGGATCCTGCATAGGGTGTAGAATGCACACTGAACTTCACTCATCACTCAAATAACATTTTTTTCGTTAATTAAATCCTATTTTCTATTTTTCAAAATAAAGAGCTTTTTTATTCGGATTTATAGAATTAAATCCTAATTTTTATTTTTCAAAATTAAGAGCTTTTTTATTCGGATTTATAGGTCCACCAAACATCCCACTAGTAAATTCACCGATGACAAGTTAATTCCAGCACATTGGTTTAACAAATCTCATGAACTTACATAAAGACATATATATTCTCTATTCCAGATGACACTTGCATAGGTTGTGCCACATCCTTTCGCTTGTTCCAGTGTAATAATAGATAATTCATGTCTTCTTTCCACATATTTATTCAATCAAACAATATAGGATTACTTTTGAACCTTCACATAATGCATATTATTACATTCAATTTCAAAACAATTATGTTTCAGAAAGTAACTTGTCACTGATATACGTCATTTTGTTTGCATTTTATTCAACACCACCAAAAACACAATAACGCTTTGTTTTATATACTTAGATCACTCCCAATCCAAATAAGGCAATGCCAAATGTTAGAGCTATTTGGCAGGGGCCTCTGATCATGAAGATGGATCAAGGAAATCCTGATGCTCCGACAACAATTTTAAACAGGTCGGGTTATGAGAATTGTAGATCTAGCTTTGCAATTGAGGATGCCAAAACCAACAAAAGTAACATCTCCAAAGACCATTCAACTTTTCTTTTTCCTTTGGAAATCAGGAGGCTAAATGGAATGTCTAGGAAGGGGCACTGAGGAAACTCAAGTTGAATATCGTGGCTCTAGAGAAGCTTTTTTATAGGATCCAACAACTCCTATAGGAACTTTCCAACAGACAGGTGGTTGTACCTAAGAATGCTTTATTGAAAGCTTCCTCAAGACCCAAACACTAAATTATTCAACTACATTTCCTTTCAAATGAAAAGATGCAAAGTTGTGAACCCCTGGTTGGGACCTGCCTTCCCCCAAGCCTGACTAGTTTAGTCCGATAGGGAGAGTGGAGTCTTTTGTCGCCCCTTTCTGCTAACACGATTTGGATATTCATGATTCCATAATTGAATCAATTTCCATACTGGTACTTAGGGGGGGAGGGGGATGAGCATTGAACAATGAGCATTGAACAATGGGAAGAAGGAAGACTGCTCAAACTTGAAAACTAAAAGAAATGAGCAAAGAAAAGAAACTGATTCATTCATATTATGCTGCGCAGGCCTCAGTAAATCAAGGAAAACAACATTCTCCTACAAGATGGTTCTGGGTAATATACTGTTACATGGCACCAGCTAATGGTAACAAAATGAAAATGCTTCTTTCCCTACGAGAAAAATAAAAATAGTAGCAAGATTCAATATGTGCAGCCAAAACCTTCATGGTACGATTTAATCTACAGAAATTTTCAAGCTTGAACTGAATCTGAGGTGCTGGAAGCTACTGAATGTGCTTTCCTTTCTGCTTGAAGCGATCTACACAATGCTTCAAGCTTCTCTTTCTGGTTCTTTGTTTTCTCCAACTGTTTCTTCAAGAATTCACGCTGCAGAGAAAACACGATATTTTAATGTTCCTACTGAGAAAAACAAGTTCTACTATGCAGACATAATTTGAGCATCAAGCAATAAAACAACAATCTTTATATATAAGACGAAGATTTGGAGAAATAGAAGTATCATTATGGTTATCCAATGCACAAAGCACTACAAACTACAAAGAATATCGACCTGGCCAACAAGGACTAACAAGCTTCATGATTTTGACGCCAAGCAACCCACATAAAATGGACAGAAGACAGATGTCAGAAGCATATTACAAAAAGAAAAAGGTCATGACATTTGTAATTATCTCACGATGATATGCACATGGGTGGCTGGTGGTGACGGATCTGACTGAGGTTTGCTCGCGCCGGTGGTCCGAGTCTCGTGGTGATGTTGGTTTGATCAACACCTCCAAAAAGGCAAAAATAAAGATCTATTCGAACAGCCAAGAAAAACAGTTGGGGCCCTAACAAGGCTCTGATACCATATGTACTGGAAGAGAAATTTAGCTTGATTATTCCCTCAGGCTACTGGGATTTAAATAGCTAATTTTACTTGTCCAAAAAAGGTAAGGAAATCAATACAAATCAATACCTAATTACAACAAGAGTAAATCAATCTACCTACTGTATTTACATATGCTATAGAATATTCACATATTCACAAGAGACCTCATCCTATTTGAGTGATATTATCATAGCAAAATATAGTTAAGATAACAATTGGATGACTAAAGAAGTGCACTCTCCTTATGGAGTTGGTCTGTGGTGGTCTATAAGCATATTGTGGCCTTTTATAAGGAAACACACCTCCATAAAGGTGAACAATGGGTACAAAACATCATTTTGGGGATATAACTGGCTGGGTAGGGGTGTCTGAAAGGTAACTACCCTGGTCTTTATGTACTGTCTATGCAACATCAGATGAAAGTAGCATATGCATGGTCCTCAAAGGGGTGGAACATACAACTCAGAGGGAATTTAACTGACTAGAAAGTTGATACATTGACTGAGTTCTAAAAAGTGCTGGAAGATTTCAAAGGTTTACAGGAGGGTACAGATTGTCTATGAAGTTAGCTTACAAGCTATTGAATCAAAGACAATCAACAGATAGCTCTTTGGAAAGTGAAGATACCTTTCAAGGTCTCTTGTTTTCACATGGTCATTAGCACATAAAGCTGTTTTGACCCAAGATAATCTACCAGGAGAGGGATCCCCCTTGTTGAAGATGCTTCCTTTGTGGGAAAAAATTTGAAACAGTCGGCCATCTATTCTTACATTGCAAGGCTGATCAGCTATGGAGGATGTTTACCAACCTCAGAGTCATAGCATGGACAATGCCCCAGAAGATAACTCAGGTTCTTTAAACTGGGAGGAGGCAGGAGCAGGAGTTGCAGACAAGGGTAGACGGAGGATTGTCCCAACTTGTATATGGTGGCCAATCTGGAAAGAAAGGAATTCCAGATGTTTTGAAGAAACTAGCGTATCAGTACAGAAAATCAAATTGAATTGCATTAGACTATTCTAGTTTTGGTGAAGACAAATCTACATAGAAGATACTGAGTGGATCACATATATTCTAGGATTATGTTAAGTTTTGATCAGGTTTTTTTCCTTGTGCCTTGAAAACATGGTTTCAGCACAACCTATGTGCTGTTTTGGTCAATATACAAATGTTACTTTAGAAAATAAAAAATTTAAAAAAAGGCGATACAATTGATTGGAGCCTTTAAGTACCTTGGGGGTAGTGGGGAGGGGGCAGTGAGTTAAAAGGTACTTTTTCCCTAGATAGCTTTAAATTAGCAATCTACAGAACATCAATTCGGCTTAATATATGGTTCATATAGAGTAAAATCAGAGATATGTAGAACAACTCAGACCTTAATGACTCCCTAGTGTCTTTACTTTTGGTTCGCTATCCTGATCATGATTTTCCTATAAAACTTCTCCATGTTTCAGAATGTTACTTTCGGAGTTCTTAAAGTATTTTAGGAAACTTATCATAGATGCTTTACTTGGACCATTAAACTTATCATAGATTGCTTTACTTGGAGCATTAAAGTTAAGGAATATAGAGTTTCGTAAATGGAATTGTGACATAGAAAGAGAAAAACAGCTTATTTTATTAAGTTGGTAGATAACTTAATATTCATGGGATATCTAGTCTATCCTGCATGTCCTATGTTCTTTGTAGTTCAGTGTATCTGTCTGCTGCACCAGTTTTGCGACATACTAGCAAACAATTAAGACGAGAATATGCAACTAAAGGAAATTGAATAATTTCCTCCCATCAAAGAGAGTTAAATTGATTAGAGACAGGATTACCTCCTCAGCGAGTTCTATAAGAGTAACATCTGACTTGTCACATTTTCCCTTCAAGAAAGCATTCTCCTTCTTGAGTTCTTTTATTGATTTTGCCATCTAAAACCAGAACCATGTAACATCAAAAAGGACAACATTGTTAGTGTATGTCTAAAAGAAATAGTACATGACTTGTTAGAATAGCCACAGCATGAAGGCGAACTACTCCTTCCCCGATAAACCTAACTCCCTTTCCATAGGTCCATATCAAAATATTTAATCTCTTTACTAAAATGAGAAACTTCTCTTCCTTTTAACAATACAGACTAGTATAAACAAATACAAGCTAATACTACTTTATATAATCTCAATGTTTAATATCATACCTGATGATTCCACTTTTTCATTTTTAACCATTATTTCGATCACTTCACTATGGGACTTGGACACCACTAATCTATGAAACAGTATTCTAATTGAGCACACTAAACTAGATCTAGTTTACCGGGACAGAGTACAGAACACTGGGAAATTGAAAAAGAACTTTAACAGAGAAATGGAAGTAAACCTTCTCAATATCTTGCTTAAACGTTTCAAAAACCTCATTGCTCTTCAGCAAAGCTTCCTGCAAGAATAGCACAGAAGAATTGATTTTTAATTTTTATGTCCCAACTTTTCATGACACCAACACCACAAGCAGCTGGTTTAGAAACACAACTTGAGATAGAACAAAAGATCCTTCCCATCCTGATTTTGAACTATTGCATTGTCCCCTTATTGCAGTAATTTGATACCTCTAAGAAGAACCCTGTAAACAAATATTACAACAAAGCTCTTGTTTTATCAAGCACTAGGCAAGTGTGTATTATCTTGCTCAGACATTGTGTTTGAAATGGTGAAAAGTGGGAGCCTAAAAGAACTTTTTTCCTTTGGGTGGATAGTGAGGAGGGGAGATGTGATAATCATGTTTCACCATAATTTGGTTGATAAGTAAAATAGCAGGTCTGAAACTGGTGGGGCTGTTTTTTTTTTTTTTTTATAATGACAAGGGACACCCGCAGCCACTACCCTTTCAGTTGAGACACAAAGTCCCACATTGGTGGTTAATGGGATGGGTGGTCTCCTTATAAGGCTTAGGCAATCCTCCTCCCTTTGAGCTAGCTTTTGGGGTGTGAGTTAGGCCTAAAACCTACTTCAACATGGTATCAAAGTAGGGCCCGTCTCACCCAATGTTGGGCCCCCGAAAAAAATTTTCCATAAAAAAGCACCAGATGCTAAGCACTGGGCGTGAGGGGGGGTGTTGAGACACAAAGTCTCACATTGGTGGTTAATGGGATGGGTGGTCTCCTTATAAGGCTTAGGCAATCCTTCCCCCTTTGAGCTAGCTTTTGGGGTGTGAGTTAGGCCTAAGACCTACTTCAACACTTCCGGTGCGCACAGGGTAAAAACCCTGCTCGTATACAATAGATCGCAAACCCACACAAGAGAGATAACCTGCATTAGGCAAGCCCATGCGACGAGCTCGATCCAGAAGGCACCTTGCTTTCATTGGCAAGGGATTTTGAACTTGAGACCTCCAACATGGAAGTGCCAACCTCAAACTACAAGGCCACCGCGAAGGGTGGTGGGCCTATGTTTTACTGTGCACCAAGACTTCTCCTCAAAACGCTACTCTCTCTGCAGTTTTGGATATCTTGTGAATGGAAGACTCGACAAATGCACACAATAGGATTCAGGATAGAAACAGGAACATTACAGGGAAAACTTTTAAAAGTTCATTGTTCCCAACATGCCAATATTGGCAGTAGACGAAATGAGCAGAAATTTGTATATATATCAATGGAGGAAAATGCAATCTTCACAGAAGTTTCCTAAAATAAACAAAAGCAATGGTTTTTAATTCCCAAAGTTGGATGTCATTCCTAGATTCTACTTGATTTTGCTTTGATATGCAATCAGTTCATAGGGCTAAAAGCAGAATTCTACAGTCATACAATGTGACAGACTGGAATCATACCACTATTTTCACTCCATGCTAAGCCATCGTAAACCCCCAACATCCATTCATTAGATGCACATTCATGTGAGGGAAGAGTAAAACCCATTAGTAAATCCCACAGAAAAACAAAAAAGAATTTAGCAGATAGGAAGGCATAGGGATGGGAAATGGACAGTATGGAGATCCTTGAGGTTTGTAACAAAGGCACAGCCTATCGTAACCTCATTTAAGCACCTTCAAGATGAATGTGGGGACAGTAAACAACAATTTCATTCAAAACTTTCTACAATTTTCTAAGATCAATTTGCTATCAGAAGTCAAGAAGGCATTTCATTCAAAACTTTTTTTTTACAATTTTCTTGTCTATAATAATATTACCAAATCAGGTTAGTTTTTTCATGCATTGCAACTCCTCTAAACAAGTTTCTAAAAAGCTTGATAGAAAAGAACAAAACCATTTCCCAATAAGTTGCTCCCTCTTTCCCAATTTATTTGGCATAGTTTGACTAAACACAGTGTTTTAAGAAAGGAAGGAAGACTTCTGACACATAAGCGACATTTTTGTTAAAAGCCAGAATTACCAACCATTTGTACTGCACGATTTGTTTTGTATTCTGTAGGGCCAACAAGAAGCCATGTCAATTGCGATGGGAATGTAAAAATTAGCTAGTCTCAAGTAGAGAAAGGTACTGATCTTTCTCCAACACTTAAAAGAGGAAGAGTTCCCAACAAGTAGGACAGAGAGAGCACTAAACAAAGCAGAAAGGAAAAAGCCCCAAAGTGAAGGCTACCCAAAATCTTTCGCTTTTACCACCACCAAAACAAAGGAAGCAATATTCCTGACATACCATCTAATCACATTAGACAAAATAAACACTTCTTTAGTCCAAATATCAAAAGTGTTATTCACTAACGTGTGCAGTTCTCTGGTATCATATCTACTCTTTTACTAAAAGGTTGTAAAAAATCGACTTGAGAGGTAATATAACTAGGAATGAAAACTTATGGTGATGACATAAAGAAGATACTAGATTGCTTCAAGTTCTTGAACTTCTTTAATGTTTGTCGTCTATACAATTCATCAAGATCAATATGTAAAGCTAATGATCTAAGCAATTTAACCAGAGATATGGGGTCATTCGCCTTATCAAAAACTTCTTTATAGGGAGGCAAACACTTAGAGGCAGTACAAATTGTCCTGAAGAATTCCTATGCCAATAGAAACTGCAAACCAATACCACAAGCACGAACTTCCTGAAAGTGATCTCACAACTGCTAGACATTTGATCAAGTATGTTTGGTGTAGTGGCTTTCTATTTGACACAAGCACGAACTTCCTGAAGGTGATCTCACAACTGCTAGACATTTGATCAAGTATGTTTGGTGTAGTGGCTTTCTATTTGACACATCATATATTGTAAGACTAACAGGCTAACCTGGAATTGCTGGAACTTTTCTCCATCGGCTGTCAATTGTAACCGCAAGTTCTTCTCCGTTACCAGTAATTGTGACACTTGGTCAAAATAAATTTTCATTTGGGACTGTTCCTTCTGTAATTTCTCCTCATGTTGCTTAATTTTCAAATCAGCAAGCTGAAGTTCAAGACTCTTTTGCTTCAACTGCCAAGAGAAAGATATTCATCAGACCCTTGATCAAAAAGGAAAAGCCACAGAGAAAAATATTAAAATCCTCAAAGATATTTTAGAATCTCAATAATACTAGGAAATTCAATAAGAGCAAATATGAATCACCTTGTTTGCAAATTGCCGCTCAGAGAGAGTATACTGATCTGCAAGTTGCTTCAACTTACTCTTTAACCTGCAGTTATCAAAGGAAAAGAGTAGTCAAAAGCTAATCTTAAAATCAACTGCACTAAAATGACCCCCATTTTAAGTTCAAGAATTTCATACAAATTGGTTAATTTACACAACTAACCCTAATTAACAGCAAAATGCTTGCCAGAAAGTATCAAATGCCAGTCCAAAAGGAGGATGGAGATGGAATATATAGGATTAAAGCAGGATAAAAGCACCTTCTTTTGACAGGGAAATCTCATTAAACTTGAGAAGCTAACTCATGACAGAACATCCATTCTTTTAAGAAAAAAGAAACCCCTGCTGTGAACATTGACAAACACAGTCCTTTTGTTATAAAGTAGTAATATTGTTGATGTTATCAGAATACCCAGTATACAAGTGGTATACAAAAGAGAAGAAACTTTATAACAAGTTATGATTTACAATAAATAACACCCAATCCAATGCTATTGAGACTTTTAAGCACCAATAATTTATCTAATAAAAGCTCTCAACAAAGCAAAATCATTTTTCACCCCTTCAAATGCTCTTCCATAACTTCCACTCCAAAATTCTCTCAGAGGCCAACGGGTTTGCATCCCATGCTTTACATCTACCCACCTGCATCTCGTCTTTAACTATAGCCAACATCGACCACTCAACTCCAAACAAATTCAATATCGTAGAGCAGACCTGGCTTGCTACCTAGCAATTCACTAGTAGTATCGACATTCTTATTCAACCATTTGACATGAAACCCCAGTTGACATATGTTGCCTTCCTTTTAAAAAAGAATAACAAATTCAGCTGTTAGAATCAGCCCCCTTCTTGTCAACCATGGGAACAGAACAAACAGACCCATCACTCCCGAAGTCCCAACTAAAAGTTGTTTGAAACTTGTATCCTCTATTTAAAGTAATCTGTATAGTAAGATATCCCCGAGAACAATTTTCTCCCGCTCACTTCCAATTTCCAAGTGTAATATTCTGACAGTCTGGATGTTTTTCTTACAGAGTAATTTCAATAAACTTTGGACTGCATGTATCATCACTTGTAGATTTCTTCTTGAGCCTTAATTCAAATGAGCAATGATATCGATCGTCTTGAGCCTTAATTCAAATGAGCAATGATATTGTGTCCTATAGACATGAAATATCGTCCTATAGTTCTTAAACATGCTGCAGATAGTTGAAAAAGAAACTCTGAAGATATCATCACCGCACCACATGAGCTTTTGAAAACTAACTTTATTTCTACTTCCAACTTTAAAGTTATATCACCGATAACTCTTTGTTTCACTTTATGGTATATCTCAACAGTCCAGCTTCACATTATGGTATGCTATTCTTAATTCACTATCCCTTTTCGTGAACTGTACTTGGCAGCGATAAATGTCCTCCAAAAAGCTTGTACCTCGTTGCAGAACTTCCACAGCCACTTTCCTAAGAGTGCTTGATTGAATACGCTCAAACCTTTCACTCTTTCCATACTTAATTCGGGATGCGACCATCTTCGAGTTCACTTGATGAAACTAGGGCTGGGCATTCAGTATTTCAGTTTTGCAATTATATATCCAGATACCAAAAAGCAACTCCACAAAGCTTGTACCTCATTGCTGAACTTCCAGAGCCACTTTCCTAAGAGTGCTTGATTGAATACCCTCAAACCTTTCACTCTTTCCATACTTAATTCGGGATGCGACCATCTTCGAGTTCACTTGATGGAACTAAGGCTGGGCATTCAGTATTTCAGTTTTGCAATTATATATCCAGATACCAAACAACAATTCGTTTGGTTTGTTTTGATTTTTTTTGTTCGGTTCAGTTCTTCAATATGTATGTAATATACTTGTTCTACTTCAAATCTGATAAGGAAAGTTTATCACTAGCATACTGCTTCTGTCATGGAACAAATGTTTAAAAGAAAAGTAAACTTCATGGTAAAGAATTTCTCATTTCAGAAGTTACGGAATAAAGCTCGCAACTTCTTCGTGGGGTTGGTATTTTTCCTTTTTTCCCACGAAAGCTAGTAAGAAAAATATATTTTGAAAGTCCCGTAGAAGCTCAACTCCCCAACAAAATAAGAAAAAAGCACTATCGGTTAGCAGACACTTCTTCACTCACATTGGACCTGAACATACGTTATTGCTTTCACATATTTTTCAACATTGGACCTGAACATACATCAAGGCTATGAAGGTAGCATTGATATTTCTTTCAAACCTCCTTGGTCATAGAAATGCTGAAACATCTTCATGATGTCACCCTTGACCACTTCCCAACATTGTAGAACCATATTGTAAAACGAACAGGTCTTGGTGCTTTATCCAATGCACATGCTTTAAACTTCTCCGAACCTCATCATCATCAAACTTCTTTCTAGGTCCTCCATTTCCTCCCCTGTTAGCTGTGGACAGTTTATGAAATTGTCGCCAGGTCTCCATTGACAATCTTCTGAGTAGAGTGTCTGGCAGAACTCGACTATTACCCCTTGGATCCTTTCTGATTCTTGGAGTATATTCCCCTGAACAAGCAATTGATCTATGTTGTTATACCTCTTGTGTGTGTGCCATTCGTGGAAGAACTTGATGTTCTTGTCCCATTCTTTTAGCCAAAGAGATCTTGACCTTTGTCTCCAGTATATCTCTTCATCTTTTACAAAACTCTTCGGGTTCAGAAATAAAGTTTCCTTTTCCGTTGCTTCATCTTCCGTTAATGCTCTATCAGTGGCAATATTTTCCATAGTAGCAAGCTTTCCAAGAAAATTCTTCCACTGATGACCAAACTTCCTTGCTCACTAGTCACTTCTACTTCATTCCTTCAATTTGTGTTTCAAAGCTTTTGATTTGGATGGCAGGATGTAGTCAGGTCTCCCAGTATAATCGAATGAGTTCCACCACCCTAACTCTATCTGTGAAACCATCAGTCCTTAATCACCAATTCCCAAATGTGAAATAACTTTTGTTCTTCTTCCAGGAACCACCTAGAAGTGTGATTGGGAAGTGATCTGACAATATTCTTTGCATAGTATACTGTTTCAGGTTGTTAAAAGCATCATCCCATTCTAGAGATACTAGGATCCTGTCAATTCTTGAACCTATCTGATGGTTATCCCCTCTAAACCAAGTAAATATATCATTTCCCAGTTGGAGATCATTTAGATTCATATCCCCAATCAAATCGGAAAACTCTGACAATTTTTCAAAAACCAAGTGAATTAACAGTTCCCAGTTGGAGATCAATTAGATTCAAATCCTCAACAAACAACAACATAACCAGAGAATTTCAAATCCTCAATCAAATCAGGAAATGCTCTCATCCCTATTGTTCTAGTAAAAATTTTCTTTTCTGAAGCATATCTGGCCACATAGAAATCCCCACATATTGCCCATGGACCTTCTACTAATCCTCTGATAGAGCCAATTTCTTCCCATTCTAGTCTTCTTTCTTCATAGAAATTTGGTGCATAAACTCCTGTAATGTGGCAGGAAAAATCCTGCAGCTGTAATTCAAATTTACAGGTAAGAGTATATGTCCCTGTCTCTAGTACCTCCCCCTTCCATATTCCTTTTTTCTTTTTTTTTTTTTTTTGAGAAATGTAATGTTGTATTCCTCAGCATTAATAAAGATATGCCAGAGACCTCCAAAAATTGGTTCCAATAAGAGTAAAAAAATAAAACAAAAAAAGGCTAAAAATTTGAGCAGCTTCTTCTATCCCTTCTTCTTTACACCAAAAATAAAAAGCAGTCAAACAGTTCCATTTGACTTTCTCAATTGAATTAGCCTGGTTCCGAAAGCATCTGCTATTCTTTCTTTCCAGATAGACCACCAAATGCATGATGATATTATACTCCACCATTTTTTCTTACATTTTCTCCCCTCTCTACTAATCCAGCAACTAAGCAGATCTGTATAATCCATTCTGTATGTGCTAGTCCCAGAAAAAGGTTCCACAATTGTGTTGTCACTCTGCAATGGAGGAACAGGCGGTTGTTGGTTTCCTCAGTCTCATTACAGAGAGAGCACCAAGAGGAGACATAGAAATCTCTCCTTTTCAATCTATCATATGTGGAGCATGCTCTTTTGGAAACCAACCAAGCGAAATGCTTTATCTTGGTTGGCACCTTGTTCCTCCAAAAATCTGCTTCCAGGGGCCAAGCTTACAACCTGGATACTCCTTCACCTCCTTAATATATAGCTTGTTAACAGAAAGGCTTCCATCTCTAGAGTGTTTCCATTTGATGTAATCTTTTTCTGCTGATAACCCATTGAACCCATTCAGAACTTTTAGTAGCTCAGCCACTCTCCCAATCTCCCACTAATTTAAATGCCTTCTGGACACAATATTCTATCCATGAGTAGACCATACCTCGGCTAATGTTTCTTCCGGATTGGTGCACAAAGAAAATAGGGCGAAAAATAAGACTATCAGTGTCTCATTTCCATTCCAATTGTCCTTCCAGAATAGCATTTTAGTCCCATTTCCCACCTTGTAGACTATGTTTCTACTTGGATCATCCCACAAGTTCCTTATTGTTCTCCAAGCTGACACCCATAAGTGTTATTCACCATATTGGAGACCCAATTTCCATTCAACCCATACTTGTTGACTATCACCCCCCTCCATAGGGCCTGTTCTCAGTGTTGAACCTCCACAACTATTTTGACAAGAGGCATCTATTCTGCAACCCCAAGTTTCTAACTCCAAGACCACCGGATTGTTTATGTAACTATGTGGTCTGCCATTTGACTAAATGCAAGACCTTCCCTTCCTTATTCCCAACCTACAAGAAGTCTCTTCCTAAGTTGCTCGTACTTTTCACTTTTGGTGCCACACCGACACGACATGGGTGTTGGTATGGGTGTTGATGTAAAATCCATGTCCGGTTTGGTCAATCAGTTTTGGTACTTTAACAAAAATCGATGGGGAAAGTTTAGATGATTTTAGCAATTTCTGTAATCAATATAAAAACTATGGTGAAATTGAAGAAAATGGTTTATCTTTTATATAGAAATTTCTATGTCAAGCCTTTTTATTTAATCCCCTTCCAGGATTTTCTTCAAGTTCTCCATAGAAAATCTCATAATTTAGGCTTCATCATACTTTTAGATATTTTGATTATTTTTAAGCGAATCCCTACACTCATATCCATACATGGATCCATATCCCCGAATCTTAAAAATTAGATCATGAAGGATCCGACCTCTAGATCCGCACCCGTATCGGACACCCCACCCAAGTCCAAGCACCTTAGGTCTCTTCTCAGTTTGTCAAGTCTTTCTTCCACTTTGGCATGTATAGGGAAGACATAACATAAGTTGGAAGAGAGTCCAACACTGAGTTTATCAAGGTGACTCTCCCCCCTAGAGAGAGATATTGAGCTTTTCAATTGGCCAATTTTTTCTGTCTTTTCAATTATGCCATCCCAAATTTCTAGCTCCTTATGTTTGTGTCCCAGTGGCATGCCCAAGTAAGTTGTGGAAAGTTGTTCTATTCTACACACCATATATCCTAGTCAGGTTCTAAAGTCGAGGGACTTCTTTAATTGGAAGGATATTGCTTTTCCTCCAATTTATAGATAAACCAGAGACTTTGCTTCAAAAGCCACCAAGTCATTCTTATAAACGCAACCTGTTTAGCCTTGGCTTCACAGAAAATAATTGTGTCATCTTCCACTCTTCAAGAGTTGCTGACCTTTCAGCCTTTTGGCCAAATGTTTTGGGTAGCTACTCGCATCATACTACTATAGCCCTCCATAGCTAGGATGAAGTGGAAAGGAGAGTGTGGATCTCCCTGCCTTGGACCCCTTTCTGATGGAAAAAAAACCAACGAGTTCTCCGTTCACTAAAATGGAGAACCTAATAGTTTGTAAAATTCCACTTCAGTGATTTCTTCCCAAAACCCATCTGCTCTAGAATCTTGATCAAGAAGCCCCAATTGACATGATCATAAGTGTTCTCTCTGTCCAACTTACACAGCTCCCGGATAATCTGAGTCTAGTGTCCACACACTCACTTGCTATCATTGCTGCATCAATGATCTGCCCACCTTTTATGAAGGCCATTTGGTGTTTATTCACAGGCTTACTAATCACTTTTTTAACCTTTCTTCCAGTAACTTGGCAATAATCTTGTTAATAACACCCATCAAGCTTATAGGTCTAAAATCTCTCAATTCCAGAGCTCCCACCTTCTTGGGGATCAATGTCACACAGGTTGCATTTAGGCTCTTCTCCAATACTTGGTAGTCATGGAACTGCCTCAAGGTGCTCAAGATGTCTTCCTTCGGCATTACCAAAAGATACTGATAAAAACTCATTGGGAAGCCATCAGGGCCTGGAGCCTTGTCATTGGCACACAACTTGAGTATCTCAAGGACTTCATCTTCCTCAAATTGTCTTTGTACCCACTCCTTTTCCTCCAAACCGATGCTTTCACTCCCTTTAAGATTAAAAAGTGGTCTCCATTGATCTGCTTCCTCGTAAAGTTTCTGATAAAAGCTTACAGCTTGTTGCTTGATCACATCTGGTTCAGAAAGAGACACACCTTCCACTTCTAACTTTTCGATTTTATAGAATCTTCCATGTTATATGGCCATTCTATGAAAGTATTTGGTACTTTTATCTCCGTGCTTGAGCCATTGTACTCTAGACCTTTGTCTCTAAGCTATTTCCTCATTCTTGGAAATTTCTGCAAACTCATTGAATAACTAGGTTTTGGGTAACCGCTCCTCTTCATTAAGTGTTCTTTGCTCCTGGATTGTTTCAAGATTAGCAATTTGGTTCAGCACATCCTCCTTCTATGTTTCCAATTGCCTCTATTCTCCGGCTCCCATTCCTTTAATCTCCCTTTGAGCAGCTTTAATTTTGTTGCCAACCTATATGAAGTTGTTCCATTAACTGTGAAGGATGTCCACCATTCTTTAATGTTTTCTCTGAACCCTTCCACCCTCATCCGCCATTGCTCAAACTTAAACTCTTCCTGAGATTTAACTTTCCACAGTTTAGACTTATTGGACTATGATCAAAGCTTTACTCTTGGCAGCACGCTTTGTCTGATTTGTGGGAACAATTGCTCCCATTGATTAGAATAGAGGAATCTGTCAATTCTAGAAGTTGTGTGGTTATCACCGTTTCTCCAAGTATAAGATCCTCCAAATAAAGGAGGATCAAATAACTCCATCTCGTTGATCCAGTCAGTGAATTCTGCCATTGCTCTAGACAGGTAATGGCTGTCAGTTCACTCATTTTGGATATCTTGTGACATTGAAGTCACCACACACAATCCATGGTCCATCGAGGGAATTTCTAATTGATGCAAGCTCCACCCACAATTCTTATTCTGTTGCAATCAGCATAAACTGCACTTAAAAACCAAGTGAGATTTTGTTTGATGCCTTCTAGTTTACATGTAAGCATCTGGCCAGCAGTCCCTATCAACTCCCCCTTCCGATGCCTTTTGTCCCACATCACTATAATCCCTCCACTTCTAACTATTGCATCTAAGTGGAACTCAGCCATCCACCTGTTATACCACACCTCTTTGAATAAAGCATTGTCAGCTCCCCTCAACTTTGTCTCCACAAATGTATAGATGTCAGCCCCCCATTGTTTAGTTAAACTCCTAATAAGCCTCCTTTTACTCCCCCTATTCAGCCCCCTTACATTCCAAGAAAAAACTACAACATGTCCTCTGTAGTCCCACAAAGCGGGGATACTGAAAAACCTACTATTCTACACAAATTTTTACAATGATAATAGACATGTTCTAGGTAGAATAATTAGGATATATTCTCAAAGGAAGGCTCTATCTTATTGCACGATTAGTAAATCAAGGCAATCCGATGGTTTACACTTCTTTAGGTTAGCAAGCTAGATATTCAAAGGTGGATTTATTGACCCACGTTTGGTTGTGGAAGAAGAACCAGGTTAATCCAAAGATCCTCACTCCGACGACTCTCCTATCCCTCCAAATATGTGTGTCCATACATCCAATTTTAAATGATTCACTCTACCTCCGTCTCCATACTCCTCCCTCCAACCTTACAAGGCTACCCCACCAACTTTCAACCTTTTCTTTTAAATTTTTAGTTTTGAATGACAAGTCATCCCCCAAACTTATCAAATGGGGCATCTAAATTGATTAAACGCCCTCAAAATTCTCTAGTTACAACCCGTCCTAGTCCCTTTATGATCAAACCATCCACAATTTCTATCGGACAATCTAATACTATTCCAACTCCCCATCTTTTTATTCTAAACCATTCATTTTATGGCGTGCCTCATATATATTGTTGCAGGATATAACCAAAAACATGTCATTAAGGGATTACTACGATATGATAAATAAACACTGAAATCTTACATCTCATTCTCCTTTATCTGCAACAGACATTCATCTTTTTGCTCTTCCAGCTTGTTGCTCACGTCCTAAGTAGGGAGAAAAACAAGTAAAGAAACTGTTATGCTACAATTTAAGCTGACCAACACTTTAGAGGCGAAAAACAAACATAATTATGAATGTCAGTTTCAAAAAGGTGTGTGTTTTCCAAAGCCATGCTAACCCCACAAGGCCAATCCTTGTTAAAGAAATGAGCTAACCACCTCTATCTTTATGCTCCCAACTTTCTTTTTCTTCCTTGTTTTGGGATTCAATGGTGTTGGTAAAGGAAAAAATGTTTTTATTCATGGAGGGATAAACAATACAAGACATTGTCAGTATGCAGCACAAAGTAACTCCAAAGAAGATAAGAATAGATGTCAAAGAGAGTGACGTTCTCTGAACGAAGTTAACCAAAATTCAGATGACTGCACTATGCTCATGATGTCACCTCCTTTTTTAAAGAAGTAATTGGTTTCTTTGCTAGCATCAAGGAGATGCATAATAGTTACAAGAGTAGTTGCTTAGCCAAAACGGACTCATGATGTCACTTCTTAATGAGCCAGCATAACAACAATAAGAGAGAAATACTCTGACAAACATCAAACTTAAATTGGCAAAAACATCAAAAAGAGAAACAAAGCATTTCCACAGACCTAAGCAATAATTTCCTTCAGACAAACAGTGGTAGCACGTTTGCATATTTTGACAGACTAGTAGTCCCTCTATTTCAATTTGTTTGTTTGGTTTTGACTTGGTTCAGCCTTGAGTTTAAAAAAGTAAAGAAGATTTTTGAGTCTTGTGGTCTAAAACTAAAGATATGTAGAATATAATAAAATGTCCTCCACATGCCACATGGAAAACTACAATTAAAGAGTTGTCAAAAAAGAGACATTCCATTGAAATGACTACAAAGGTTAGGAAGACAAACAAATTGAAACGGAGGGAGTAGTTCAAAGAATACTTTTGACTAAATTTATAGTAAGTGAGATAATGGGTAAAAAGTCAAGAATACAGTCAAGGAAAAGAATACAACCTTATTCATGAAAAAGTAGTGGGATCATGAAGGCAATTTAGGGAAAAGCAATTAAGAAAGTCCAAGGTAGTTAGCTAAAGGAGCTGAACTTTATTAGAAGTCTATGTATCACATCAATCAAAAACAGAAACCTGACCCATACTATTCAGCATTATTATTGTAATAATTAGTTACTGTTAGAGTTACTGTTTTAGAATATCTGTAGAAAACGATTCCTATCGTTTAGGAGTATAGGTAGCAGTTAGTTTCCTTAAAGGCTAGTCATAGGTTATTTGTTGTATTTAAAGCTTGGCTACTGAATGAATAAAATCATCTTTTGACTACTTCTGTCTATCTGATTTTATATGGTATCAGAGCCACCATAACCTCTAATGACTTAGATCTTTTATCGTTTTCCCATCTATGACTGAATTTGGAGAAATAATCCATTCAGCGCATCTATTTGGTGATGTTACTGCTACCAACAGCAGCACTTCTATTGCTTCACCTATCATTCATATGGTACAATTCAATCCCGCATCTCATTTACCTATCAAACGTCAAGGTAGCCTCTACTCAATGGCCATCAACTCATGGGACATATTGACGGATCAAAACCAGCAACACAAGTGAATGTTACCCAAGATAAACCTTATGATGCCAAATCCCAGATATCAAGTCTGGTTCCCTCAGGACCAACCAATCCAACAACCAATGATAGCAGATCCTACCAATGAGCCAACTGTCGCCACAGCTCCATCACCTTAAAAAGCCTGGGAACTTCTTCACAGGGCTTACGCAAATAAGAGTCAGACTCGCATTTTTAGCTTGCCAGACCAATCGGAAAATATTAAGAAAGCCTCTAAATCTGTTATGGAATACTTACAAGAAGTTCACTCTCTCTCTCTGATGCCCTCAAAGCTGTTGGATCACCAACAGCACCAGTAACAGATGATGAACTTATTGTTGAGATTTTAAGCAGACTAACCCCCGAGTACCGTGAAACCTCTGTCGCTATAAGAGCAGGAGGTTCTTCCTTGAGTTCTGAAGAGTTGTTTCACAAGCTCATAGATCATGAGCTTTTTCTCAGGCACCAAGATCCTCAGAAGTCATATTCCATTATCACAGTTGTTGTAGCACAAAAGACAAACATGCCACCCCAGTCTAACAGGAATGATCATCGCTTATGAAAACAACCTGTGACTCAATAGTCCAGCTCCAATAGTCAGCATAACTATAGATCAAATTTGAGATAACAAGTTCAATGCAATTTGTGCCAAAAATTTGGTCACACTGCAGATATATGTCGTTTCAAATTGCACAGACCATTTTGAAGCTAAGGCCAACTTTGTGACACGTCCCGCCTAAATTCTGCTCCAAAAACAGCGCAGGAACGTGTCCGCCGTGCTCTGGAGGGCTCCGGAACTCTCTAGAATTGTGCAGAGGATTGAAGAGAAGACTAGAGACACCTGGAAGGTTCCAGAAACATGTAGAATTATGTAGATAAGTCTTGCACTTGTAAATATCTTAGATATTTTGTAGGAAGGCTCTAGAGGATTAATCCCAGCCGTAGGATCAAAGTAATCTTAGCCATCCGTTAAGGAGGTGGAGTAGTATAAATACCCCTCCTTGGCATTCATTTAGCATCAAGCAAAGTTGTAAGCTCTCAAGCCTTGTAAGGCATTCTCTCAAAGCAATTAAAGTCTTCTTTCTTCAGAAGCTCTCTTGTCTTTCAATATCCAGCGTTCCCTTAGCGATCGTGGACAACAGGCTTACTAGTGTTTGCAAGATCGTGCAAGATTCGTGAGCAAACTGATTAGTGCCGCACGGAAGTTCTAGCGTGAGTTCTAGGTCCGTGACATTTGTCTCTGGTTCTTGGGTTTTGGATTATGGTGCGACACATAATGTCATCACTAAACCTCACAATCTTAAGGAGTATACAGTCAATGAGGAATATCCATGGGTGATAGTAAAACCATTCCCATTACTCATACTGGTTCAATTCTTATACAAGCACCTAATTTTGCTTTCAGGCTTCCTAACAATATGTGCTCCATCAATTAAGAAGAACTTAATTTATGTACCTAATTTTTGTCAAGACAAGACAATCTAACATCTGTTGAATTTTCTCATTTTACTTTTCTTGTAAAGGACCTGCACACCGAAAAGGTACAGGTACAAGGCTGGAATAAGAATGGACTCAATGAGTGGCTGCATCTAGCACCCAAACCACCATCCATCAATCTCGCGTCCACAAAAGTCCCCTTTCAGCTATGGCATTGGCACTTGGGTCATCCTCATTTGATCACTTCAAACCTTTTTTTTTGGGTAAGTTTTCTCTATACATTGCTACTAAGGATAAATTTGAATTTTGTGATGCTTATTCTTTCTAACAAAACACATCGTTTTCCATTCCAACGACTCACTTTACCTAGTAATATGCCTCTTTAGATTATGTATAGTGATATATGGGGACCATCACCCATTTTATCACTATAGAAAAAGTTATGTTAGTGTATTTTTGTTGACCAATACACCAAATATACTTGGTTGTATACAATCAAAAATAAAAATCAAGGTCGCATCGTTATTGCATTTCGTCCTATTGAAGAAATTTTTTTCAAAACAAAAGTTAAATGTCTTTATATTATACGGATAAAGGGGTGAATACACAAGTCTAAGTCCTATCGTCGACAGAACAGCATTGAACATGTAGTTTCACCTCCCAACATGCAACAACGTGTAGCCATAGCTGAACGGCGTCATCAACATATTGTTGAATCAACCAAAATCCTTCCCCGTGAAGCATCTCTACCATTAGAACTATTGTCTTTTGCTTGCCATCATCTGCTTATCTCATTAATCGGCTACCAACCCATCATAAACAACAAGTCACCTTACTAAACATTATTTGGTAAACCATCCAACTACGCCAATCTTAAAACTTTTTGCTCTCTGTTCTCCATGGCGTAACACCTGTACCAAAAATAAGTTAGAGCCACGTCCACCTCGTGTGTGTATTTAGGTGTTTCTCATGGCCATCATGCATACCTCTACTTTGACCAAGTGAAGTCCAAAATATTCATAAGTCGTGATGTTTTTTATTTTGACAAAGCATTTTCCTTTTAAAACGATGCCTAGATGTAAAG
The DNA here is from genome assembly GCA_011800125.2 of Solanum clarkiae. NCBI lineage: Eukaryota > Viridiplantae > Streptophyta > Magnoliopsida > Solanales > Solanaceae > Solanum > Solanum clarkiae. The sequence goes on along the minus strand of JAABOM020000084.1, from coordinate 11,223,803 downwards.
AAAAGATTTTGTTAACTGGTCCAAGAAAAACTTGACTCCAAGGAAATTTCAACGTTAGTTACCACTCAAACTCCATCTCATGATATACCGCCATTTATACCACTCTCCTTAAAATCCAATTTACCAGACCATCAGTGAACGATACTTGCACCCAATTCCGAGCCACGTACCAGCATCTACAACTAATCCAAGTAATTCTCCAATTTCTTATCCTTCTTCCCAGCATCACACCACCTCAAACACACAACTTGTTCCTTTGGGAACATATTAGAGACATAACTCCAACACCAACACTCTATACCAAACCCCGGCAACTCCATCTCAGCCATCAATTCACCATTGTCAACTTCTTCACTCTCTAGTAGAGAAAATCCCTCGACTCCATTATCCAGTAACCCTTCCTAGAATAACCCCCCCTGCCAATTCTAGAACCTACACCAAACCAAATAACTACTAGGTCCCAGAATAATATTAACAAGCCCAAAAGAAAATTCAATCTTCTAACTCATTTTATTCCTATGCCAGCAACCTTCAAACAAGCTACCATCCATGAAAAGTGGACACAAGTATGAAAGCAAAATATAATCCTTCGACGAAGAATCAAACTTGGGAATTGGTACCAAAAGACTTGAGGAAGAATGTTGTGCACTGCAAATGGTTGTATCGCATTAAAAGATAAGCAGATGGCTCGATAGATCGATACAGAGCTTGCCTTGTCACAAAGGGGTTCACACGATGCCCTAGCTTGGATTTTCATCAAACCTTCAATCTTGTTATCAAGCCCACAACAATGCGACTTGTCTTATCCATAATAGTGCAACACAATCGGCCAATGTATCAACTCGATGTCAACAATGCTTTCCCACAAGGCCAGTTGACTAAAGAGGTTTTTATGTCTCAACCTCAAGGATTTGTTAATTCACAATTCCCTTTCTCATGTTGAAGACTTAAAAAAGCCATTTAAGGTCTTGAATAAGCCCCACAGGCTTGGTATATTGCATTGCGTAATCACATATAGAAAATAAGATTCATTAAGTCTGAATCCGATGCTTCTTTGTTTATTTTGAAGGATCTGGCTGCAATTGTTTATGTGCTCGTCCATGTTGATGACATGTTGAACACAGGAAGTAATCCCAGCTTGATTAGATATGTTATTGAATCCTTGGGTTCTCGATTTGCTTTAAAGGATCTTGGTTACTTAGACTACTTTTTGGGTTCGAAGTTTAAAAAGTGACAGAAGGTCATGTTCTCTCTCAATCCAAATACATTCTTGACATTTTTCCCCAATTGGATATGCAAGACTCTAAGGGAGTCTCAACACCATGTGCTCCGATATACTACCTAGGGCAGCGGATGGTTCTCCACCTGCTAATGCTACACTTTACAGGCGCAGCCTCGGTAAGTTTACAACATTTATTATCCACACGGCCTAACATTTCTTACATTGTCAACAAACTATCATAGTTAATGCATGAACCTACTAAGAACACGGGAAGGAAGTAAAAGGATACTATGGTATCTTAGGAAGAACAATTTCAGAATTCTTCCCAACTCAGAACCAATCTTTACATGTACGCTGATGTTAATTGGGGCGGAGACCCGAATGACAAAATTTCCTATTTAGTTTATGTTCTTTTCTTTTGGTCCAATCAAGTGAGTTGGTCATCAAAAAACCAACAAGTTATAAGCCGCTCATCCACTAAAGTAAAGTACGAATTAGTTGCAAATGCACTTGCAGAACTCATATGGGTACGCAACTTGCTCAATGAATTGGGTATCACTATTCCAAACACACCCACAATCTTTTGTGATAATGTTGGCATCACTTAAATCTGTCATAATCTACTGTGTCATAGCCATATGAAACATATTGTTGTAGGCTTCTGTTATGTTAGGAACAAAGTTCAAGCGCATCAGGTACTTTTCATACACACTCATGCTTGTGATCAACTTGCTAAAACATTTATCAAGCCCTTGCCAAAACCAGCCTTTGCAAGGTGTTGTTCCAAGCTGCGTGTTTTCGCATCACACCTAACTTGAGGGGGTGTATAAGGCATTAGTTACTGTTTAAGAGTATCTGTAGAAGCCTTCCCTATTCTTTAGGAGTATAGGTAGCAATTAGTTCCTTACGTTTAGCTGTAGGTTGTTAACTATCTGTTGTATTTAAAGCTTGGCTACTGAATGAATAAAATCATCTTTCGACTACTTTTTCAATCTGATTTTATACATACAACCACTGCTCACCACCCCCCCACCCCCCAAAAAGACAATGAAACAGAACACCAAAGTGAAGGGCTTGTGACCTCAAACTGTTCAGAAAGATTTAGTAGAAAAGAAGATGACACCCAAGCCATGCCAAACAATGTCATCAAGGAGAGAACACTTTAAACTGCAAGAACAACTAAATTTATAAAGTAAAAACCATGCTGATCAAGTTAAAACAAACATTTAAGGTTTCTGATTCATAAACAAAAAGACAATTTCAAATTTCCATTTCAGATTTAGTGACTAGCTTCCATATACCATCTAATCAGTTCCTACACTGTTGGTGTTTACAGATGAAAAAGATATGACAAAAAAGAAAAAGAGGGTTTGCAATTAAGTTGAAAGAAGAGATGTTTAAATACAATGAAATCATAACTAATCAGTAGTAAAATGATGCAGTAATTCAAAACAAAAACTTCCTAAAAACTAGGAACTTAGTCTTCCAACAGCTACATGCCTAAAGACCAGGAAACTCATTACTGAAAACTAAAACAAAAAAATCTATCTTCTAGAAGCAGAAAGCACATCAGTAGCCATGTGATCATGCTAACTCAACATCAATCAACAGCTCATGACGCAGCTTTCAACACTCCTTGCATCAAGAGCTGCAAACTCGAAGCTTCTTTCTGAAGAACACAATTTTGCTGGCTGGAAGACCTTTTCTAAAAGTATCAGCAAGTTGCTCCTCTATTATGTAATATACGAGATTCACTAGACCATCCTTTTGCACTTCTCTAAGAAAAACTGGCCTCACTTTAAAGTGCTTGGTTGTTTGATGCCTTTTCGACAAGGGGAAAATTCAGACGTAAAGATTAACTTAAAAACATTTTTCCAGCTGAAACATTTAACTATTTTGAAAGGCTAACTATACCTGAATTCCAATATATGGAAATGGTGAGAGAATAAGGATGGTAACTGCCAAATCTTATAATCAGAACTTGTTAGCGAGAGAGGAACTTATATTTCCACATTCCTCTATTTCGGTTCCTAGAGCGCCCAAGAAGGTGTGTTCCTTTGCATGGTTGGCGGACGGAGGAATGCTGTTAACAGCAGAGAATTTGAGGAGGATCACCTATGTTACTTTGTGAATCATGTATGTTTGGAAGAAGATGAGACTCTACTACTTTGTCAGGTGGCTACACAATTGTGGTCGGTGATCTTTAGTTTGTTTGAAGTGGACACTGAAGGAGTCATTGCATAGTTGGACCTTAAGGAGAGAGAAGCAAAGTCAAAAGGGAAATAGGGTGTCACTTCATTAGTTAGCATGTGAGTGAGATGGAAAGAAAGAAATGGAGAAGCATCTGAAGGAGTAGTCTAAGATTTTGTAATTTGCAAAGTAGCCTCTTGTTTTCAGTTTCCTTTTGGTGTACCCATTAGGTCCCCATTTATATGTAGAAGATTGGCTTCTTTGAAGGAGAACCATATTTTGGTGTAGGTTCTCCACTTTTCGGCATACAGCTTATATACCGGGTTTTCCCTTGATTTTTTTCATAAAATTATTTACCTTATCAAAAAAATATATAAATAGTTATGGATTTGCAGAAATTTGGTATTTGAAATTATGTTGACTTAAGGTGGTGTTATGTTGGCATTTGATATTTAACTGTATCTTGGATGTTATATTAGTACGTATGGTTTGTGGAATGTGTGTTTTTGGTTTAAAATTAGCTTTTACAATTGTGTCCCATCCGTAATGTCCACCTAACTTTGAAAGATTAATATGTGTTCCCATATACATGCCTAACTCAACTTCTGTATCTCTATCTGCATTTATTCATCTTAGAGATACACTGCGGGAGGTTAAATGCAAAATTCTGCATGAATATTTGACTTATGTCAAGGATATAGTCGCATTTTCAGCTTACCCTCCCATAATTATCTTTTTCACATGTAAGAAAAGCTATGATGGTACCCAGTAGTTAAGCCAGCTGGAGGAAGATGAAGCACATTAGAAGAGGAACTATGTGACAAGCAGAACAATAGAACCTTCATCAAACAATACAGGAAGGCTCTGTAAGAGAGACCTAACATCTCTTAACAAGCCAAGAACAGAAAGTTAGAGGGAATTGCCTGATGATGATAGAAAAAGACAAGGTCTTTTCGACCTATTACTCTGTTTTTCTAGGGAAGTCCTTAAAACATACAAAATTTACTCACATTTTCTTCATTGGTGTGCACAAATTTAACAAAATAATATGATGCCTAGACTAAGGCTAAGAGCAAATGACCACTGTCAACTTGAAAGCAAAAGACACATCTACAAATACTTGCCAACCCTACAGAAGATAGGTCTTCTCAGAACAGAAAAATTTTCAGACCTTAATTGCATCTTGAAACTTGTTTGATAAATCCAGCCTCAGATTTTGGCCCTCGGATAATACGTGTTTACATTCTTCCTACAAATTACGAAAAAAGACAGCTTCAAGTCATAACTTATAATCAAATGCAAAAGACCAAAACAACATAAACTGGAGAGTAACAAAATATTAATACTTGATCACCTATAGCAAAGCTAAAAAGTGTAAAGAGACCATCTAGCAACAGCTTGCTAAGTAAAGTTGGAGGGCTCTCAATGAAGCAAGCCTCAAGAAAAGCCATGACTTGATCCCAGAACAAATGAAACGATAATACAATTCCCACTCTACTCGACACAGATTTTATCCATCAAAATATGAAAAATTGAGAAAAAGGTCACTCTTATGGAAAAAGGAAGTTATAATGAGCATTTAAGAATTTCAAAATGTAAATGATAAGTTGATAACAACCTTGAGAACTGGAAATCAATCGAGTTATGAACTTTGGAAAAAATATATGAAAAAAGGACTAATGCCATCTCTAATGTCATCTAATTAAAAGATAATAATCTAGATAACTGTCGATTAAAGCACTTACTGTTTAACGAAAATTGGGGACACTAACTATGGCAAGAAGAGAGACAACAATTGGCAAGAAGAGAGACAACAATTAATGACAATAACCCTGTTGAACTATATTTATCATCTCAACCTAATTCAGGAAAGCAGTCTGATGTTGGGCTTTAGTAGTTACTACTATTCACTGTTACAAATAACAAAGCCGTTACTACTATTCACTGTTACAAATAACAACTCAGAAAATCTCTTTTGACTTGGGCTTCAAGATGGCTAGAGGTTAAGGAGAAAAAGGTAACAGAGACTTTAAGAAGACGAACTAATTTCATAGTATGTTCCAAAGGAAGTGTATATGCTATGTAAAAGAGCAAGTCATTGATACTCTAGGCAATTACTAAACTACCAGAACTGAGATCCACCAATCAAATGGTGTATAAACACCTAAGAAGAGATTACTCTTGTACCAAGGCTGGAAGTGAGGTTTTGGTGAAGCAATTCCTCACCTAAGAATATACAGAACATTTATTAAATATGCAATAGATCTTACCATTAATACTTTGTTTTGACGCTGCAACTCACGGCACAACGACTCCAGTTTAACCCGAACGGCAATCGCTGATTTGAACAAAAGAGAGAAGTGAGTAGTTCTTATACCAATTCATAAGCAAGCACCTTGGTAGGATGGCTTTGCCTCCAAAAAGGTAAATGTTCTTCAAAAACACATTCGCTTTAGAACAACAAACAAGTCTCCCCAATGTGAAACCATGAAAAAAGGATTTCCATTGAATTGCAAAATAAAGCCTTTAGTCTACAGACTATCTGCATATAACCGAACTAAACAAACGCAAAAATCAAGTATGCTCCCGTTGTTACTTCTGCAGTGAACAGTCAGAGACAATAGCCATCTTACTTACGTTGTAAATGGACAGATCAATTGTGGGAAATCTTCATCAACCTAAGGGAACTTAGATGGGTAACGCCAGGAAGCATTAAAGATGTATTTAAATGCTGGAATAGAAAAGGAAATGCAGCCAAGGAGGAGGGGAGATGGAATATTGTCCTGGCATGTATTTGGTGGTCTATTTGGGAAGAAAGGAACCAGATATGTTTTGAGAACAAACAATGCAATATTCAGAAGTTCAAAACGAACTGGTTAGGTCTATTTTATTTTTGGTGTAAAAAGGAATTTTTTTTCCCAAAAGGCAAAAAAGAAGAATTATGCATTTTTAATTTTTTTTGAAACACAAACATAAGGATGGGGCTAGACCTAACCACTAGCATACATACACAGATAGCCAAGGTATCAAGGCAAAAGGAAGAAAGCTTAACATCAAAGTTACACTTTCCCAGGGTTATACATACTGAAGGTATTTTTGATATTTTAGACAGTTTGTAACTACCAATGTAGATAGGATCTCTTTTCGTAAGTGGCCACTTTTGAGAGGAAACTACAAATTTGTGTGTAGACTACCCGTTGATATTTATATAAATGTTACCATTATAAAAACAAAATTTTTTTAAAAAAAAGTACATTTGATTCAAAAACACATTCGCTTTGGAACACCAAACAAGCCTCCCAAATGTAGATCTAGAATTTGAACTCAAAAAAGAAATTTTAGCTTACAATAGGATTAAATAGAGCAAGTTATTGAACATGAGCATTATGGAACAGATTCACAATTAGGATAGGCATCGTCTTGTTTGGTTATTATTTACAAGAATTATTAATGCATTCTTGTTTTTTCTACTTCCATAGACATATAGGTGTTGGGTTTTCTCTAATGGTTAAGTAAGAACTGGAAAGAATCTTTTAAGCAATATAATGCTAGTTAATTAATAAACCAGATAAATGAACTATTTAATTCAAGTGGATAATGATGTGCTGCCAAAATATAGCACTTTTGATGCTTAAAACTTGGAATTTTGTGTGTTCTCAATGCGATGTTAGTGGGTTTTATATATTTTTGTGTTTATCTTTGCAAGATTACAGGTTGTCCATGATTTTGGGAAAGTTACAGAAGTTGCTGCAGATTTGCTATTATACAAGACACCTTACGGACCGTAGACCATTCTACGAGCCGTAGGGTGGTTTCGTAAGGAATTCCAGTGAGGGGCCAAGTTTCTGAAGTTAATTCTATGAACATGAAGACGAGCCATAGAAGTTAAAGAGTAGGGTCCTATCTCTAGAATCTTTCCCTTCCATTCTCTACTATCCCAAAGCATTTGGATACGCCCTCGAGCGCCACTAGCCTCCGATTGAGTTTGATCCATCTACCACCCTGTGAGAAAACTGGAGAAGAATATTATCGAATTGTCGTCTACATTATTACATTGAGACCCTATTTATAGATACTATATTAAACTCCTTTTCCAACTAGGATACTATAATACAATCATTTTCCAAGTAGGATTCTATATACTATTCCTAATCCTATTCTAAGTAGGATAGTACATATTATTCTTATTCTTATTCCTATTCTAACACTCCCCCTCAAGCTGGTGCATACAACTCATATGTACCTAGCTTGTTACAAATGTAATTAATACAATGACAGATGAAGAGCTTGGTAAGATATCTGCAAGCTGATCACCCAACTTCACAAAATTGACAATCAATCTCAATGTGTTTAGTCTTCTCATGAAATACTGAATTTGATGCATAATGCTAGTCAATCTCAATGTGCTTGGTCTTGTTATGAAATAATGAATTTGATGCATAATGTTGATAAAACACAGAGTGCTAAATTCCTGAAGTATAGCGTTGAACATTCCAAGCCAAGGTTGAGAAGACTGTTTTAGATCATAGAGTAACCTACAGAATTGACATAAAAGTCTACCCGACTCCCCCTGAGCAACAAAACTAGGTGATTGCTCTATATAGACTTCTTCCTTGAGACCATCATAAAAAAGACACTCTTAATATACAATTGATTAAAAAAAACCATGCATTGGATTATTAGATATGATGGCTGAAAGTGGTCACAATTCGAGAAATAAAATTATATAGGTAGGGTCGGAATGATGACATGACCCTACTGAGTAAGAGAATTAAATGGATAGGATCGTAATGATGACAAGAGCCTAATGGAAAATAGAAATTATACAGGTGGAATCATATTGACGGCATGACCCTACTGCAAAAGAGAAATTGTATGCATAGGGTCGGAATGATGGCACGACCCTATGCAAATTAGCTTTGATTAGCCACCGAAAAGACGAATGGAACTGCGCAAATCAAATTTGAGTCACCAAAAAGACACAATGTTATGCAACTCAGATATGAGAAAATAGTTCTAAAAATTCACAGTACTACACATATTGAATATGAGAAGTAGTCCGGAGAGATGCACGGTGCTACACAAATCGAATATGAGAACGTAGTCACCGGAGAGATGGCACGGTGCTATACATGATAAATATAAAAAAGTAGTCACCGAAATGATGGCACGGTGCTACAAAAAACTGACAGATGTGGAGTTGACACAAAACAACCCTAGAAAGTCACCGAAAATTGACGCACAGTGACCTAATCTTTTCTGCTAACATATCATTGGCCAGACGGGCAGCATATATAGGCCATAGCTACCCACCGGCAGCGGAAGCTCTTTGATTTTCTACCAAGACCGTAGAAGCTCTGATACCATGTGAGAAATACTAGAGAAGAATATTATTGAATTGTTGTCTATATTATTACATTGAGACTCTATTTATAGATACTATATTAGACTCCTTTTCCAACTAGGATACTATAATACAATCATTTTCCAAGTAGGATTCCATATACTATTCATAATCCTATTCTAAGTAGGATTGTAGATATTATTCTTATTCCTATTCCTATTCTAACACACCCTAAATTTGTTTTAAGAATATCATAATTATGCCCCTCTAATTTAGTTTCCTGGAGAGGAATGATGCCAGCCTGGAAGTCCATCACCATACTCTGTACAATGCTTCTTTTATCTCTGATGTTCAACCCTCTTGCATTCCAAGAAACTAGTTTGAACTGCACAGGTCCAAAGCTAGCATCTTCCTCGCCTTATTTCTCTTCCCACTACTTTTATATTTAATATCAAAAGAAACTTAGCTTTTGAGTTCCTGCACACCTTTGAATCTTCCTTTCTTACACACACCATTTATCTCCATCTTTCTTGCATGCCTGCTGCGATCAACTTGTAACAGAAGCTCTAAAATTTCTTCCTCATACCATGGGAAATCAACGCCTGATAGTTTTCTCAGTTGACTAAATTTTGTTTGAACTCAAATAGAGATTTCTCTCTACCCCTCACCCATGTCTCGATCCTGTTGTACAAGTAGAGGTACCACCTCTTCCACCTCCCAATTATTTGAAATGGTAATTGTGTTCCGCTTTTCGATCACCGCTAAATTTCCCTCTTCATTTAAATTCTCTTCAAATTTGTCCTCTTGCATGTTCTCTGTGGGAGAGAAGCTTTGCAAAGAAGAAGAACCCCTTGAACTGCTTCGACTATATTTGCAGTGGCTTGATTCCAAGATGAGGAATTAACCATCTTTGTCTCTCATGTGGACGCTCTATCTTAGTATCAAAGAGCAGAGCTTCAGCAAAATGATCAAATGTCTCAGTGTTGGCCTTCTCTCCTTGGAAGTTATTTAGTATTACTTGGGTCACTACCTCAAGCCCAAAGCCTTTATTTACAGACCCCTTCCATAATAGGCCCAATCTGTTGGGCAAAATTCAAATCTTCAATAAAGAAGCTCATGTGCTTCTCGCATGTGTCTACATTGCGCCTTCTTCCAACTGTTTTCTCTAGCTCCCCCACATGTTGACTAGACCTATCTAGACTTGGGAGGTTTTGAAATTCTGCGGTGTGCAGATGAGTACTCCCTTTAACCTCTGTATTTAGACCCAACCGGTTTCATGTTGCAGTAATTGGGGCATAAGCATCCGGAATTTTCGACGGTCTTTCACCCTAGGTTTACTCTACGACCAGATAGGGATGTGGAAAGTGACGCTGCCATCAGAGATTGAGACTTCCTTAGGTAGGTGTATTCCATCATTCTTCACCAAAATTCTAGACAATTAGAGATGATTTCTGAGCTTGGAATCCTCCATCGAGGACACTCCTCATGGCATTCCTTTTCTTTGGTTCATTCCATCACTCTTCACTAGAATTCTAGCCAATTTGAGATGATTTTGGAGCTTAGTGTGCTTATTTTCTAGTTCGAAAAAGGGTCAAATATACCCCTGCACTATTAGAAATAGTTTAAAAATACTTGTCATCATACTTTTGGTCCAAATACGCCCCTCTTGTTATACTTTAGATCCAAATATGCTCCTCAAGTTATACTTTTCACTGATTTACTCTTATTTTTGACTGACGGACATGAGGCGAGTTTAGAAACAAATAGCACATCCCCAATTTTAAATACCCAATTCACTTACAAACCCATCCATTTAACTCATCCCCCACCCATTCACTTTACAAATCCACACATTTAAAAGTGTCTCATCTTCTTTGTTTGAATCAAGAGTAGAAGCTAAAACTAAGAGTATTCGGCTTCTCTCTTGAGAGTTCAATATACCTCCATGAGTGACGAAATTGTGTCCTGTATTTTTTGAGAAAAAATATATTGACAAAAGATATAGGAAACTCAATTTTGTCTCTTGTGAAGGGTAAAATTGAACCTACTGATGTATATCTAACTTAAATCCCAAAAATAAGCCATATGTTTGTAAGAGCGGATGATAATGAAAACTTCAATTGCTGGATGTTTAAGATTTCATCTGTCTATAGTTCCACGCTTTGAGGCTCTTATTAATTCCTCCTATCTGCGAGTTGGACGAATTGTATTCTAGTGTCACATACTTACCCTCTCTTATTAAAGTGTTTGTTTTTTAAACTGGTAACTATAGTCTATATTTCCAGGAACAGATCAGTACTAAGGGGGCACTGAAATTATATCACAGCCGGAACTCCAAACTCTATAATCCTATGTGTATGATGAGTCTAATACATCAATAATGGAGACGGGATCATTAGAATAAAACTCATTATACCAAAAACACAATCAAGATACAATTCAACTTGATTTGTTGTATACTATTCTCTATGTTCTCAAAACATCTAGAGTTCCTTTCTTTCCAGATAGTCCACCATATACAAGCAGGGATGATTCTCCATCTGCTTCTATTTTCGCCAACACTGCTACTTCTTCTCAGCTTTGCAGTGCCTCTGTAACCCTCCCTGGCATAGACCACGAGATGCCTTTTAAGGTTTAGAAATAATCTCCATAAATGCCTTGCGAATCTGCAGTAAAGGAACAGATGATTCTTTATTTGTGCTTTCTCACCACAGAAGAAGCACCCTAGAGCATAAAGTTATCCCTCTCTTTATCAGATTGTCTTGCGTGAACACTGTCCCTTTGGCGAGCAACCAAACAAAGCAAACAATTTCGGGTTTCCATGGTCAATGGTGTGTTGAGTAGGCAGGTTAAGCTTCCTGTTAGCTTTGCACACTAGAAACCTGCCATGTCATTACCCTGACACCTGAGCTCATCTTCAGCCTCTTGCAGTCCACTGAAGTGCTCAATTGTTCCAGAAACTCTGCCACTCTTTGAATTTCCAGTCATTGGGATGTCTTCTGAAGGTAAACTCCATCCCTCATCAGTCCACAGTTCCGCTATGATGTTCTGTTGCTGCAAAACCAGATTGTGAATATCTGGGAAATTTGTTGCCAATTTGCCCGCCACATGCCAGTCATCATACCAGAAGGTTGTCTTTTCCCATTTTTTACTATCACCTTGGTGTTTTCCTTAAACCCACTCCACAAAGCTCTGATAGATCTCCATAGATTGACCAAATAAGGACTAATGACTTTCTTGGTCATCCATTTGTCTTCCCTTCCATATTTGGCTTCAGTTACTTTCCCCCATAGAGACTGTTTTTCATTAGCATATTTCCACAGACACTTCATCTTCAAGCCTTATTGTGATTGTTTAGGTTCATGATTGCAAGTTCCCCATACTTCTTGTCCACAATCAGTCCTCCCAATTAACACTTCACTAGGGAAGCCCCTTCTCTATTTCCCTGCCACAGGAAATTCCTACTAATGCTATTCAATTTTTTAGTTACTCCTTTTGGAATTGGGAAAAGTGACATCATGTAAGTGGCAATCATCACGGACTTAGCTTCCTCACATTTTTCAATCATTAGGTTACATATCTTCGATGACTTGGATTTAGCTTCCAAAGGCATACCTAGATAAGTAGTTAGTGAAGATCCAAACTCACCTCCTAGGATAGCATTTAGAAGCTCCAAGTTAGGGACCTCATTAATAGGGTATTAAAAGCATTTCCTTCAAAGAGGGCCAAGATGATCCTCAAAAATCTGAGTTGCTCTTCCTCTCATCACAAAAAATGAGTGTTACCGTCTGCTTATTACAGATGAGTCACCTCCAAGCTTTCCTTACCTTCTCTAACCACATCAAATTCTCTGAGCAACCATTTATTTTGGTTATTTTCCCCATATTGTTGAGACCCTTCATAGCTAGTAAAAACAGGAAAGGAGACAAGAGGTCACCTTGCCTGAGACCCTTTTGAGCTTTATAAATGTATTGGTGTCCCATTGATTTAGACAGAGGAACTAATTGTAGAAATGCAATGCTTGACCCATTAGATCCATATCTACTAAAAAAAACATCCTTTGTAGTGTGCCTTCTCAATGTCTAACTTGCATAGTATTCCTGGATTCCCCTGATTCAGTCTAGAACCCACAACTTCATTGGCTATTCACACTGCATACATGATCTGCCTGCCCTGAATAAAAGTAATTTGTTGTGAATCCACCAACTTAATCATAACCCCTTTAAACCTCTTTGTAAGAACTTTGGAGAAGATCTTGTAATGTTGCCTATTACGACTGAAATAACTAGTTCATTAGCACCTTCTTTCTTTGGGGTAAGGACAATGAAAGTAGCATTAGGGGTGTCAAAAGAATATGAAAAACCAACCGAACCATAACGCACTGATTTTTAACATTTTCTCAATAAAACCGTGGACTTTTATTTAAGTCTATAACCATCCCAAATAATTGGCATGGTCTTTTTAGTTTATAAAAATCTCCGAAAAATTTCCAAACCGAACCAAATAATTTTACATGTATATAAATATATGTTATATATTAACATGTTAAATTTAATATATACATATATTTTATAAATATTTTCAAATATAAATATAACCTAGTTCCTAGACCTCTAGTGATTGGACGATTTTAGATCTTTGCCCTTTAATTAGCCTTCAATTAAGTAGATTTCAAATTAAAAGATACTATAATAGAAATTTCATCAAACAAATACGAAACATCTATGCATATATTCATATATTAAGGTTTTAAATCAAATAATATGGCAAGAAGATTTTATATTCTTGACTTTTTGGTGAATTAAAGTGTTTTTTCAGAAATGTATTTGCAAAAAATATTTTAATAATAGCGTATTTTGAAGTGACACTTTAAAAATTAAAAAAAAAACCAAAAATTAACCGAACCATATCAATACCAAAGAGAAACCGATATGATTTGGATGGTTTAAAAAAAAATAGTTTTGGTTATACATTATAAATACCCGAAAAATTGGGATGGTATAATATTTAAAAAAATTACCGATTACAGGTGTTTCCTCCCATGCCTTTACAAGTCAACGTTGAATAACCTAGCTTCACCATATTATGAGATACTGATGTGCCGCCAAAATACGGCGCTTTTGATGCTTAAAACTTAGGGTTTTTGTATGTTCTCTGGTGCATTTTGTAGGATTTGATATGCGTACGTTCTATTTTGCAGGAAATCAGGATTCGGCACGGTTTTTGTTGAAGTTCAGCACTGCAAACTGATGTTGAGGATAAACGAGCTCATTTATGAGTTGTAGTTGTGTTCACAAGCCGTCAACAGGGGTCGTAGATGTGAACCTATGATATGCTGAAAAGTGGAAAGTACGAGCTAATAGTACAAGTTGTAGATGCATTCACGGATCTTAGATTTAAGTCGTAGATGGAAGGATTAGATGTTACAGTATTTTAGCCAAATTTCTAAGCAGCCTCAGATCAAGACTTGCAGATCGTTTGACGGATCATAGAATGTTGGTTCGTAGATGAATGACAATGTATGCAGGAAGAAACCACGAGTGAAGACCATGAGCCCATAAAACAGTTTACGACCCATAAACGGGCTCATGGAAGTTGTCGGATCCAGTATTTCTAGTTTGTTTCCAAAAGAATTTTTGATGTTTATATATAGGTTTTTAGGTTTTTCCTTTACATATGTGAGAAATATGAGAGGAAAATATTATTGAATTGTTTATTTACATGTGTATTTACATTGCTACATAAAGACCCTATTTATAGACGCTACAACCTAATCCAAATTCAACTAGGAAACAATACTATTCTTATTCCAACTCTAAATAGGACTATGTAATCCTATTCCTATTCTAACAATCCCCCTCGAGCTGGTGCATACAAATCATAAGCACCTAGCTTATTACAGATATAATTAATACAAGGACCAGTAAGGGACTTGGTGAAAATATCTGCAAGTTGATCACTCGACTTCACAAATTTTGTAACATCTTTTGAGAATATTTTTTCTCTGACAAAGTGACAATCAATCTTAATGTGCTTGGTCATTTCATGAAACACTGGATTTGAAGCAATATGAAGGGCTACTTGATTATCAAACACAAGTTCCATCTGATCAACTTGGCCAAATTTTAGCTCCCTCAATAACCGCTTGACCCAGATAAGTTCACAAGTTGTTGTAACCATTGTTCGATATTCTGCCTCTGTACTTGACCGAGCAACCACACTCTGTTTCTTTCTCTTCCACGACACCAAATTACCTCCTACTAATACACAATATCCAGATGTAGACTGCCTATCAGAGGGTGATCCTGCCTAATCAGCATTTGTATATCCTATGATATGCTCATGTCCTCGATCTTCGAAGAGGGGTCCTTTTTCGGGCGCTAACTTTATATATCGCAAAATACGAACAACTGCATCCCAATGACTATCACAAGGGGAAGTCATAAACTGACTTACAACACTCACAGGGAACAAAATGTCAGGTCTAGTCATTGTGAGATAATTTAACTTTCCCACTAGTCGTCTATACCTTTTAGGATTATTGAATGGCTCCCCCTGTTCTGGAAGCAGTTTAACATTCGGATCCATAGGAGTGTCAACAGGTCTACATCCTATCATCCCTGTCTCCTCAAGAATGTCTTAGGCATACTTGCGTTGAGAAATAATAATACCTGATCTAGACTAAGCAACCTCAATACCTAGAAAATACTTTAATCTGCCAAGGTTTTTAGTTTGGAAATACTTAAAGAGTTGTTGCTTCAAACTAGTGATACCATCTTCATCACTGCCAGTGATAACAATATCATCGACATAAACAACCAAATAAATACATAAATTTGCTGCAGAATGCCGATAAAATACAGAGTGATCAGCTTCACTACCGGTCATGCCGAACTCCTGAATAACTATGCTGAACTTTCCAAACCAGGCTCGAGGAGACTGTTTCAGACCATAGAGTGACTTGCACAATCGGCATACAAGCCTACTAAACTCCCCCCGAGCAATAAAACCAGGTGGTTGCTCCATATGGACTTCTTCTACAAGATCACCATGTGCAAAAGCATTCTTAACGTCCAACTGATGAAAAGGCCAATGACGAATAGCAACCATAGATAGAAGAATACGGACAGATGCCATTTTAGCCGCGGGAGCAAACGTATCACTAAAATCAAGCCCAAATATCTGAGTATATCCTTTGGCAACAAGGCGAGCCTTAAGTCGATCAACATGACCATCTGGACCAACTTTCACTGCATAAACCCTACAGCAACCAACAGTGGATTTACCTGGAGGAAGGGGAACAAGTTCCCAAGTACCACTTGTATGTAAAGCAAACATCTCATCAACCATTGCCTTCCTCCATCCCGAATGAGAAAGTGCTTCACTTGTAGTCTTAGGGATGGAAATAGAGGACAAACACGATACAAAAGCATAATAGGATGATGTGAGACGATGATAACCCAAGAAAGTATAATGTGGGTTAGCATTTCGAGTGGACCGTATACCTTTTTTAAGTGCACTTGGTTGGCTCGGAGCATGCAAGTCCGCAGTAGGAGCAGGGTCTGGCGCATGACATGAATCATATGGAACTGGTGCTGGACGTGGACGACGTTGATAAGTCAAGAGAGGTGGAGGTTTGGTAGGTTTCATTAGAGGTGGCATTACAATTGGAGATTCCTCAAAGGTCGGTACAGGTAGGACCTGAGGTAGAGGTAAGACCTCAGAGATATCAGGACGAACAGAGGATGTATAGTAAGGCTGAGATTCAAAAAATGTGACATCAACGAACATAAGAAACCGTTTAAGGTCAGAGGAATAACAACGATACCCTTTTTGAACTCGAGAGTAACCAAGAAAGACACATTTGAGAGCACGAGGAGCTAATTTATCTTCTCCTGGAGCTAAGTTATGAACAAAGCATGTGCTCCCAAAAAGACACGAGGAGGTATACGACGGAGATGTGACAAAGGAAACAGTATGGAATGTGGAACATGATTCTGAATAGAAAATGAGGGCATTCTATTAATTAAATAACAAGACGCGAGGACAGCAACGCCCCAAAAACGCAGCGGAACATGGGACTCAATGAGAAGAGCGCGAGCAGTTTCAATAAGATGCCTATTTTTTGTTTTGCTACATTATTTTGCTGAAGGGTATACGGACAAGATGTCTGGTGAATAATTCCTTGGTGAGTCACAAACTCCTGAAATTGAGAGGACATGTATTCTAACGCATTACCACTACGAAGAGTACGAATGGAAACATCAAATTGGTTTTGTATTTCAGCAAAAAAACTTTTAAATATAGAAAATAACTCTGAACAATCTTTCATTAAGAAAACTCAAGTACTTCTGGAATAATCATCAATGAAACTAACAAAATAGCGAAATCCTAAAGTTGAACTAACTCGACTAGGACCCCAAATATCAGAATGAACTAAAGAAAAAATAGACTCAGAACGACCCTCAATACTACGTGAAAATGTAGCACGAGTGTATTTCCCAAGTTGACTCGACTCACAATCTAATGAGGATAAACTAGAAAAACTAGGCACCATCTTTTGGAGTTTAGATAGACTAGGATGTCCCAAACATTTGTGAATTAGATCTGGAGTATCTGTGACGGAGCATGTTGTGAAGGAATTTGAAGAGGTAAAATAGTAAAGTCCTTGTGATTCATGTCCTGTGCCAATCATCTATCCATATTGCGGTCCTGCATAAGGAAAAAATCATCAAAAAAATAAATGCCACAATGTAAGTCCCACGTCAAACGACTAACATATGCCAAATTAAAAGAACCAGGAACATAAAGAACAGAATCTAAGGGGACAGAAGGTAAAGGTTGGGCTTTTCTAATCTCTTTTGGTTTTGTCTGGATCTCATTGGCCAAAGTAATAGCAAAAAGGGATTGTGAGTAAACAATATCAGATAAAAGTGTTTGGTTACCAGAATATGATCAGAAGCACCTGAGTCCATAACCCATGATCCAAGAGTACTAGACTGTGAAACACAAGCAAACGGATTGCCCAACAGGAACAATAGGTTGAGAAATCGATGCTTCTTGTGGAGACAATTGCTTAGTTGCTCGATATGAAGGAATTCATCATAATCGGCCTGAGCAATATAAGCATTACTGGATGATCGGTCAGATGGAGCAACAGAAACATTAGGCTGAGCAACAGTTTGCTTATTTGCTCAATTTCGAAGGGATTCGTTATATTCCTTTATAACAATAGGATCATAACTGGGGGATGGACCATGCAAAGTATAACATGTCACGAGTGTTTCCAGCCTTGTGACAATAACTACACTTAGAGCGAGATATTCCAGAATGGCCACCTCCTCGTCGGTTCTCCATAGTAGATGTTTGTTTATCAGTAGTTTGAGATGCAAGAAGAGAGGAGTTAATGGTGGTGATGAAACTACTTTATGACTGCGCGGTGCAGCAAGACAAAGTAAACGAGAGAATAACTCATCCATTATAGGCATGGTAGGGCTAGCTAACAACTGGTCACGCACAGAATCATGATCAGCAGGAAGTCCAGCAAGTGTAAGGACTAAAAATAATGTTTGTCTGCGCTCTTGTTGTGTTGTGACGTTCGCAGTGACTGGCATCAATGTTTCAAATTCCGCCATGACTACCTGCACTGGTCCCAAGTATGTAGAGATCAGATTCATGTTTCTTTAAGTTGGTCATTCGAGATACCACATCATAAAATCGAGATAAGTCATTAGTATATAAAGCACGAGCCTTTTCCCAAACTGAATAACATGTCTGCAATGGGCGAAACAACGGCATTAACTTGGAATCAATAGAACGCCATAGGAGACTACACAATTGAGCATCAACCCTATCTCATTGTGCTTTGGCTGTTATAGATTCCTCAGTAGCCTTTTTCTTTTCATCTACCACATTGGTGTTAAGCGGTCATGAACACCTTGAACTTTGCACCATAATCCAACTGAGGAAGCCCATGCTAAGTAGTTGGAACTACCCATTAATGGTTCTGAAGTGATCATAGGATTAGAACTTCCTATTCCTGTACTGTTGGAGCCAAACATATCGATCCCAAAGGACATCTTCTAAGGCCAAACTGTAATAAAAATCGAAAATCAAATATGTCTGCCAGAAACTAGTCAAAACAATAAAAAATATATGTGGTCTGCCTCAGAATGCAGAGGCGACCTTACTGATTGAATAAATCTACAAAAAGATGGCCGGAAAACTGCCTAGAAGAGTAAAAAAACACCAGAATCCTAATTTAGGCAACTAAATCTGACAAAAAGGGCTGGGGTTTGGTCCGAATGATTCGCCGACCCCAGCAGAAGAAGAAAAGTTGGAAAAAAGTCATTGGCAAACTCTCAAGCGCCGGCACGTGATGTAGATCTCGCCGGAAAACCAACAATTCCGGCGGCGTGAGGGCACGTGGGGTTCTGGTTGGGATGTGGTCGCCCGGGCTTCCCGAGCCTAGTGATGGCGTTGGTTTTTGCACAACACCCACAGAAACGAAGGTGACCAAAACCAGCCACCGGAATTCTTTTTTCTTTTGTCACCAATGCTCTGATACCATGTGAGAAATATGAGATGAAAATATTTATTGAATTGTTTATTTACATGTGTATTTACATTGCTATATAAAGACCCTATTTATAGAAACTACAACCTAATTTAAATCCAACTAGGAAACAATACTATTCTTATTCCAACTCTAAATAGGACTATGTAATCCTATTCCTATTCTAACATGTTATGCCACGTTTTTCAGTTTAGACTCAGTTTAACATTGTGAAACCTTAGCTTTTGATTGTTACTCCCTTTGTCCCATTTTATATCGCACTCCTTCCATTTTGGTCCATCCCAAAAAGACTGTCTTCTTACTCTAATTGAAAACAATCACTTTTAAAATTCTGTTTTTACCCTTAATGAAATGATTCTTAGCCGCACAAATATTTAAGAATGATTTTAGACCACAATTTTAAAAGTCTTCCCTCTTTCCTTAAACATCGTGTGAAGTCCAAGGGTGCCACATAAAATGGGACGGAGGGAGTAATATCTTTTGGGTGACTTTGACTTTTGAATTTCAATCGAAGCTTTCGGGTTTTCGTCTACTCTGATTGTAAGTTTATGATTGACGTTATAGCATCTATTATTGATCATCATCTTAATAACATGACTAGCTAAACCCATAACTAGGGTTGTGGGAACCACGAAGAATTAAGAAAGTAAAATCAAATAATTAGTAATCCTGGGATATTGTGCATACGTTTATTGTTTATCTCTTCATTTTGATTGTTTTTTAATGGTGGTCCATGTTAGAACTCGCCTTAATCTTACTTGCCAGACCAAGGGGGTAATGAATGGGAAAAGGGATAAATAACAGAGATTCGTAGGTGATTACACTCATCTAATTTAGCCTAAACCAACCAAGGGATGGCTAAATCTGGGACCATGGTAAGGGTTAGTAATGCATACACACGTAGATGGACCAAGTTGCATGGTGAAACTCATATATTTTGCTGGACCAAGAACTTAGGTGAACATAACTTACTAGTTATGCATCCTACACACTTCAAAAGATTACTATTATGAGGTTCTACTACGTTATGAATTCATTGGGAACACAATACTCTAGTTGCATACTTTCATTGATTTTCCAACACTCCCATGCAAGTCGATCATAGAATAGGTTTTTTATTTACTGCTTTTTATTTAATTACAAATCCCCCTTTCTAGAAATAAGCCGGTTAATAGTTCGAATTCACGCCAATTGAAAGTAAGTTTGAATCATATTTCTTGTGGGATCGACCCTAACCTTGGTTAGATTCTATATTTGATAACGGCCACTTATACTTCTTTCGAGTGGTGTAATTTGGGCGTATCAAATTTTGGCACCGTTGCCGGGAAATACAGCTTTTGGATTAGATTAATTGAGTGCTTTGACTATTAATCCTTGCTTTCCAATTTTACACTTTTTTAATTTTATTTATTCTTTTTCAATGCTTAGGTACGGTGTATGCCAAATACGCAAAGTCAAGGCAATCCCTTGACTCTTTACGATCCAGAATAACAGAGAACCTTGCATAAAATGACTCACGACATCGCTGCACATGAAGTGGACAACACAATTGACCAACTAGAATAGAGGAAAACCATGTGCGGAACAACCCCCTTTTGAATGGTCAACAAAACACACCTCAATGGATGATCATCCACCTGCACAGAGAGCTAGGGTTGGTGCATGGAATAACTTTGGACTTGATCCGAACGTTGTGGATGTCACAAGTGCCATTGTGTCACCACCACTTCCAGAGGATTCAAAGTTCACTATTTCTAGTGGGTTATTGCAGATGCTACAGAACAAATGCTTGTTTTCGGGATGCCATCTGAGGATCCATATGCTTATTTACATAACGCTGTGTTCATTTGCCAGAGTATGATGGGAAACCAAAATTTATCCATGGATAATGTTGGGCTACGTGTTTTCCGTTATCTCTTACTGGCGAGGCAACTATATGGTTATCTGAGCTCCCGTACTACTCAATTTCGACATGGCAGAGATGCAACAAGCATTTTTATAGGGATACTTTCCACGGTTGAAGAAGCTGAAGCCCAAAGATAGGATCAACAATGTCCAACAGACGTCGAGAGAGTCCATAAGTGCGATATGGGAAAGGTTCAAAAAGTACTTGAGGAGTGTCCCAGATCATCGAATCACAAAGGATTCCCAACATAAGATCTTCTACAAAGCGATGGCGGACACCATCATTAGAGGATCATTTATGGATTGCACTTATGTTGAGACTGCCCAGAGGCTCGAAAAAGTGGCAAAGACAAATAGAGCATGGGGTACTAGAGGTTCAGAAATTACAATGAGCTCCTTCTCAGTTGGGACAAGTCCAAAGCAAGTAAAACTAAATCAAGAAGTACTCCAAGAGCCAGCAAGGATAAATACAAACGTTGGTCTATTGATGAAACAGAAGCAAGAACGAGTCAATGCGGTAAGCTACCAAGGGAGTGCACCAGGATACGATGACTATAACTATGAAGAAGATACATGTTATGTCAACGAGCAGATGGAGGGTTTTCGAACCAATGCCTTAGGATCCCATAGGATAATTGCCACCAAGGTCAAGGAAATCAAAGTCGGAACTATAATAGAGACAACAATGCCAACAAGGATGGGTACTATGCTGGGAACAGAGCCCAAGACAGAGATGGTGAGTGGGTGCGAAGAGACAACTACAAGAACGAGAGTGGTGTCTACATTCCACCCAAAAATAGTGATGATGGGGAAGGAAGTTCAAGGATTGAAGAGATGCTGGATAAGCTATTAAATAAGGCTGATGCACAAGATGAGACTCTAAAAGCTATGAAAGCTGACATGGCTAGAATCCATCAGAAAATAGTGTCACACGCAGTCGACATCAAGCAGTTGGAGCAACAATTTAGCCAGGTGTTTGCAACCTTGAACCAACACCAAAAGGGTACAATGTCTAGCAATACAGTTCAAAATCCGAAGAATGATGATGGGCATTGTATGGCAGTGACTACCAAGGGGGAAAACAGACCATGGATCCACCAATGTCGGTCATGGTGGAGAATGAGGTAAATGAGGATGATGATGCGACAATGACCACTGCATAGCAAAAGATGGAGACGAAGAGCCCTTAGATAAAGAAGGGAGGGGGAAAACAGCCTCAAAAGTCTAACTCTCATGAAAAATCCTCCACCGCCTTTCCTCCAAAGGTTGAAGAAGAAGCTTGATGAGAGTAAATTTCAGAACTTCATCTCTTTGTTGAAGCAATTGTCGATCAATCTCCCCCTTATTGACGCATTGGAGCAAATGCCTGGGTACGCAAAGTTTATGAAGGATCTAGTCATGAAGAAGAGGATAGTGCGCTTAGAACTTATAGACGACATCCATCATTGCAATGCCATAGCCACTAGATCTCTTGTGCAAAAGATAGAAGATCCTGAAGCATTTACCATTCCTTGCACTGTTAGAGTGTTCAACTTTGCAAAGGCATTATGTGACTTGGAAGCTAGCATCAACCTAATGCCTCTTGCTATTAGGAGCCTCCTCTTCGACTACAATGCGGTTGCTTATGGCAATCGGACAATCAAGAAGCCCGTGGGTATTTTTTATCACATTCTAGTTCGAGTTGAGAGCTTCATATTCCCAATAGTCTTTGTTATACTTGACTGTGAGGTTGATTTTGATGTCCCTATCTTTTTGGGGAGACCATTCCTAGCTACTAGGCGGGCTCTAGTTGACATGGAACTAGGACAACTTAAGTTCAGATTAAATGATGAAGAGCTTGTCTTCCATGCCTGTCAATCCACGAAGCAACTAGATGATCGACGGGCTATCTATGTTATTAAAAGCATTGACACAGTTGAGGCCAGAGGTCCCCATTGAAGAGAGATTGGGTGTGAAGCACTAGCCGCAGTGAACATGAATTTTGGCAGCGACAGCATTCCTTAATATGACGAGATGGTCAATGCACTTCAAGGACAAGGTTTTACAAGCGTCCCCTCAAGCTGGAGTTAGACTTAAAGAGAAGAGAGACTCCACCCACTAAACCATCCATTGAGGAACCTTCGGTCTTAGAGTTGAAGGCTCTTCCATCCCATCTACATATATATATGTGTGTGTGTGTGTGTGTGTGTTCCATAGGGCCTAACCGCACTACCAGTAATCATAGCGACAGATCTTTATGAAAGATAGGTAGAGGCGTTAGTATTAGTCCCAACACACTTCAAAAGGGCCATTAGGTGGATGATAGTAGACATAATTGGCATTCCTCCAGGCATATGCACCCACAATATCCAACTCGTCCCAAATTACAAGCCAGTAATGAACACCAACAGCGTCTCAGTCCTCCCATAATAAGTTATGCTATAAGAAATCATCAACTAGTTGGATGCCGAAGTGATCTATCCTATTGCGGATAGTGAGTGGATGAGTCATGTCCAATACGTGTCAGAGAAGGGAGGTATCATTGTGGTCCCTAATGCAAATAATGAGTTTATTCATATGAGGCCAGTCACGGGTTGGAGAGCTTCCATGGACTATAGGAAACTAAATGCAACTATAGAGAAGGATCACTTCCTAATGTCATTCATGGACCAACTGTTAGATCGACTTGCAGTCAAAAGGTGGTACTATTTTCTTAATGACTATTCAGACTACAATCAGGTTTCCATTGCTCTTGAAGATTAAGAGAAAATCACGTTTACATGTCCATATGGGACATTCACTTTCAAGAGGATGCCTTTCGGATTATGTAATGCACCTGCAACGTTTCAAAGATGGATGATGCCCATTTTTTTGATATGGTGGACACAATCGAAGTATTCATGAACGCTTTCTCTGTGGTGGGCAACACTCTTGATTTGTCTGGGACATTTGCATGATGTCCTTAAGCGATGTAAAGTACGTCACCTTGTGCTTAATTGGAAAAAGTGTCACTTCAAGGTGAAAGAAGGTCTAGTTTTGTGCCACCGAATCTCCATCAAAGACATTAAGGTCGACAAAGCTTAAGTCGAGGTAATTCTGAAGCTTCATCCACCTATCTTTGTCAAGGGTGTGAAAAATTTCTTAGGGCATGCAACATTCTATAGAAGGTTCATCAAAGACTTTTGTAAAATTGTGCATCCATTATGCAAGTTGCTTGAGGAGGCAGAGTTCGTATTTGATGATGTATGCCTTAAAGCATTTGAAGGGCTGACGCAGAAGTTGATCTTGGCACCCACCATTGTTGCACCCAACTGGACTCAGCCACTCGAAATTATGTATGATGCAAGTGGGGTCGCACTTGGTATAGTATCCAATGCAGCGAAGAGAGAAGATCCTACATTCTATATACTGTGCCAGTCAAGCCCTAAATACAACACAAAGAAACTATACAATGACAGAACAAGAGTTGATTGCAGTGCTCTTTGCGTTTGAAAAGTTCAAATCCTACTTGTTGGGCACCAAAGTTATTGTTCACACCGATCATTCAAACACTTAGATATTTGATGGCGAAGAAAGACACCAAATCAAGGTTGATTACTACTGTAAGAATTTGATTTCAAGGTAATTGATAGAAAAGGGACAGAGAACTAAGTTGCAGACCATTTGTCCATACTTGAAGATGAAGCTATGGCAAAGCTCAAAGATGATATAGATATAGACGACTCATTACCAGATGAGCAAGTGTCAAGCTGCATCACATGACTTAATTTTGTAGTTTCCGGACTATGCTAATTACTTATTCGGTGATGTGGTACCTCCGAATATGACTTCCCACCAATGCCAAAGGTTAATGTCTGATGTATGAAAGTTCTTTTGGGATGAGCCTTATTTATTCGTGTCTGTGCGATGAGATTATTCATCATGGTGTACCTGAGATGGAGATGATAAGCATACTTGAAGCATGTCATTCGTCACTTGTTGGGGAGCATCAAAGTGGCAATCGGACAGCCCACAAGATCTTACAATATGGCTATTATTGGCCTACGATCCACCAAGATGCCCATAACTATGCCAAGTCTTGTGACAAGTGCCAAAGAGAAGGTGGTATTTCGAGGAAACATGAGCTCCCTCTTAATCCCATCATGGTGATCAAGTTATTTGACGCCTGGGATATTGACCTTATGGGGCCTTTTGTAGCTCAAACAAAAACATTTACATCCTAATTGTTGTGGACTATGTATCTATATCTAAATGGGTGGAAGCCATCGCACTTCCCAACAACGAAGGCAAAAGCATCACAGCATTCCTCAAAAAGAACATCTTCTCAAGATTTGATACTCCTCAGGCAATCATAAGCGATGGAGGTTCCCATTTTTGCAACAAGTTATTTGGTGCTCTTCTAGAGAAATATGGGGTGACGCACAACATTGCAACACTATACCATCCCAGCCCAGTGGGCACGTGGAAGTATCAAATCGTGAGATCAAGCAGATCCTGCAAAGACTGTGAATGCAAACTGGAAAAATTGGTCAAGGAAGCTTGATGATGCATTATGGGCATACCGGACTACATTTAAGACTCCTATAGGCATGTCTCCATATTAACTTATGTCTGGGAAGTCTTGTCACTTGCCTCTGAAGCTTGAGCACAACGTGATGTGGGCACTTAAAAAAGCTGAACTTGGATTGGGGTGATATCGGAGTTGAGCTTGAACCAACTAAATGAACTTGATGAGTTTGAAAGCATGATTTGTGAACGACTGGAATGAGAAAGTCAGTACAAGGGCATATTTGACCCTTTTGCATTTCTACTTTCCTAGCCCTTTTAGTTAATCAACATCACTTTCAGGAAGTCGCTTGAATAAATAATTAGCACTAGTTTAATTTAGACAATAGTTGATAACAAGTCTTTGTGGGACAATATTATATCATTGTTGACCACGTATACTTGTGAGTGCATTTGGGATTAGTAGGGGCACTAAGAGACTCGGACACCCGGTGCGAATCAAAAAATAAAAAATACTTGTGAGTGCATTTGGCCTCAACATGTAACATCTAACCCGACAAATTATCATTGCTTGTGAAAAAAAAAAATAGACTATCCATATCCAGAGGAATTAGGGAAAACAAATTATGAAAAGAAGGAAGCCTGAAACTGAAAAAATAGCAAAATTAGGAATATAACAGGACACCTGAATCTCTTTCTGCAAGAACCTGCTGATACTTCAAAGTGAATTCCAGAAACTCTTTTTCAGACTTAAAGGTACGTTTTACCGTCTTCCGTTTGGTTTCAGAGGCTTCCTAACACATGAATATAACCAAAAGAGTGAAGTTACAAAACATTTAGAAAAGAAGAGAACCTCCATATAGCTTGATATAAGAAACAACATCCTAAAATTTGATAGCAAGAAGAGAGAGAAAAAAAACAAAACTCATTTTTTGTAAGTAATGAAGGAAATGAAAAGGAAAAGCAGAAAAGAAGCACCCAAGAAAGCTAGAGTGTTCTTCATACTAATTTCCAGCCAAATGACTAGAAGGGTGAACCCTAGTAATAAAGGAGGAAATTTGCAGTTCATTTTAAGACCAGCTCAGGGAGTCACTGGAACTAAAGCACATAAACACATGATGGTAACTACTAAAGATGGAAAGTTACTTATAAGCAATAAAATGAGTAACCGATACTTACAGCATATTGAAATAGTAGGTTGGGAGTAGCTGACATGATTACTCTTTGTAGTGACACTAATTATGCATGTGTAAGTAGTGAACTCTGGAATTTTGAAGGATTATTTGTGTACTAAGATCTCACTTACAGCATCACTTTAGACAGCATTTCTACATTCTCCAAGAACCATCTCTTGATTTCTTTCACTTGAGAATTGCTACATATTATTCGATCAGTACTACGAGAGATAATATTTGAGTTTGCTTTGTCAATGTATTTCTTAATTTTCTTTGCAATATCAACCCATCCCACATCCTCTGTGATTTTAGGAATGATCATGATGTCCTTCTTACCTTTGACACAAACAACCCTAACATACATTGCCTCTGAATGTTGAAGTCTTGAAAAATATAATACGAGTATGTATGTTCGCCTCCATCTTCCGCATATTTTCCCTTTCAGATGCAAGTCTGAGGCACTTGCAAGACACTTAAGAATATTGGATCTTTAAAGTGATTCTACAAAGTTCTTAGTTCTTACTCCTTTGAAGATATCCTTCTACCAGAATATAAACAAGGAAGCAGTAGTAGCTTGATTCAAACATGCTTTGGTTTTCTTTTCTTTTTATGGTGGAATGTGTTGATAGCAGCACCAGAGTGAGAGTTTGCAATACTTTTTAGTTTGACGATGGTGTTCAGGTAAGTTTGTGATTTGCGCACAGCTCGATTATTTCACTGGATACTTGTATTCACTAATACTTATGCTGATATGAAGAAATTACCAAGTCTTTTTTTGGTTCCACTGAAATTTGAACGCAAGACTTCATTATTCTGCTCAACTTTATTGAGCATTAGTGTCACGGATTTAAAGTTCGACTAACACTTTCGTGCAGCACTTGACAACTTACTCACGATTCTTTCACGATATTTTAAGTTCAAGTAAGCCTCTTTTGTCTTGATCCCTAAGGAAATGCTAGATATAAGAGGACAAGAGAGCTTAAGAAAGAAGACTTGTATATTGCTTATGGAAGATTGCTTACAACTTCTTGGTTGGTTTGTACAAATTAGTGGCCCTCCTATTTATACTACTAACTAGGGGCCAAAGTGTAATTAATAATTTGTGAGAAGGAAACTGTAATTAATAATTATTGAGAAGGAAAGTGTAATTAATAATTATTCTACAAGTCCCTAAATATTTACACTTTAGTCCTTCCTCTAGAATATTCTACATATCTAGAGTCTTCTCTGAGACTCACCAAGGCTTGACTACGACATTCTAGAGTGTTCTTAAAAGTCTTCAAGGATGATATACTCTTTTCTAGAGTCTTCCACAAACCTCTCCAAGACTCTAGTTGACTCTAGATTCTTCCCTTTTCTTAATGGTCAAGTGGCGGATCGTGACATTAGGCTACACCCTTCGGTGCGAGCTTATAAGACTTTGATAACCCTTCTCTTTTTCCCTCTTCACTTCAGCTTTTGAGCGTAATTCGCTTGTGCACTTTCTAACGAGATTAAGTTCTTTTCTTTCTTTTTAGAAAACTCAGCCACACTCTGACTTCAATGACCGAGCAACCTCTACACCCTTGGTACTGCACTAAACACTTGATTACTATTGAATTTTATCTTCTATAGTTTTGCATTTCTTCCCATTCCTTCTCTTTGTATTTATTATTTACCATGGTTTCTTTTAATATCATTTCTATAACAATAAACTATTACATTGTTGATCCTAGAAATGTAAAAGTCAAAATGTGCTCCAGTTGGACGATTGTCTTCTTTTTTATGACAAAGGGAACCCACAACTGTTATCCTTTGGGTGCGCACAAGGTAAACTCCCGCTCCTATGCAATAGCTCGCAAACCACATAGGAGAGGTAACCCACACTAGGCAAGCCCAGTGCGACGAGCTTGACCCAGAAGGTCCAGTTGGATGATTTTCTGTTTTTAACTGAACCACTATTAAAGCTACCAATTAATCAAGTTTGTCAATATGTAAATTCAAGTAAACCTATAACAAATTTGAATTTTTCCTCTTTCTTTGTGTTGTTAGAGAGCCTAGTATTTTTCATAATAGCAATAGCTTTTCTATTTATTCATAGGGTAGTGTAGAAGTATTCAGAACCTCTAGGACCCAACAACCATTTAATTTTACATTGTACTGCCGTTGCTAACTCATGGGAGTATGTTTTTGTCTATACTTGGTGTTAATTGGGTAATGCCACATAGGACGAAAGAGGCCTTTGAATGCTGGTGCAATAGGAGAGTTGGTAAGGCCATCAAGCCAATTGGGAAGATGATATCTACTAGTATCTTTTGGTGTGTATGGTCAGAAAAGAACGGCAGATTTTTTGAAGGTTTATCAACTCAAAACCACTCCCTTAAGGCAAGATATCTTTTGTATCTATATAGTTGGTATAATCTTTCACCCATAGATTCCCCTGAGAACTTATCGAGCTTTGTTAGCTCCCTGATACTAGTTTTGTCATCTTCCTAACTTTTGTACTATTCAGCATCTTCTTGATGCCAGCATAAAAATTTCTTATTACTTCATCAAAAAAAATTAGCACATACTTCCCTGAAACATTACTACCCATCCCTTAATTCATATGATTTGGTTTTTGACAAGAGATGGTTTTTCTGTCACTTCCATTTTGTTTTAATCACGCAATAAAATTTTATAACATGGTCAACTGATCAAAACAGATTACTGACACGGTTTTTCTCTCATTTCCATAACCTCAGCTTAAATTACTTTGTAAATCAAATCGTGAATTATGAAGAAATGAAAGAAAAAACAACAGACCTGTAGAGAGTGGACAGAAAGAACTACTGGAACTGGAGTACCATAAGAAACTAAGATGCATACAAAAGATTAAGTTGTAATATGGGGAAGATGATCAATATAGCAGGAGACCAATTTGTCAAATGATCACAAAAGAGGACATGACTGGCACTGCACATATACCAAAATAAGAGAAATAGCCATTTTACTCCATGTGGTAGAAAACCAGAGGATCCAATTCAAGAAACGAAGGATCTACTGTGTTTATGCATAAGCATGACTAGAATGGATCAAAAAGCAGGAACACTGACAGCTAACGAACACATATAACAACATAAGTAAATTGATATTGATGTTTACTAACTACCTTTTTGTTTTCAACACTCTCTGATAATGATGTCTCCTTGACAGCTGAAATATTTTGTCTCGGGTCTCCTCCAGCTGCAGGAAAAGAAGTATCACTTAAAGCAGGCTGATTTAAGATTTAAATAACCCAAGATGAAACAATGCTGCAAGTAGAGACATCATGAAGAAAAGCAAAAAGCTACAGCAAGCCTATATCCATTCAGACATACAACATGACATGCTTTTGAAGCTCCAGCGTTTTATTATTCAAGCAAACGGAACAAAGAATAGTCTATTAAATGGTCACATCTTCCAATGTTTTTGACATGCTTGAAGATTTCAAAATGTTTCGTTTCAATTCTCCAATCTCTGTAACTCTTTTCCCTTATCTCAACAAATTTCCATCCCCATAAACCAGAATGGATTTAATATTTTCATGTAACACTCTAATAACCGATAATCCTACTGTAAACACAGAAATAACAATTCCTAATCCCAGAAATAAACTCCCAATGGTAGACATAAATTGAAGTGAGAAAGATACTTACAGTTCTCCACTCTAATGTGATCCTCTCTCACATTGGCATGGGATTTTTTACACTTACATTCTTCAAGTGGATTTAAGTGGGGACCAATTAAGTTTCCCTCGTGGTCAGGTTGTGGTGTTTTTGGAGGCAGTGGGTCAGTGGTTGAAGTGTCCCCGACGAAACCATCTGGCAATGATTCTGCCTCTGGAAGCTGATCTGCGGCAGGGTTCTCACTTTCCATGTTGAAAGTCTACAAAAGGAAAAACAAATTGATTCAATTCGAAATAGAAAGAGAAAGTGGGTTTTATTGGGGAAAACAAAAAGATGTTAGTATGTGATACTGTAGTTTAAGGAAAACAGTAGAGAGTAAATGCGTTGCAAGTATGAGAGATGTATGCTCAATGAATTTTTGGAGAGAGGGGTTGGGATTGAAGTCTATGACTGAATGCGCGGCTCCTTGCATTTATCTTCCGCTTCGACCAGCTTTCCTTTCGTCTTCAACACGTGACATTATTTTCATTTAATTACATTTCCTATATATAATTAATCATCAATCTTATGCAAAAGTAATGTTTTATAATAGTTATTAATTTATTATAACTGGACGGGGTCATTTAATAAAGTGCATTAACAAAAATAATGTATGCATTAACTTTGCATATTGGTAGTACCTTAATACACAATAGAGTACATCAGTGATATCATCGTATCCCAACGGCCAGAACCAAGCGGCGTATACCAACCCAACTGACAGAATCATAGTCGAAACCATATCATTAGTGTCAGACTGTCGGGTTGTATGTGGATGCAAGGCCTTCATGTCTGCGTTTGTATGCCCCTTGAGGCCCCATAAGCCCAGAGGGTACACCCACGCACAACCAAGGTAGTAAATGGTATCTCGGTGAAGCCCGTGTAGAACAGTGTAACCCTTGCTAGCTGGCAGTATTTGAACCCTAATCCCATGTCGGAACGTGACACTTGGTCTCAAATATCGTGTCGGCTCGTGACACCCTACCCTAGCGCCTATATATGTATATATTACAATGGGATGAATCTCCCACAAGAGAACGATTCCCCTTAATCGTGACAGGACGAGTCACTCAGTCTTGGAATGTATGTCGTGTCAGTCTGCGACACCCAATCCTGTATGCCCCACGGCACCCACTGTATAGGTAAACATGTGGCTTTGTGTGCAACAACTCTAAGGTAGTGTCGGCTTAAGCCTAAGCTAAGACCCAAAATAAATGGATAATCAGAGGTGTTTCACCCACCAATATCATACCACAGCGCTAGTGATAAACGTGATAAATTACCAAGCAACAATGTGCCGGCCCACTAGCAATGTAACAATCTCTAGAATAAGATAGTAAACCAAGGAATTAATTCATACAAATAGTCTATCATACCACAGATAGGCCAGCGAATCTCTTAGGATATAGCATACATCTCCCTAATAGAATCATATCCCCATTTCCAATTAATGTGTTGTCAAAATACAACACTTTTAATGCTTAGAACTTGGAATTTTGTGTGTTCTCAATACGATGTTAGTAGATTTGATGTATTTTTATGTTTGTTTTGCAAGATTACAGGGTTGGCACAATTTTTGGGCTAAGTGTGCAGAATTTGCTGAAGCAGAGGTTCCACGAGACCTTTTACGGGCCATAGAGAATTCTACGGGCTGTACATATAGTTTCATAGACAATTAAAGTGAAGGGTGAAATTCTGAAATTAAGTCTACGAACATGCAAACGAGCCATAGAAGACTTTACAAGTTGTAGACTTGGTGTCGTCCCCTGAGGATTAGAAAGTCAGAAATTGCTGAAAAGTCATCAAACGAAACCTCCTATGGGTCGTAGAACTTTATACAGGCCGTAGAACTTTATACGGGCCGTAGAAGGATGTTGTAGAAGTCAGCCTCAGATTTGAAGAAGCAATCCATGAAAGCCCGACTACGGGACGTAAAATGTTATACGACCCGTAGAATCTGCCGTAGAGTTTGTTGACCTAGTTATCCTATTCTATTTCGATTTTGTATTTTAAACACTAAAATATGTTTTTTAGGTAATTTTTCATAGAGGACAAAAGAAGGATGTGATAGAATATTTGAGCGCTTTGAGAAACACTTGTAAAACTTTATTTCATCTTTTGATTTCAAACTTGTGATTCTTGTTGAAGAGTCCAGATTTCTTGTACTTAATTCTCTTGTGTAAGTGCTCAATTATGTTATTCAAATTCATAAGTCTTGCATTTACACTGATCATGAGTAGCTAAATCTACAACTAGGGTTATGGGAACCATGAAGAACTAACAAGGTAAAACCGGGTAATTCACAATTGTTGAAAGGTGTGCTTGCACGTATTGATTAATTCTCTTTGTATTGAATGCTTTCTAATGTTGGCCAACAGTAGAACTTTCCTAGTGTTACTGACTGGATCAAGGTAGTCAAGAATAGGAAAAAAGATTAGTTAACAGGATTCAATTGATGTTTCTCATCTAATCAACCAAACTGGGCCAAGGGGAGGTTGTATTGGAACAATAGGTAAGGGTTAGTAATGTCACACTGCGGGGATGGACCAAATCATATAGTGGAATTTGCCTCTCGCCTGGTCCAAAGGGTTTAGTGAACTTAACTTACTATTTTGCATGCTACACAGTGGAAAAGAATTCGATTATCTGGTAATAATGAGTTAGGGAATCATGGAGAACACATTACCTTAGTTACTTTTCATACTGGTTTAACACTTGTCTTAGTATAGGATTACGTTTTATAGTTGTCACAACCCCCCCCCAATTTTGGGGAGATAAGTCGGTTAATTAACCCAAGTTGTATTGAATTCTTTTAAGTCTACCATATTCCCTATGGGATTCGACCCTAACCTTGGTTAGGTTATATATCTTGAAAATGACCGTTTTATCCTCAAAAAAGGTATAGCTTGGGTGATATCAAGATTTTGGCGTCGTTGCCATGGAATAACAGCTTGACTTGTTTAATTCAAGTAGTTTGGGAATTAATCCTTATTTCCCTTATTTTACTTTTTTTGTTGTTTTTGTTCTAATTAAGGGTAAAAGTGTAGTATATGCCCAATATGCGAAGTCGAGACATTCCCTTGACGTCGTTTGACCTAGAGATCCAGAGAAGACTAAGAAGGAAAGCCCAAGATAATGCAAACAACGTGGCAAATGCGACTTTGAACCGAAATGATAATGAGAATATGAATAATGACAATCCACCTCCTCTTGAGGACATTGGTCCACAGCCATAGGACTTCAATGCCAAAGCTTATCAATGAAACCAATAATGGTTGAACCCTATGGCTATGGATATTACTGGAGCCATTGTGTTATTGTCACTACCGGATGACACAAACTTCGTGCTTTCGAGTGGGTTGCTACAGATGCTGCGGAATCGTGGGTTGTTCGTAGGCCTATCGTTAGAGGATTTGCATAGTCATCTACACAACATTGTGTTTGTCCGTAAGAGTGTATGGGAACACATAATCTATCCATGGATACTGTAGGACTTTGTGTCTTTGCATTATCTCTGACAAGCAATGCAACACTATGGCTATCTGAGCTCCTATAGAGTTCGATCACCAGTTAGGTTGAGTTGCAGAAGGCCTTTTTAGAGAGGTACTTCCTGATATCGAAAAAGCTCAAGTTGAAAGAGCAAATCAACAACTTTGAGCAACTTCCTAGTGACTCGATCAGTACTATATGGGAGCGATTCACACAGTGCTTGAGGAGTGTCCTTGACCATAAAATTGTTGATGATGCCTTGGTGGAGATCTTCTACCATGCCCTAGATGAGAATAGTCAAGCATGTGCTGATACCATCATGAGGGGCATGTGTTTAGATCAACCATTTGCAAGGAGTATTGAGAAGCTGGAAAAGGTGGTAGAGACGAATCGTACATGGGGGCAAAGAGCCAGATCATCTACCAAAAGTTCATACTTTGTCAGTATTAGTTCGAAGCAAGATAAAATAAATAAGGAGACAATGCAAGAGCTTGACCGAATTCATACCGGCATGGAGGTGATGATGAAGAAGAATTAGGAACGAGTTAATATAGTCATTCGTCAGCCTCCACGAGCACTCATGTATGAGGATCCCTACTATGAGGAGGACACTTGCTTCATTGTTTATTGTATGGAGGGTTTTCAGACCAGCGCCTAAGGGTCTAATCAAGACTATTGGCACTAAGGTCAAGGAAACCAAGGTCAAAACTATAACAGAGATGGATCATTCAAAGACAATCGTGGAGGTTACTATGACAAGAATAGAGGCTAATATAGAGATGCAGATTAGGGTCATAGAGATGGCTACAGAAATAGTTTTTATGTACCACCACACAATCATGACATCGGTGGTAGTAGTTCCAGTGTTGAGGAGATGTTTGACCATCTGTCGAAGAAGGCTGAGACATAAGATGAGACCTTGAGGGGGATGAAATCTAACATCTCCAGCATAAATAAGAAAATCAACTCTCATTCTGTGGCTATCAAACAGTTTGAGCAATAGTTTGGTCAAGTGTGAACTCAACTCGACCAGCATCAGATAAGTACTCTGCCTAGCAATACTAGGGTCGTGAATAGGGCTTGTGGACCCAGGTAAGTTTTCTGTTTATTGGCTAAATGTAGAGGTTTCTACAACCAACTCTACTAGTTGTACCTTATTTTACGACTCGTAGAATGGTCCACGAAGCCCAGTCCCTAAGAGTAGGGTTTGGGCATTCTATGAGACCATATTTTGTGGGTTGTCAAAACCCTCTACGGCTTGTAATCAAGGTTTCGTAGAGCTGGGCCCATTAGTCTTGGACTGACCCGGTCAACATATAAATGGGGGAGTCAAATTATTTTGACCCTGTTCTTCCCCAAAATTACAAACTAAACTTGACAATCCCTACCCTTGTCCCTCCGACCACCGACGACTGGCCACCCACCTTTTTCCAGTCAACTTTTCGGCAACCCTAGAGTTCCACCTCTTCGATTTCTCCTTCAATTTTTTCATCTTGGTCATTCAATTTGGTAAGTTCTTGGTCCTAAAAAACCCTTTTAATTACCAAATTTGTGTGATTAAGTTGAAATTGATTGATAGGTATGGTAATCTAATGAATGAACCCATGTGTGCCATTGTTGTGCTTAAAATAGAATTATGAACAATAGGTGCGAAAGTTTGAATATGTGTAAAAGTCGAAAATTTTTGTGTATGGCCTTATCTTTATGTTTGAATGATGTATTTGAAAGTGATGTGGTCACATATCATTTGAATTGAATTGACTATGTGTATGAAAATTCTATGTGTGATGATATATGTGTGTAATCCGATGCTAATTCATTCAAACGGGGTCGGTTGGCTTGGGAAAACATGTAAAATGATGTTTGTGAATTAATTTGCATGTGGGGTGTTGGGTGTTTGATTAAAGTCATGTGGGTGTGTGTGTGTACTGCTTCAATGCTGAAAATTTTGTTAAAAATGTCATATAGGGTTTGTGTTGATAGGCTTAGAAACTCAGGTTACTAGCTTTTTCAATCTATGAGGATCTTTTATGGCTCGTGAAAACTTCCATAAGTCGTAGTTGCCCCTCGTATAAAAATCCAAAAACTTGAAGTTTTTGAGAACCTATCATACGAGACCTTCTACGAGTCGTAGAATATTTTCTACGACTCGTAGACAAGTCTTGTGGATCCTGGCTTGAAAAAGTTTAAACACTGGAACAGTTCTACTACTCAGTCTATGACTCGTAGATTTTTCTACGAGTCTTAGCTGGTATTGTAGATGTAATTCCAATAAGCATAGTTGGTGACCACTGTTTCTACGAGGACCCTTTATGGCTCGTTAGTTCTACTACGGCTCGTATAAGTGCCTTCGTAAACCCTTCTGTGACCAAGTTTGATTTAATTTTGCTTTTTGTTCTTCGACTTGTGGGGCTTATCATGTTTACCAAATGTCTATGTTTCAGGTACTATGGCCCCTAAGCTAAGATGTGATGTGACCCGAGCCATACAGAGGAGGCTCGGGGATGAGACATCTGGTGAGCAGGAGGCCTCCAAGACTAGTGGATCACTTGAGGAGCTCAACATCTAACCGAATTTGGATGC
Source organism: Solanum clarkiae (assembly GCA_011800125.2). NCBI lineage: Eukaryota > Viridiplantae > Streptophyta > Magnoliopsida > Solanales > Solanaceae > Solanum > Solanum clarkiae. Next base: position 11,187,169 of record JAABOM020000084.1, on the reverse strand, counting down.
TGATAGACCACAAACACGGGCTGCCCCTGACTTGGGCAGGCCTAGATGCAGGATATTTATGTTCGCACTCCCTAGTCTGATGAGGGAGGCAACAAAAATAGCAGCTCCATTCAGATGACTTCGTTCGCCGGTTAGTCAGAGTCAAGATTTGGCGATGAGTTGAAGATAGAGTCCTCTACCGTACCACCTCAGGCATCATCACCACCATCAAACGCTCTATCCAGCCATTGGTGTGTTGAGGGCATGCAGGACATCTACATAGAAGGTGTGCAGAGGAATGAGTGGAGCAAACTAGCCTGCTCTATTTTTGAGGAACCCCAGATCATCACCTCCGGACTAGACACTATCCCCTGTCCCCAGGTCACTATCAGCAGATATGGGCTCTAATGAATGGTTAAAGCACTGGGGAAGTACTTCCTGACCATGGTTTGGAAGTTCTATGCATCTTACGCTGCGACAATACACCACACTTTTCCCAAGGGGAAGAAGCCCCTCGCTCAGCCCTGGCTGACACATACTAGAGTGAGAGGATGACAAGTGGACATTTTGGAGACTACCATCTGCTGTATACTGTTCGGGCCCGAGTTCCCAGCCCCTAGATCCACAATAGAGTATGATTGCAGGTTAAGGCAGACCAGGGACAAGGCCCTGATGAGATACTAGAGCAGCAGAGCCAGCTTGATGAGATGGGTAGCAACACAGATTGCTGAGCAGGGCCTGAACCCTGTATGTGTAGCCACTTCCCCTAAGGCCATTGTGAAGTCCTTTTTTTGTTTCTCCGCTTAATTTTGGTGGGCTTGTAGGGTCACGAATTTGACCAATGCTTGCAGATAACACCTTGACACCAAACCGTGCCATTCTGGTTGCAAGCATCTTGGCTAGCTATGAGATTGATTGGACCAGCCTCATCGCAGAGTAGATTCACGAGATAGCATTGAAGAGGTCCACCTCCATCCCCTTTTCTTGCTTGATCTAGAGATTCTGCTTAGAGTCGAGGTAAGAGAGTCTACATCACCTAGACTTATTAATTGAGGTCCAACACACTTTGAATGCTAGCCTGATCAAGGCTGAGGATAATCTGGTGGCACTACAGTGAGCATCTCACCAGCCAACTCAGATATCCGAGATGTTTGTGACAAATCTATCTTCTGAGATCCACCCACCACCACTGTTGTTGCAACTACTGAGGAGAGGCCCTCAGTGACTGAGACAGATGTGGAGAGGAAGTCTACTACTACTACTACTCCTGCCCCACCAAACATCCTTACATAGAAACACCCACCGACATAGTTTATGTGTCAACGGTATCCTTATAGGCCATGGCACAACGACTGGCCTAAATTGAGTCCCAGTTGACTCAGTCACTTCAGCAGATTAGTCCTTGGGTCCGCCAGGCTATTATAGAGTCCGATAGATATATGCAGGCATTCACGGTCGCTACTATTCAGGACCAAATTATAGCCTTAGATGCCTACATCAATGCTTTTGACATGTGGATCTGGCAGAGCTTGAGCACACCATGACCAGTAGATATGACGGTCCTACAAACAAAGATCCAGCAACTCTAGGTGAACATGATAGAAGCTTTGCCTACACCGGTGGCATTCTCATATACTGTGCCCCTCGGTGCCGATGGTGGACTTTTTTTGCTTATGAGGATCCCTCACAACCTTCCCACAAGAAGAGGACCCTTCCTGATGATGATCTAGATGTAGTAATGTTGCATGTAGGGCTGAAAGAGGAGTAGGAGCTAGAGCTTGCCGTGATGCGATCAAGGCAGGATGAGGTATTGAAGTAGGCTCGAAAGCTTGAGAGAGTGAGGGGTGTTGGCCCCTCTAGACATGCTTCTTCCATTGAGGTGGCCACCAAGTAGGTTGAGGGTGGCTAGACTCAGCTAGAGACCGACGCTTAGGCACCCAGTATGTTCCTTTTGACCCTGGTGTTTTATGTTTTGGTGTGCATTGAGGACAATACACCTCTTTTTTGATGGGGTGTGGGTATTTATAATCATCAATCAAGTTTGAGTAGCCTTGGCTTGTAACTATCCCAAAATTTTAAATCCTAGGGGTTTTCTTGCGTACGTTCTTTTCCCCCATGGATATTTAATTTCTGTTAAATCGGCATGTTTAGGATGTGTAGGTTGCATTGGTAGCATATAGTACTAATATCTATGGCATATATGTGTTTTTGTGCTTTTGTATAAAAAAATGATACCCACCAGAATGTTGTTAGTTAGTCTTGATAGCAACCATGCATGTTTGATTGTATTGACAGTGCTGGTTCTGATTAGTGAGATAAACTTGAGATGAAAAACATGATCTGAGAGTTTGTGTTAATAGTGTAGTCAGTGTCATGTGAGTGTGAGCTTACTTTGCTAAATTCATATATTGTCCTATAATTCAGAACTTGCCCTGTTACTCTGACTTAGACTGTAGGTTAGTTGGTTAAGAAAAGATCTTAGGCCATTGTTCATAATCGTCCACTTAGTCTAAATAACCAACCAAATGTGTGAAATATCCCTTGATCTTAGTGTTTGATCCTTACGTGCACCTTTTTTGTTGTACAAAACCAAAGTTACCTAGCCTTATTAAATGTAAAATCCTGAAATTAGCCCTAGTCTTTCCTTGAACATCATGCACCTTGACTGAGGCAAAAAGCCTAAGTTGAGGGTGGCTACTTAAAGTGGCCTTGGTTCCTAGGTTGGATATTGTGCATCTCGACTCAGGCCAAAAATCTAAGTTGAGGGTGACTGGTATAATGGTAAATACAAAATAAAGGGGAAAACTACTGATACATGGAAAAGGAGATAAAAATATGTGTTGGGTGCAAGAAAAATGAGTGATATCCAAGTAATGAGCTAAAAAGAAAAATGATATGAAAATACAAGGCAATTAGCTGAAAAATGAGAATAAGGCACCCAAAAAATCTTGAAATAGGATAAAGGAGGATGAGATGAAAAAGAACAGTATTAGTAAGACAAAAGTGTAGAAAAAAGGAGGGACTTTAGTCATATGTTCCCGAAACGTCATACCAAAGCCCCTTGAGCCTATGTTACTAGCCAATAATGTCGTCAAGTGATCCTAGCCCAAGTAATCAAAGGTCATAGTCATGAGTATAGGGGCAAGCATATGATATTGAGCATGGTATTGGAATATCTTTTGAGAGAGTGGTCGATTTTTCATAGTCCCAAGCATTGAATCTGGAAATATCATTATAAGAGAGATATAAGACTTCTTTCTATGAGGGTACCTGCATTGCACTGTTGACATTAGGCTAACTCAATGATTGTGGCTTAATGATTATTACCTTGCTTGTCATAGTTGCGCTATCACATATGTTGATTTATGTTGGCTTGATGGATAACTATCTAAAGTGTTTTTAAAGTGGTGTGAGTATATGTGCCTCAGTTTGATATGATGTATGCCGTTATATTAAGGTCTATGTGTTACTGTGCTGCTTATATAGATTGAGTTCGTCGCTTGAGGACAAGCAACAATTTTAAGTTCAGGGTGTTGATGTGTTGTCAAAATATAATACTTTTGATACTTAAAACTTTGAATTTTGTGTGTGCTCAATGTGATGTTAGTAGATTTGATGTGTTCGTTTGTTTGCTTTTTAAGATTACAGGGTTGGCATAATTTTTGGGATAAGTGTGTAGAATTCACTGAAGTAGAGGTTCACGAGACCTTTTATGGCCGTCGAGAATTCTACAGGCCATAGAGAAGTTTTGTATATAATTCCAGTGAAGGGTAATTTTCTAAAATTAAGTCTACAAATATGCAAACGAGCCGTAGAGGATATTACGAGCCATAGACTTGGTGTTGGGTCCTGAGGATTAGAAAGTGAGGAGTTGCTGAAAAGTCATCAGATGAAACCCCTATGGTCTGTAGAACTTTTTATGAGTCATAGAAGGGTGTCGTAGAAGCCAGTTCCATATTTGTAGAAGCAATCCATGAAAGCGCGATTGCGGGCCATAAAACATTATACAACCCGTAGAAGCTCCTGTAGAGTCTGCCGACCCAGTTCTCCTAATCCATTTTGGTTTTGTATTTTATAGTCTATAAATAGGTTTTTAGGTTAGTTTTCAGAAGGAACGTGACAGAATAATAGAGTACAATAACGATCTTGAGAGAAACACTTGTAAAACTTTATTTCGTTTTCAATTTCAATCTTGTGATTCTTGGTGAAGGGTTTTGATTCCTAGTGTTTAATTCTCTTGTGTAAGTACTTAATTATGTTATTCAAATTCATAAGTGTTGCATCTACACTAGTCATGAGTAATTAAATCCACAACTCGGGTTGTGGGAACCATGAAGAACTAACAAGGTAAAACTAGATAATTCGTAATGCATCAAAGGTGTGCATGCATGTATTAGTTA
>JAABOM020000084.1:11160108-11179548 GCA_011800125.2 Solanum clarkiae | reverse complement strand
AATAAAACAGAGGAAACTCTGCCAAAATTTTGGCAGGTTTCCAAGTCGGATAAATTGAGAAATTCAGGTTAGTATGTATCTAAGTGCCCCTATCGGGCACTGGTCACAACCCTAGGATTGGGCTGTGACAAGATATTGAGTATATAAGTAACTATGTCTTACCTACTAATGATGCGCGTTTTAATGCCATGAGGGCATAGGCCCAAAGCGTTCAATATCACTAACGGGCTGGGCTATTATAGATGGTATCAGAGTCACTCCTATGTCAGCCTTGTTAATGTGGGTTAGAGTTCAATTGAGTTTAGGCGAATCCCGATGCAGCAGGGCAAATGTCACTGTTGAGGCTAATCAAATCTCATACGTTAGGAAAACTTTAGTGAAGTCGTTGAGTCTATAAAAGGGGTGTATGTAACAACCCATCTTGAAATGAGAAGCCCTACATTGATTAAAACAAAGGAGAAATATTGTTTGTCTGCTTAATAAGATAAATGTTACAAAAAAAAAGTCTTTCAACGACCATTTATTAATGAAGGGATGAATTCGGTTCTTATAAATACAGTTATATTGACCACAAATTTTTTAGTCGTTATAAATATACTTATAGTAATCAAATTTTTTCCATCGTTATAAATATATATACTGACCAAATTTTTTTTTGTAATTATAAATACACTTATAGTGACCAATTCTTTTTGGTCGTTATAAATATACTTATAGTGACTAATTTTTTTTGTTGTTAAAGATATATTTTAATCAAACACTAACGAGGGGATAAATTTGATCGTTAAAAAGTATAACATCCCATTGTTAAAACATATTAGTTAGTGTAAAAATATGTTTTAATTAATATGAGTACAAAGAGATCAGACCAAATCATATTATAAGTATAACAAGTAGCGTTTTGTTAGTCATTCCATCATTTTGATAAGAATCTTCCATCTTTTATAATTTTGTTTATTTCATAAAAAAGTTTAATAAAAAGAAAAAAATATTAATGTATTTTCTAATAACTCTATTAATCATTTTTATTATAGTCAATTATATAAGCTTTTGAAATATTATAGAAGCATTTAGTTACAATATTTTTGGCACAATTTCTTTTAACTTAAATATTTGCTTGATATAGTTTCTATATATGTTTTTAGTTTGAGAGAAAATTTATTCATCTTTACTTGACCTTTTTGAAGATGCAAGACTAAGTAGGTCAAAACAAAAAATTGTAATGAAACAAAAATTAAAAATATAAATAATAATATTAAATATATAATTATGAGCTTATGAAATTAATTTAATGTAGAAAAGTTATATAGATTTGGTAGTGAGTAAGTTTCTCAAGAGGGTAGATGTTTCTCCACTTGCAAATTACCTCGATCAATAGACTTAAGAATTAGTATTCAATAATAATGTTTCTTCTAACAAAAAAAAAAACATATTGTGTCCACCTTTTTTTTCATTATTTGTTGTGAAACTAATAGGTGTATACAAAGAAGAATCATTCGTTTGAGTTAGATATGTATAAGCTGAAATTTTATAAACAAAAAATTTTAAAAACTTTACATGACATATAATCAACTACTAATTAATTAGGAAATCATGATTTTTGTTATTATTTAAAATTTAAGATTATATAATTGATTTAATTTGTATCTCATAATAATTTTAATGATATTGACTTATTTATATTAGGTGAATACCATTAGTATAAAAAGTGAAACTAAAAGAAGTTGGGGGATTTTATCCATGAAAACTCAATAATTTAAAGTTGCAAAATACAAAACAAACAACTTTATGTTTATAACTAAAAAGCCCAACTTTCTTTTTATTTGGTTATAAGAATAGAAACAAATTTTATATTTCATTGTGGTTAATCTTTGATATTGTGTAAAAAGATAATAGTTACTAGGAGTGTTACTAATAACTTTACATGAAGTTTTTGTACTTGTCTTTTGACAGATCATGCAATTTGAAGAACTCATCCTCAGAGAAAGTGTAAAGAAGTATAAGCAATGGAAAATTTTGAAGCATAGGAAGAATGCGTTTCATATTGCAGAAATTGTTTAAAGATATTCTAGTTTTTCTTTTACTAAGAGTTAAAAAATATAATATCATATAATTTGTATATCTATATTTTTTTAATGTTATACAAGATCATTCTTTATAATTAACTATGAAATTTTATATGAATATAATCAATTTGTATGTTTTTATATGTGCACGTATTTGTATATGTGTGTCTATATATGTACTTTTACTGATCTGATTTGTGGTTATAATGAATGTTTTACTAATTAGAACTGAAGGGGAGCCGTGGAATAACTGGTAAGTTGTTGTCACGTGACAAGGAGATCACGGGTTCAAACCTTGGTAATATCCTCTGGCATACCAGGTAAGGCTACATATAATAGATCCTTGTGATTGGGCCCTTCCTCATAAGTGCAATGGGCTTGCCTTTTTTTAATAACTAGAATATCAATTAGTGCAGGGAAAATGTGATTGTTGAAAAGAGCATTTTTATTTAATGATCGGATTTTTGTCATCGTTAAAGCTTTTTCAACGATCGAATTTAATGCGATTGCTATTTTTTATTTAATGATGGAGCGTTTAATGACTGGATGTTCACCGGTCGTCATTAACTAATAACGAGTGAATTTATACTTTTGCGACCAAATTTTTCCTTGTTAAAGACCCATTTTTTGCAGTAATAAATAGGCCTTACCTAATAGTGACGTATTTTAAAACAGTGAAGGCGCAGGCCCCAAACAAACAATATCACTAGCGGGCTAAACTATTAGAGGATGTTGTAAGGACCCTCAGGTTAGAAGCCTAAAAGTGCAGAAAAAGGTAAATTGGAAATGCTCTGGGCTCATTTCACGCACCTAGTCATGACCCATGTTCTAAACCATGACCAGTAGACCAGGCTTATGAATAGGGGGCTTCAGGATTAGGGGAATTTGTTAAGGGTTACGAGGACCATCTATGACCCATGGAAGGAAACAAAGATCGTAGATCGAATCTAGGGGTGAGTTCGAGACATGAAGGAAATTTGGGATTTCTGGAAGGTGACCCACGACCAATAGGACGACCCATAGTCCTGTTTATGGTCCATGGTTAGCCTTCGTGAATGGGTCCTTGAGAACCAAAAATTTTACTAATTGTGGAATGACTCCACAAAGTAATCCACGACTCTTGGATTGATATATGACCTGTGAAAAGGTGTTGTGATTTGAAAGGTTGGTAACCAGTCTCTAAAGATTGGAAAAGAAGAATAGGACGACATGAACCACAGCTTGTGGTTCAATCCATGACCCATAATCGGGGTCTCGTGGTTCCCGTCTGACAGTTTTAATGAAGAGCATTTTCATCTTTTTTTCGAATTCTAGACTTAAACTACGTCATTTATGTGATTCTTTAAGCTTCTAAACATATGGCACGACCCAAGCCTAGGGTCTTAACATGACATGATGAATGAGAAGTCCAAAGATAACCCAAACAAGCCTCTTGATTGTAACATGCACATATCCTTGGTTGCCGAAACAAAGTTAAATAATAACAAGATTCAATTAAATAAAGGGGGAAAATGGGACAAAGGGGAGTCTTTGATATACATAGAAACATAAGGAGAGTTAAGCTTGAAAGCATATACAAACTTATATCCAACAACACCTCTACTTTAAAATGGAGCAGGGATCAAGACACTTCCCGGGCTCACCCTCATAACAGTAAGTATCTGACATAAAAAAGAAGTCTCAACATAACATGAAATAATTATATATTTTCCTTGGAGATTACGACTCACCCAAAGCTTTCTTCCAAGAACCGAACTAGCCACAAGGAGGAGGAGGATTAAAAGGTGCTCTGATTTCTACATGGTGATATCATGTAGGCATAGAGTATGTGTTAGTACGTTTGAATGCACTAAGTATGCTGGGTGCAATGTAACTGAGACGTAAACCAATGTATTCAAAATGTATAATCATAATCAATATATATGTATAATCTCAATATGACATACATGATTAATACTTGTAATAAATATGACTGTGAAGCATTTAAATTGCATAATATATTATACATATGTGGGAGGAGATCTGAACCGACATAGACCAAGCAGCTACAACCTGGAATCCGAGGCATGACACCCCCTCGGTACAGGTGACCGAGCATGATACCCCCGGCGAAATATGGTCCACTTCCACAGCAAACCAAACATGATAAAGTGCACTAGATGGATCCACTAGTATAGCGAGGATAATATATAATCCTATAGTGGCACATAGTTTAGAGACTAAAGTCTTTATATAAGGACCCCTTGAGTCGAGCCCTCATCTTTAGCCTTAATGGTGCTAAGTCAAATCCCACAGAATACTTGAAATAGTCTTAACTTTAATAACTTGTAGGAAACATGATAACATGACATGAGTAGCTTTTAATATACTTAACCTCTTGGTATACGACTCGTAGTGCCTTCTCATAATCCACCCTTGCATTTAATGGTCCAATTTCAATCAACACTATTAATCACTACGAGGCCCACTTTTACGAGTCGTAGTGAGGACTACGACCCATATCCTGGGCTCGTATGGTTGAACTTCAATTTCTCAAATTTTGATTTTGGAAACTTTTAGTCGCTATGATCATCCCCTACGACTCAGGGTGGGTCTTATAGGTCCTCAAATTCAACAAAATCTGCTATTTTTCTCAAAATCAGGCCAACCTGTATTTTCTGCAAAAATAAACATAAGATACATAAAAAGTCGCATTAAAAACACATAAAATCCCTTATTTTAGACACTAAATGTGTTGTATTTTGACAGCAGATCAACACACTCAACGTAGAATTGTTGCTTGTCCTCAAGCGACGACTCCATCTAGAAAAATAATGAGAAATACATAGTAATCATCCTACTGGCATATACCTTACTCAATTTCAACTCAGGTACCTAGACTAGCATTTTCAAAACATGATCATGTAGCTACTAAGCAAACCACAATACATTGAACCATTTGGCAATCCAACTATGATAAGTTAAGGAGTATCAACAATTCATACTCACTGAATAAGTGAAATGCTAACCATGCAATGCAAATGCCCTCACAGAAAAGAAATCCCCTTTTTCACTTAATATGCCTTCTAAGTTGTTCAAGGGACTGTGCAAGCAAAGTGACTCTCACAAATGAGATTCATGCGTGATGACCAGTACCACAAGGTTACCCATATAAAAAAAACTGTTGACTAGTTGGATCAGGTTCACTTTAGGACTTCATAGGCTTGTAACGTGGGCTCATGGGGCTTTGGTATTACATTTTGGGCAATTAGTGACTAAAGGCCAACCTTGAACCATGCTTTTCAGCACTTACCTTAAGACCTCAACCATTTCCACTTTGTTTTTCCTTTTTCATTTTCAAGCTTTTTCAGGTACTTTCTTTTCGTTTTTCAGCTTGTGTCTTATTTTCAAACTCATTTTGCTTTTTACTCATTCTAATGCATCTTTTCCTCTTTCTCTCTTACCTAGTACATGAGTTTCCATTCTTTCTTATATTCCAAACTTCTCACCTTATTTTATCTAGTATACCACAATAGAGGCCACCCTCGACTTAGGCGTTTAGCCTGAGATGAAGTACACAATATCCACTCCCTAAACCAGGGCCACTTTTGGTAGCCACCTCAACTTAGACTTTTTGCCTCAATCAAGGTTCATAGTGTTCAAGGATAGGCCAGGGCCAATATCAAGATATTTTACAAGACAAGGTTAGGCTAGCTAGGTACTAAGAAATAAAAGGTTCATGCAAGGCTCAAACATTTGGAACAAGGGGTAAACTCTTACATTTGGTGGGTCATTTAGGCAATAGTGGACTAAATTAAAGAACAATGGCCTAAGGTCCCTTCCTGATCCACACAATCTCCATCCAACTCAGAGTAACAAGGCAAGTTTTGAATTAGTAAACAATGCATGAGCATAACAAAATTAGCTCACACACATATGACATTGCATACATAGCAAACATAGATTCCAGATCATGATTCAAGCATCAACTTGCCTTCACTTAATCAGAACAAACATTGTCAAACCATTCACACATGCAAGATTCCAAAAATAACTACAAAGCACAAAAATTTTGTGTGTACCAATTTTCTAAAAGCAATTGATAAAACCATTTAAAACGATTTACAAGCCAAAGTTTAACCACCATATATCAAGCAAATTATCTAAAACACCTAAAACGTGTAGGTTCAACATAAAAAGAATCATGCACAAGACAAAAGAACACGGCAAGAAAACCTTGGGATATCACAACTAGGATAGTTATGGACTAAAGGCTACTCAGACTTCACCCTAGTCCATAACAACCCACACCCTTCTAAACAAAGTGTATTTTGTCCTTAAATATACATAACAAAACAATACTAGAAACAGGAGCGGTCAAAAATAGCAAACATCAAGAGGTGCTCAAGCATTGGCATCTGACTTGTCATGAGTGGCTCCCTCCTCCGGAGTGGTCTGGGCTGCAGCTGTGCTAGATGTGCCAATGTGTAGCACCCTATCTCGTTCTTATGTCTACTGCTACTCCGCCTCCTCTCTAGCTGTCCACGCAGTATATCCAATGATTTTCTCCTCCAACTCCTCTTCCTCCTTGGACATCCTCTGCCACTTATACCTACCTCTGTATCAGTCTCCTCTATCGGCCTTTTCCTGGGAGCATGCAGTGGATTGTCTGAAGCAAATAGATCATTCAAGTCTTCGGCCATAGGTGCTTGCTTCGAGCTGTAATCGGGGCTGCTAGTAATGCAGTCAAGTCGGCCTTAGACTTTGTCAACTCCTGCTGAAAGGTTGACACATCTGTAGACTAGATCCCATCAAGTCTCTTCTGAACTCTGGCCTCAAAAGCATCGAACCCGGGCATCCACTTTAGCAATCATCTTGTCCATAACTGAGATGGTGAACACCTTGGATCTCTCCTACGATGCCTGAACTGTTTGTCGGACCTAGGGCTTCATCTGCTGCATCAACTGAGCTAGCTGAGCCTTTGTCCTGAATAACCAGCGAACCATACCCTTAAAAGAAATAGCAGACATAATTGGAAAGTCTGCAAGAGGAACCTGAGGTGTAGATGGCTCTAGCACAGGTGCAGCTGTGGAGGGACCCATCTCGATGTCAGCTACTGCAAGCTGCTCTGGTGCAGCTGGAGTGATGGTAGTGGCAGCTGAAATCGAACCCTCTGCAGATAGCTCAGGAGCAAAAGGCTCAGGCATAGGAGGAGTTGCTGCCCTCTGGAGTGCCATCGGATTCTCATCAGCCATGATCAGGCTTGGATCCATGGTGTGGAGGGCCTCAACAAGTGGATCAAGATGGAGAAAGACTCACACCCCGGACTCTATGCATAATTTGTAGATCATGATTGGAAAAGGCATTCATGTGTTCCTTCGGAGTGCTAACTCATGAATTTGCTCGGCCATCACACGAGCCCAATAAATATCATAGCCAGCTAAGATTCTAGCTAGCAGAACCGCTCGCTCCAAGTTATGACATTTATTTATAAAGGTGGGTCGGATGTGAACCCAGATGATAGACCACCAAAATTTGGCTAGGAAAGGGAGATATGACTTCACGATGGGCTCTGTGCATATAGTGACCAATCTAAGCTTGGGGCCACTCTCTGCTATCTGGACGGCCACCCATCTCAAGAGCTCGGTCTTTTGGTCCGTATTCTTTCCAGTCACAACATGTCTCATCTTGTCTATCCAATTGTCGTACTCGGCTGTGGACTCCGATGCTCTACAAGTAGGCCCAAACTGTACTTGGCGGATGGTTTCCTCTTAAATGTCCACTTGCTAGCCTCGAACTAGAACCTCTACTCAAGGGATTTCTACACTTTTGGAAGATCCTGTAGAATAGTAGTGACATAAGCAACGTAAAACTCCCATATTAGAAGTGGGGCGTACTTGCCCAGCTTTACCGTCAGCCACCTAAGCCCATGCTTATCTATCTCAACCTCCAAAGCAGGGATATGACTCAGACCTGAATTTACTTGTCGGGGCTCCTTGTAAGATGATCTCACGGTCTTTCCCTACCCCTTAGGCTCCAACCTCTGTCTATATATGGACTTCATGCCCACGATCCCTTGTCAATGATACTGAGGATATGTATCAGAAATAGATTGGGAAATCAAGTACTAGGCTGCTCCTCTGTCCAGGGGGACATCATCTGACTCAGACCAATCTTCGCTTCCCTCCTCGTCAGACTGGGAGGTACTCTCAACCTGCATAGGGGTGTGAGCAGCACGAGCTCTAGTTTGAGGCTCTTGTGCCTCAGGGTCTATCCTGACATAATGGACCTCATTTGACCTATCTGACTACATGGCGTCTGAAGCTTGATGTCTAAGCCCCCTGTTGAAGGCCTGGATAGTAGCGTTCCTATTTTTGGGAGCCATTGTACATGAAATTATCATCATAAACCCATAATTAGCCCCAAATGTTCTAGACAAACCATAAAATAGATAAAAGAACGGAAAGAAATAAAAGCAAAAGGAAAATACACATCAAAATCAACACTGCATTAGTTGCAGATTGTAGGTACGAGGCCTTGGTATGACTCATAGTGGATACTATGAGTCGTACTATGGTCTCATAGTCCATAGGAACTTTGCCAAAGTTTATGCTAAAATCAAGTACGAGGCTTAGTTACGACTCGTAGCCATGGCTACGGGTCATAGACTGGCTAGTACCAAATTTCAATAACCAAATTTAACACAGGGAAAGTTCACGAGACCCTACTACGGTTCATAGTGGGCACTATGACTCGTAGGTAGGTCTCATATGGTAAGTGTTAAGGATCCTTAGGCTAGTGTTATTCCCTACGACGGGTAACTACTGCCCATAGATCCTTCAACGAGTCGTAGGAGACCCTCATAGCAGAGAATCATAGGTACCTAAGGTACCTATCACATCACCATACAGACTTCAAACCATAACAACTCAATAATTTAAACAGCATCAAAGCAATTTCTCAATCTACACATTAAGCACAACATGATACAAACCCTAATCACGATATTCAATTCAACCTAACCAAAATCACACCCAACAATACAAAATCAAAAATTAACCCTCCAAAACATTCAAGAACATCAATATTATCATTTCCATAAACTACAACAAAATCATTCATCTCACACATGAATGTTCAGGGGATTGGGTTTACAAGAACATCAAGAATTCACTCAAACCACCATTTTCAACAAAATCACCATACCCAATACGACAATTCATGTTACCATGATTTAGTCAATCAACTAACCATCACAAACTCATTCCATACATTTAATCAACACACATAGCAAGGCATGATCAAAACCAAGCAACAAGGGCAATTTCCACTCTCTTTCAATCAAGCTAACCCTAACATGTACTCTATATTAATTTACACACCAATGGCAATGAATAATGGTAAACTTGATTCCAACACAAAATTAATTCATCCATATCATATATTAAAGTATAGGATTAAAGTAAACCAAGATACATACCATATGTGTGAAAATTATAGTGAATAAACCGAGAAGAAAGGAGCCCAAGAAAAACCCTAGAGTCAGAAACTTGCCAAAAAAACTAATGTGGGCTAGCCGAACAATCATCAAAAATACATTGGAATAGTGGAGGAAATGATTTGGGAAAGGTTTTGGGAAGATTTAGGGTGTTAATTAGGAGTTTTAAGGCCTAAATATGATTTTTGGCCTTTAAAATACCTAAGCGGGCTGACTTAAAAATCCGTCGGGTCTACAAAACCTCGACTATGGGTCGTAGTCCTAACTATGACTCGTAGGTCTTGGTCTCATAGACAACTTAATACTTAGAAAAATTTCAGAAGCGTACTTGAGCACTACGGACCTCATTTACTACTCGTAGTTCGAAGTATGAGTCATAAAGTTGGCTTGTAGTGGGAGTACACACTTCAATCAACACCGATATCCTCTACGAGGCATGACTATGAGTCGTAGTGTGTACTATGCCTCGTAGGCTTGGTCGTAGAGGCTACTTCCAATGCTATGTTCTACAAACTTTCTGAACTTGTTCAATACCTGCAAACCTTGATCTCAAAATACACCATTATCTAAACATACAATTGATTCAACGTCATAAAAGAAAAAATCAAACCTAGATCAAACCACTACCTAAGAATCCACAGAATACCAATTAAACCAAAAAACAAACAAAATCATTTAAAAACACCTGGGTTGCCTCCTAAGTAGCGTCTTATTTAACGTCGTGGCATAACTTATTAATCTTGAGTACTCAGAATTCCTCAAACTGTGATGTCCCTCCTTCACAAGGATTTTCTTTGTTCAACACACTACGCTGAAACTGTTCAAATTGTATAGAAACAAGTTCGAATTTATTATTGAGTTGTTGAATTACCGACGAATGTTGGTCAACTTTATGGTTTACCTTAATAACATCGAACTTGACTTCTGGCAAGATTTTCTCTTGTGCATCCATTCTCTCCATTAGCTTGGCAAACATGTTCTCAATCTTAGAGGTTCCATCTCCAACGCATTTGTTATGAGGCAATATGAACCATATGTTCGCACCACTTTCTCCCTCTTAGCTTGATTTATCACCGAATGTACTCATGTGGGCAGCTTGTTGCTCATGCATAGGCTTGTATACTTGATCGATAGCAACCAGTTTGTTCATATGTTCGGCAACTTCTGCAAATGGTTTCCTTAGGAAGGCCATGTATTCTCCTCCTAGTAGAGCATCAGCCTAACCCTGTTGTTCTGAATTCATACTTCTATAAAACTTGCCACCAATGATTCATCTGAAAGACCATGAGCCTAAGCTTTTCCCAAGCATTCCTTATATTATTCCTATGTCATACTTAGCGAATGACCTGTAACTCGCTGGAAGTTGAGAACTCAGTCTTGAAGTTTAAATTTGTTTGGCTTAACATAGAACCTTGCTAGGAAAGTCTCTTCACCTCCGCCCAGCTTAAGAACACATCTTGAGGGATTTCAGACCATCAGATAGCAGCATCACTTCTAAGAGTCATTGGGAAAACTTGAAGTACCATGACATCCATAGTTGGATGTTGTGTTCCCAAAATGTCCCTACACACTTGTGCAAATTTCTGCAGATGATCATGAGGATCTTCTGATGGATGACTGTAGAATAGCACATGCCTTTGCAATAATTAGAGTAGATCACTTGTGAGGAGGAGCTTCTCTTCAGCCATTGCTTAACAGCTTGTTGGATGCTTGTATTGGCTGAAGCAAAAAGGGTAACACCACAATGTACCTGTATAAAAGAAAGACTAACAAAACAAAAGGTAAAATACAAGAGAATTAAGCAATCAACACTTGTATTAACTACTAGTAAAATCAAGTCCAAACCTCATTGTATTCCCTGACAATGATGCTATTAATTTTGATCATACTCAAACAGTACCTCTCACTTTGAGGATAAAGAAAGTGATTACTTGGTCAAGTCTTAGTCTGGTATACCACTCGTAGTGCCTTCTTGTAATCCACCCTTGCATTTCTTGGTCAAATTTCAATCATCACTGTTGATCACTAAGAGGCCCCCTTCTATGAGTCGTAGTGAGGACTACGACCCGTGCCCTGGGCTCATATGGCAAAACTTTAATTTCTCATATTTTGATTTTGGAAACTGTTAATTGTTATGATCATCCCCTACGACTCGTGGCTTGAGCTTCAACTCGTAGTGAGTCTTGTAGGTCCTCAAATTCAACAAAATCTACTATTTTCCCCCAAAATCATACCAACCTGTATGTTCTGCAAAAATAAACACAAAACACATAAAAACCATAAAAAGATGCATTGAGAATACACAAAATCCCTTATTTTAGGCACCAAATGTGTTGTATTTACAGCACATCACTTTTCAACCTCACTTTCTCCAAAGCTTCAACAACCAAATCCGGGCTTAACAAAACTATCTCAACCACATCAAACCACCCACAAATACACCTCTCTCAAGTCTCTATACATTTGTAAAAATCGGGAAGAATCGAATAGGATGAATCATGTGCCTTGTTCAAAATTACATCCTTCAACCCATCAACATTAAGCACACATAACCTACCTTGGTACCTAAGGGCACTATCTTCCCCTTAGGAGAAAATCTCCACTTTACCATCCTTCACCAAACACTTCAACTCTAGCAAGGTGTGGTCAAGGTCTTGCTTTGACTTGACTTCCTCAATTATAGAAGATTTGGAACCATTATCAATCACTACTCCACCATTTTCAACTTCATTCGATCTAACCCTCAACCTAGCCAACCGGTGAGCTTCTCTAGCCACTTCCTTGTTTCCATCATCAATATTTACTAGACTACCTATGGATACTCTACTTAGAGCATTGGCCATAACATCAGCTTTTTCAGGATGATAGTGCACGCTTATTTCATAATCCTTAAAGAGTTCTAACCACCTTCTTTGTCTCAAGTTAAGATATTTTTGTTTGAACACATATTGGAGACTCTTGTGGTCGGAAAACACATCTACATGAATCCCATACAAATAATGACGATAAATTTTCAAAGCAAACACCACGGCCGCCAATTTAAGATCATGGATGGGATAATTTCACTCGCGCACCATAAGTTGCCTAGAAGCATATGCTATAACCTTGCCATTTTGCACCAAAACACAAACCAAACCAATTCTTGAGGCAACACAATAAACCACAAACCCTTCTAACCCTTCTGGTAAAGCCAAAATAGGGGCGAGATGAGCTTTGTCTTTCAAAGTTTATAAACGCATTTCACATTCATCGGTCTAAACAAGTTTTGCCTTCTTTTAAGTCAACTTGGTCATAGGGAAAGCAATATAATAGAAACCATTCACAATCCTCCGGTAGTAACCTGCCAAACCCAAGAAACTCCTAATATCCATCAGAGTCAAGGGCCTAGGCCAATTTCTTATCACCTTCCTCTTCTTAGGATCCACCTTAATGCCATCACTTGACACCACATGCCCTAGAAAAGTAACCTCTTTCAACCAACATTCACACTTTTCATATTTAACAAGCAACCTCTCATCCCTCTAGATTTGCAACACTACCCTCAAGTGATTCACATGTTCTTCATCACTTCGGGAATAAATCTATATATCATCAATAAAGACCATCACAAAAAAGTCAAGGTAAGGTTCAAAGACCCTATTCATCATATCCATAAATATAGCCAGTGCATCGGTCAAGCCAAAAGATATTACTGAAAATTCAAAATGCCCATACCTATTCTGAAAAGTCGTCTTGGGAATATCAAACTCCCTCACTCTCACTTGGTGGTATCCGAATCGAAGATCCATCTTAGAAAAGTGACTAGCCCTTTGTAGTAGATCAAAAAGGTCATCTATCCTTGGTAGTGGATACTTGTTCTTTACAGTGACTCTGTTAAGTTAGTGGTAATCAATGCACATTCTAAGAGAACCATCGTTTTTTTTTACAAACAACACTGGTGCACCACAAGGTGACTTGTATGCCTTATGAAACCCTTCTCTAACAAATACCTTAATTGATCCTTCAACTCCTTCAATTCTGCTAGGGCCATACGATAAGGGGGAATGAAAATGGGTTGTATATCACGAAGTACTCTATACCAAAGTCTATTTCCCTTTCAGGAGGAACACAGGAAAGCTCATCAAAAAAAACATTAAGAAACATATTGACCACCGAAACCGATTCAACAGGAAAGACTCTAGACTCAACATCCCTAACCATTACAAAATGGTAAATGTAACCCTTAGAAATCGGTGTTTAGGCTTTAAGACAAGAAATGAATCTCCCTTGACCACCACATTATGACTTTCCCACTCAAGCACAGGTTCATTAGGGAATTGGAATCTAACTTTACGAGTCCTACAATCAATAGAAGCATAATATGCATGCGACCAATCTATCCCAAGAATAATATCAAAATCCACCATGTCAAGTTAATCAAAATCACAAGGCAAGACTTTATGCAATTTGAACACAGGACAATTTCTATAGACTCTTTTAGCAATAATGGACTCACCAATGGGGCTAGGCACTTCTTAAGGTTCACACAGCAATTCAGTACACACATAAAGCTTTTTGGGAGCAAAAGGAGTAATAAATAAAAGAGTGGCACCCAGATCTATCAATACATACACATCACAATCAAAAATCTTTAACATACCGATGAAGCACCATATCAAGTCTAGTGACCCCTAGAGGGGTATGGTTGAGTTCATTGATGGTAATCCTCAAAATTCCTTGTAGCCCATGGACAATGTCTCAACTTGTGATCCTTCGTGACACACTCGAAACATACACTCGAACCGACCAAACAATCTCTCGGATGGTACCTTCCACACTTGTGGAACATAGGACGAACTTGGACACCAATGTATTTGCCCTTTCTTTGAGCATATGGACAATCAACAATCTTGTGGCTTATCTTGACACATCCATAGCAAGTATTAGAATACCTCAAGCACCTTCCATTATGATTCCTCCAACATTGTGGGCACCTTGGAAAACTTACTCCACCATTGCCACTTTCAAATTGAAGTCTTCTTCTTCTTTCTACAGAGGCCACAAGACAAACCATCATCTTATTCCTAATACCGTCACACTTGAAACAACCTTTGATGCCTACTAAACACCTTTCTTGATGCTTCTTTCCACACTCTTGACAAGTGGCAAAATGGATGCTTTCCTTTTTGTACTTAGGCACTGATAGACTAGTAGAAGATAAAGAACCCTCAACTCGGGCTCTCTTAGAGTTTCTTTCACCCCCTCTTATCATTTGAGGTCTCAGGAGCACCCATTAATTGGTTGATTGAGCGATTACAAACTTGTCCAGTAGCCATAGAGCATTGCGAACCTCCGCATTTGATATGTCCCCATTGAGAAGTTGATCCTCAAGTGAGAGATGCTTACCGTCCTATCTACTATTTTGAAGATGTCAAGGTTTAGGAATCAGAAATAACCTTAGAGGACCTAGCTCTACCACACGACATAGATCATGAAGAAGTAAAACATTTCCTAAAACGCCTCATAGCCTCCCATTCATAGTTATGGTGCGCTTCACAACCATGAATAAGATTCTAATTGAAGCAGTATATTAGATTTCTAAAGAGCATTAACAACCTAGTGCTTTGATACCAAGCTTGTTATGACCCAAGCCTAGGGCCTAGACGTGACACGGCTAATGAGAAGTCCAAAGACAACCCAAACAAGCCTCTTGATTGTAACATGCGCACATCCTTGGTTGCAGAAGCAAAATTAAACAATAATTGGGGTCAATTGAATAAAAGGGGAAAACGGGACTAAGGGGAGTCTTTGATATACATAGAAACATAAGGAGATTCTTGTTGCATTGTATCCTGTATACTTAGTATATTCAGCGTACTAACACATACTCTATACCTACATGATATCACCATGTAGGAACCGGAGCTCCTTTTCATCCTCCTCATCCACGTGGCTAGTGCGATTCTTGAAGAAAGCTTTGGTGAGTCCTCCACTCCGCGGACAATATTTATATACTTCATGCTATGTTGAGACTTCTCCTTTATGTTGGATACTTGTTATTATGAAGGTGATCCCGGAAGTGTCTTAGTCCCTGCTCTATTCTTAAGTAGAGGTGTTGTTGGATACTAAGTTTGTACATGCTTATGAGCTCGAATCTCCTATTTTTTTATGTTTATAAAGATTTCCCTTAGTCTCACTTCCTTTTTAATAACTTATTCTTCTTATTGTCTTAATTTGCTTCCGCAACCAAGGATATGTACATGATATGCTAAGAGGGTTGTTTGGGTTGTCTCTGAACTTCCCATTCGTCGTGTCACATCTAGGCCCTAGGCTTGGGTCGTGATAATCTTACACTGGTCCACGCCCCAAGCATGATGCGGATTAGATACAGAACACCAAATACAATAGTCCGCCCCCCAGGCGCGTCATGGCCTGGCACGGACAGACACTAGAAAATCAAAAAATTAGCAAAATTATTTTTCACTATGAGTTTTCTAAAATCCAGTTTATATTTATTTCCCACTCAATTTTGCCCCCTGATCAAGAATATGAAGTCGGATTTCCAAAATTACACATGAATTTTGAGATATATGAAAATTATGGTTATGGGGCATTCCGATACACATGAGGGGCGTTCCAACAGACCTAAAATCCTAACAAATCCCATCCCTTTCATTCTTCCACTTTCTGAAAAATCCTATTAAGGAAATTACTCTCTCTATGAACAAAGCAAGAAGGCTAGGGTTTCAAGGATCCTTCTCCATAACGTAAAGTTCCTTCTTATCAAGCTCCAACTAAGGTATGTAAGTTAATTTGTGGGTTCGTTTCACCCACAAAGACTTTCATTAAAAGTTTTTACCTTTTCTTTAAGTTCATTAATTACTATCATGCATGCTAATGTTGGTTTCATGATGTTTTATGATGTATTTTGCCTTTAATATTACCATGTAATATTTGCTAAGCATTTTCATGAATTTTGAGTCGCCTAGGAGGGATCTATATTTCATGCCAAATAATATAAACTCAAGTAGCCTTACATACCTCGCTGTATGACCTCGATGTTACCTCGAGATAACCTTCCCTTCCTCCAAATAATTATCTATAATATAGTAGATGATAAAACAAGCATTACCAACTAATAGATACATCTTGGCAGCCCAATCTCATATAAAAATAACATACGGGAAGCAAGCGGATAATTATAAACCTAAGCGTATTCTTCCAACCTTTTCGCCCCTAATCGTACTTTCTAATACACATTCTCATACACATATCATGTGAAGCCTGTTTTAGTGCCATAACAGTCTTACAACAGCCCACAAAGAACAAACACATAACAATTCTATGCAACATACAAATAGGTGGCATAACGTTACACCCCTTCGCTACATTATGACATCGGCAATCCCAAACCTGTTTCAACTTTACCCAGAAATATCCTCAACACGTATATACACAAAAACAGCCTTAAAACAGTCTTAAAACAGTACCAAAGCAGTCATGAAGGATGTGAGACAATAGTCTTTCATCCATCGGCCCACAAGTTTGTACTAAGAACACAATGTTGATATCCTATAAGAACTCACTTTTGCGGACTGTAAAAGTGGTGCAGCAGATTAGTTACATCACTAAAAAATTACACCTTGTTAATAACATGAGTCTTACTTCATAATTCAGCCAACCAAGAAGAGAAAATTCTCTTGAATAACAAGAAAAGTTCACAACAATCCTTAGGACACATGTTGTCTAAATTTTCAGCACAAGCATAACGAGCATATATTTCTTGTTTATCATGGGATAAGTATAACAAATATATGGATATTTCCACTTACCTTAGCCTTCAAGATTCAGGTTTCCTTCAAGAACCCTAAAGGGTTGTATTGGCTGCCTTGTGAAGTGAAGTAAAGAGAAAAAGAAGAGTCCTTAGGAAGCTCAAAATTTGTTCCAAAGTGAAATGATTTATGGGGATGTTTATTGGCCCTTTTAAAGGCTCTCTTTGGCCTAATTTCTCTTGAGTTTTTGACCATATATTATCAAATATTAATAAGCTAGTGAGGCAGAAGCTTGGTCCTCACACTTGGGCTTAAATATGTCTCAAAGTTGATGGGCCTTGGCTGCCTATTTTCCTAATTCCTCTTCACTTAGTTTGGGCCCAATTAGTCAAGTGGGTTGTGATGTACTTGGGACCTTTTATTATTCATATTAGTCTGCAAGTATTGTCCATTTACGATGGTAAAACACAGGCTAAAGTTACACTCTTAACACGGACTTTATTCACTACTGGACTTGGACAAATTCGACATCGGGCCTCGTCTATTTAGCTAGCAAATTTAAGCTAAGCAAGTAGGTGACTCACCTGCTAGCTTCCTAAGTCCTACAAGTACCTCACTTCTTCACCTCGTTTAAGGTCGTAATCTCCTCAATTTGGCTTAAAACTTATTTAAACTCAACCCTCTTCAGCTTTAGACATACATATCGCCCTCTAATTTGAGATTCAAGCACTTTTAAAAATGGCCGCTAATTTGACCAAACCATATCATGTTTTATTTTCATAGTACTAGTATTATAAGATGTGGGGTGTTACATATTCCTCCCCTTAGGAACATTTGTCCTCGAATGTTAGCACAATTGGATAGCTTCACCAAGTTTAAACCTTTACTTACACAAACATTTGACAACACACTAAGTATTCAATCACACGTACCTATTAGTGTCCTAATTCTACATGTTGGACTCCCTCTTTAGCTTCAATTAAGTAAGAATATTTTGCTTTTATCGCATCCTCGGCCTCCCATGTTATTTCTTCTGCTTATTGGTTTCTCCAAAGTACTTTTACTGAAGCCATTTCTTTATTTCTTATCTTCTTAACTTGAAGATCTAGAATAGAAATAGGTATATTTTTATACGCGAGATCTTCTGTAACCTACACGTCTTCGATAAGAGTGATATGGGATGGGTCACCTATGCGTTTTTGAAGCATTGAGACATGAAAAACTAGATGAACTGTTGAAAGATCTTGGGGTACCTCTAGTTCATATGCAACCTGCCCGAAGCTCTTAATAATTTTATATGGACCTATGTAGCGTGGGCTCAGTTTTTCTTTCTTCCAAAATCTGATAACCCCTTTTATTGGAGACACCTTTTAAAATATGCAATCCCCTATTGAGAATTCCAGTCCTCTCCTTCTAGCATCTGCATATGATTTGTGATGACTTTGGGTTGTTTCTAGTTGTTGCTGTATTATCTTAACTTTTTCCATGGCTTGTTATACTAGATCTGGCCCAAGCAAGGTGGTTTCACCCACTTCAAACCATTCAATTGGCGATCTACATTTCCTTCCATACAAAGCTTCATAAGGTGCCATCTTGTTACTCGCGTGGTAGCTTTTACTATAGGCAAACTCAATAAGTGGAAAATGGTCTACCCAACTACCTTTAAAGTCCAATGTATAAGCTCGCAACATATCTTCAAGTATTTGAATGGTGTCTCCTGCTTGACTGTCTATTTGAGGGTGGAATGTTGTACTCAAATTAACTTGTGTCCCTAAACTCCTTTGGAAGGACATCAAAAACTTTGCAGTGAATTGAGATCCTCGATCAGATATAATGGAGACTGGAACTCCATGTAGCCTGACTATCTCTTTAAGGTATAGCTTGGCATACTCTTCAGCTGTATAATCACTCCTAACTGGTAAGAAGTGTGCTGACATTGTGAGTTTATCAAATATTACCCATATGAAGTCAAACTTAAGAAAAAAGTGAGGCACCCCGGTAACAAAATCTATGTTGATCATATCCCACTTCCATGTTAGAAGCTCTATACATTGCATATAATCTCCTGCCTTTTGATGTTCTACTTTCACTTGTTGGCAATTTGGACATTGAGCCACAAATTCTGCAAGGTCCTTTTTCATGCCTC
>JAABOM020000084.1:11147810-11160008 GCA_011800125.2 Solanum clarkiae | reverse complement strand
TAAATGCAGGCAAATACCCTCTCCTTCTTTTTCTATAATGTTCTATAATGTAAACAAAAAAGTCTATGTCAGTCAAAGGAGTTTCTTAGGTTTAGCAGGTTACTACCAGAGGTTTTTGAATGGCTTTTCTTCTATTGTTTCCCCTATGACAAAGTTAACCCAAAAGAAGGAAAATTTTGTATGGACTGATGAATGTGAAAAGAGTTTTCAAATGTTAAAAGATAAGCTTGTCTCCGCTCCTATCTTAGCCTTACCGGAAGGGTTGGAAGGGTTTGTGGTACATTATGATGCCTCAAGAATTGGTTTGGGGTGTGTTTTGATGTAAAATTTCAAGGTGATAGCATATGCCTCTAGACAACTTAAGGTGCATGAGAAGAATTATCCTACCCATGATCTTGATTGGCGGCCGTGGTGTTTGCTTTGAAAATTTGGCGTCACTATTTGTATGGAGTTCATGTTGATGTGTTTACCGACCACAAGAGTCTCCAATATGTCTTCACCAAAAAAGATCTTAACTTGAGACAAAGAAGGTGGTTAGAGCTTCTTAAAGATTATGATATGAGTATGCATTATCACCCCGACAAAGCTAATATTGTTGCCGATGCTCTAAGTAGAGTGTCCATGGATAGTCTAGCTCATGTTATTGATGGTGGCAAAGAGGTGGCTAGAGAAGTTCACCGATTGGCTAGATTGGGGGTTAGGTTGGATGACATTGAAATGGTAGTGTAGTAGTTGTTAATGGTTCTAAATCTTCTTTGATTAAGAAAGTAAAGTCAAAACAAGATCTTGACCACACTTTGTTATAGTTGAAGGCGTTGGTGAAAGATGGTAAAATGGAGGTTTTCTCCCAAGGGGGAGATTCTAACCTTAGGTACCAAAGTAGGTTGTGTGTGTCTAATGTTAATGACTTAAGGAAGTTGATCTTGGGGGAGGCCCACAATTTATCCTACTCTATTCACCTCGGTTCTACAAAGATATATAGAGACTTGAGGGAGGTGTATTAGTGGGGTGGTATGAAGAGGGATATTGCCAAGTTCATATCCGGATATCACAATTTCCAACAAGTGAAAGCCGAACATCAAAGGCCGGGTGGCCTAGCCCAAGACATAGAGATTCCTACTTGGAAGTGGGAAGAGATCAACATGGATTTTGTGGTTGGGTTGCCTAAGACTAGGAAACACTTTGACTCTATTTGGGTTGTTGTGGATAGAATGACAAAGTCGGCTCACTTTCTACTAGTCAAAACCACTTATGGTGCCGAAAATTATGCCAAGTTGTATGTACATGAGTTGGTTAGATTGTATGGGGTGCACTTGCCTATCATTTTGGATCATGGTGCTCAATTAACTTCTCACTTTTGGAGGTCCTTCCAAAGAGGTCTTGGTACCAAGGTTAAGCTTAGCACGACTTTTCATCTTCAAACGGATGGTCAAGCGGAGAGCACTTTCCAAACTCTTGAGGATATGCTTAAAGATTGCATTATGGAGTTTAAGGGTAGTTGGTATGAACATCTTTCACTTATTGAGTTTGTTTTTAACAATAGCAACCACTCAAGCATTGGTATGGCTCCCTTTTTTGAAGCTTTATATGGTAGACGTTGTAGATCCCTGGGTTGGCAGTTTGAAGTGGGGGAGATGGCCTTAATAGGTATGTATTTGGTCATGGAGGCCTTAGAGAAGGTGAGGTTATAAGGGAGAGGCAACCCAAAGTAGAAAAAGGTCCTACTCCGATGTGAGGAGAAGAGATCTTGAGTTTAAGGTTGATAATTGGGTTTACTTGAAAGTCTCACCCATGAAAAGTGTGGTCCAGTTTGGAAAGAAAGGGAAATTGAGCCCAAGATTTGTGGGTCCTTATAGAGTTTTGAGGAGAGTGGATAAGGTTGCATATGAGTTGGAGTTGCCTATGGAGATAAATATGGTTCATTCGGTCTTCCATATGTCCATGTTGAGAAAGTGTGTGGGTGACCCAAGTGCTATAGTGCCCTTAGATGTTATGTGTGTTGTAGAAGATAATTTTGACCTATGAGGTGGTCCATATGGACATTTTTGATAGACAAGTGAAGAGGTTGAGAAACAAAGATGTAGCTTCCGTCAAGGTCCTTTGGAGGAACCAACAAGTTAAAAGTTCCACATGAGAAGTTGAGGTGGACATGAAAAAGTGATACTCATATCTCTTCCACTCTACTCAAGCTGAAGGTAATAATTTAAGTCCCCTACATGATTTCAAGTCTTAAGTTTCAGCCCTCATGGTCATTTCACATGCATTCATGTTTATGGTAACAAGCTTATGGTGATTTTTGACATTCATGTTGAGATTTTTGAAAAATGATGTTTAAATGCATTTGTTGCACTCATGTGGGGCTGAAATCTTCATGAGTACTTCTCTTATTCATGTTGCTTTGACATTCGGGGATGAATAGTCCCAAGGGGGAGATATAGAAACGCCCCAAAATGTGCTTCAGAATGCCCCATAATCGTAATTTCTATATATCTCAAAATTCGTGCTTGATTTCTAAAATCCAACTTCGTATTCTCGATTAGGAGGAAAATTGAGCGAAAAATGGGTATAACCCGGATTTTAGAGGACCCGTAGAAAAAAAAAATTTCGCTAATTTTTGGTTGCTAGTGGATGTTCGCACCCTGACCGCGATGCGCCAAGGGAGCGGAGCAGTGTATTTGGTCAGGTGCGATGGGTCCGCGTCGTGCTAGGTATGCGGACCAGTGTATTATTTTTCTTAATTTTTCTATTTCGGCCAAGGGCATTGACGTCATAGCCCCATGCCCACTTAAGTGTAATATCATCCTTACTTAGCCATTTTTCAACTTTATAACTCACAAAACCCTCTCTCAAACCTCTCTAACACTCTATCAATCCTCTCATTCAAATCTAAGGATCTCAAGCTCAACTTTGGAACTTACGAATTCATTTTAAGCTGTAAGACTTCTTCAAGTTCACCTCAAAGAATTCAAGGTTTGAGGTATGTGAGTTTCATCTATTAGGTCCTTTCACCCATGGAGGCCAACCTTCCCTTTTTATGAAAATTACAAGTTTTCAAGTTATATTACCTATGAGTATCTTATTAATTATAAGCATAAATCATGTTGTTGGGGTTTTACCAAGTATTGATTGATTATGCATGAATGTCTATTTCAAGTTTATTACATGATTTGATAAAGTCTATTGAGACTATGCATCTTTTGAGCTATGAAACTATGAACTATTATGAGCTTTTAAGATGGATTTCTAGGTATCCTACACAAGTGTTTTACTATATGTTGGTGGGTTGATTTGCATTAAACTTACTCATCTTATTTTACTCTTGAATTGCATGATTTTGAATAATTATCATGAACCTACCATGTATTTGCTAAATGGCATTACAAAATTCTCAAGTTATTGATGATCTATTACATAATTTACAAGTCAAATGACTTCATGATGATTAAGGGCTTTCAAGTATGTATTGAATTCATGAAAAGTATCTATGATTTTACAAGTAGCAATTTAAGCCCCATTTCAAGACTTTTACCTCTTGTGAGCCATTCATGTTGAAGCAAGGATTCATGTATGATTATGATATACTCTCATGTTCAAATTAGGTTTACTACTAGAGGTCAAACATGTTTAAGATCTACTCAAACATGTTCTTACGAGCTATTCATGTTATGATTAAAATATGATTATTTCAAGTATTTTGTGGGATTTGACTTAGCACCGATTGAGGCTTAAGATGGGGCGCAACTCAAGGGGTCCTTATACAAAGTCTTTCGTCTTTAAACTGTGTGCCACTGTAGGATTATGATTATTACCCTTGATATACTAATGAATCCATCTAGTTCATGTTATCATATTTGATTAGCCTTGGCAAGTAGACCACACTCAGCTGGGGGGTGTCATGCCCAGTCACCTGAATCGAGGGGTTGTCAAGCCTTGGAGTCCAAGTTGTAGTTGGTTGGTCTATGTCGGTTGTGGTCACTTCCCACATATATATAATATATATATTGTGCAAGATGAATGATTTACAAGTATATTTTATTATTAGAATTGATCATTCATGTCATATTGAGATCATATATCCATTATTTATGATTATGCATTTTGATTATATTGGCTTATGTCTTGTTGCATTGCATCCATCATACTTAGTATATTCAAACGTACTAACACAAACTCTATGCCTACATGATATTACCATGTTGGGACCGGAGCTCCTTTTGATCATCCTCCACGTAGCTAGTTCGGTACTTCGGAGATAAGCATTGGTGAGTCCTCAAGTCTGAGGATACTATCTACATTATTCTTGCTATTTTGAGACTTCATTATGTTGAACACTTATTGCTATGAGGGTGAGCCTGGAAAGTGCCTTAGCCCCCGCTCCTTTCCAAGTTAGAGGTGTTGTTAGATATTATGATATATTTATTCTATGAGTTTGACTCTTTTATGTTGTAATGATTATCAAAGACTTCCCTTAGTCCTGCTTCCTTTTTATTATATCTCTTATTGTTTTTTACTTTGCTTTTGCAACCAAGGTCGTGTGATTGATATGCTAAGAAGCTTGTTTGGGGTCCTTCTGGGCTTGGGTCGTTACGCTGGTCCTTCCTTTAACATTGTATATCTTGAATGAGACAAAAAGTTTAAGTTGAGGGTGACTACCAAAAGTGGTCCTAGTTCCTAGGTCGGATATTATGCAGCTTGACTCAGGCCAAAAGCCTTAGTTAAGGTGGTTTATGTAAGGGTAAACACAAAATGAGGGGGAAATTATGGATGCATGGTAAAGGAGAAAAAATGTACTGGGTGCAAGAAAAATGAACGATGCCTTAGCAATGGGCTAAAAAGAAAAATATTATGAAAATACAAGGCAAAAAGCTGAAAAATGAGAATAAAACACCTAGAAAAGCTTGGAATTGGAGAAAGGGAGAATGAAATGAAAAATACAAGAGTTGGTAGGGCAAAAATGTAGAAAAACACAGTGTCAAGGAGGGCCTTTAGTCACTGTCTTCCAAAAACATTTTACCAAAGCTCCCTAAAGCCTACGTTACAGGCTAGTAAAGTCCTAAAGTGATCCTAGTCCAAGTGATCAAAGGTCGTAGTCATGAGTATAGGGGCAAACATATGGTATTGAGCATGATATTTGCATTTTTTTTGTCAGAGAGTGATATTGTATAGTCCTAAGGTTATACTTGAAAATGTTATTGTGAGTGAGATATGAGACTTCTTTCTATGAGGGCACTTGCATTGCTTTGTTAAGATTTGACTAACTCAGTGATTGTGGCTTATTGATAATTACCTTGCTTGTCATAGTTGCAATGTCATATGTATTAACTTATATTGGTTTGCTTACTAGCTATATGATGTGTTTTGAAAGTGGTGTAGGTATTTGTATTGGATGTTGATGAGATGTACACCATTAGATTGAGGTTTGTCTATTGCTATGCTGCTTATGTAGATTGAGTCAGTCGCTTGAGGACAAGCAATAATTTTAAGTTGAGGGTGTTGATGAGCTATCAAAATACAACACTTTTGATGTTTAAAACTTGGAATTTCTTATGTTCTCAATGTAATGTTAGTAGATTTGATGTGTTTTTGTGTTTGTTTTACAGGATTTCAAGGTTTGCACAAATTTTGGACAAAATGTGCAGAAGTTGCTGAAGTTGAAGTTCCATGAGACCCTTTACGGGACTTAGAGGATATTATAAGCCGTAAAGTTGGTTTCGTCTGCAATTCCAGTGAAGGGTTGATTTCTGAATATAAGTCAATGAACATGCAGACGAGATGTAGAAGACTTTATGAGTCGTAGACTTGGTGTCGTACCTTGAGGATTAGAAAATGGGGACTTGCTAAAAGAAACCATCAGAAGAAACCCCCTAGGGGCCATAGAACTATATATGGGACGTAGAGGGAAGACAATTCCAGAATTGAAGCAGCAGTTCACAAAAGCACAATTACGAGCCATAAAATATTATTGGCCCATAGAGCTTGCCGACCCAATTATCCTATTCCATTTTGATTTTGTATTTTAAACATTATAAATAGGTTTTTAGGTTATTTTTCATAGAGAGAGAAGAGGAGAGGACAGAAAACAACAGAGAAAACATTAGAGAGCTTGAGAAACACTTGTAAAACTTTCTTTCATCTTTCGATTTTAATCTTGTAAATCTCATTAAAGAATTTGGACTTTTTGTGCTTAATTCTCTTGTATAAGTTCTTATTATGTTATTCAAATTCATAACTATTATCATTATGCTGATCATGAGTAGCTAAATCCACAATTAAGGTTGTGGGAACCATGAAGAACTAACAAGCTAAAATCGAATAATTGTAATTCTTGAAAAGTGTGCATGGATGTATTAATTAATTCTCTTTGTATTGAATACTTTATGATGGTGGCCAACATTAGAACCTTCCTAGTGTTACCAACTGGATCAAGGTAGTAATTAATAGGAAAATAGATTAATTAATAGGATTGCAATCGAATTCTTCTAAGTCTACCATATTTTTTGTTGGTTCGACCCTAACCTTGTTTAGGTTATATATCTTAAGAATGACTGCTTTAGCCTAAAAAAGGAGGTGTACCTTGGGAGACATCACTTACAATCCAACTGGGCCCCTCTAAGCCCAGAAGGTATACCTACGGACAATTAGGGTGTTCATGGGTATAGGGATGTAGGAGCTAGTAACAGATGGTACAAGATAAAAATTAGTACAACATATAGTGTCACCCGGGATCTCACACCCCTAACTATCATTCGAGGTGCCACGTACCCCTTTCCTCGAATTGGCCTCTGGCTAGGGGAAAAAGCTTAAGTCAGTGGGGGCCAACAGTCTAACAATCACTCGAACTTTACCCCGGGAATAAAACACTGGGTCATGGGTGCCTCAGGAACAATTAGCTGGAACTCCACCACAGGAATAATCAACTAGGTCATGAGAGTCACAAGAACAATTAACTAAACCATGAACCTCAGAACAATCATCTTGGACTCGGCCCTCAGAGGCATAATCCAGGACTTGGATACATAGGCATGGTTAGCAGAGACATGGACCCAGGGAGCATTAGCCAAGTCTTAGACATATGGATGTGGCCATTGGAGATTCAAGTCACAAGAATAGCCGCTAGGGATCCAAGTCATAAAAATAGCCTACTGCTCAGCTGGTCTCCAGGGATCTGTATGTTTTCGGTTAAACTATGTGTATCTGTACCAATGTAGAACCTGAACAATTGCAGAACTGGCTTAAGCTTGGGCTAAGGCCCATAGAAAGTAAATAACCAGTAGTATTTCAAGTATCTAGAACTGTGACAACAATCCAGCCAACAAGTGTAGCCAAGAATCATGACAAAATAGTTGGCAACCCAACTGATACTACAACAATATCCCAACAACCATAGACAATCAAGCTAAATATTAAGGTACACTATATATCTCACATAAAGGGTCACAACCTCATCGTCAAGTAACCAACAACCTAGCATATTGGGATAATCACAACGGTAGAACCTCAATGCATAGTCAAAAGTATAACAGATAATCAACCTACTTGCCTCCAAGCACTACTTAGATATCAAAATATGCATCACAACATAAATACAGTTGTTTTGCTATAATGTGTTAAGAAACAGAGCAAGATACATCAATTGTGACTAGAATAAGGAAACATAGAGCCCACACCTAAAATACTGAACCAACCCTCATAAAATGATCCCCACATCACTTCGAATCTAAATCTAGAAATTGGGCTCAAAATGAGGCTTAAAAGAAGGAGAACAACCCACAAATCAAGTTATATCTCATATCAAAAAAATATGTACTACAACAAATTTTCAGTCAATGTATGCAAATATATAGTCAAATTATTATAATCTAAATATACCACAGCATGCGCCTCGAAAATTAGAACAATTTGGACCTTAATTTCACTTAATTTCGATAAGAAACGACCGAGATATCACAATATGAAGTTTCTGATAAGTTAAAACAACATATGCAGAAAAACAGAATTTTACCCCAAAATGCAGGCCAAACCTAAAATTTGACGTCCCCACGGAATTCCTTACAAATTCCCTAGTATTTAGCCTTTTTAATAGCTTAATTTGGATATGAAATGCAAGAGTTATGATCAAATGACATTTTTTCTTCACCTTCGCGAGGCTGCCTATATCAGCTAATCCACCACCTTGCCATGGAATGCACATACGTGAGCCTATGCGCCCATGCCATGCCGCAGACGCAAGCAGACCCTCGTGCACGCGGAGGTTCACCCCACTGTAGTGGCATCAACTCTTCCAAAAACATCTTCGGAGCATTCAAGGCCCATCTGATGTCTGGTTTATGCAAAGATACTATTCGATGTTCCAGATACAACAGTATCGCACTCCATTTTCGAACCGGTCGAAATAGCTCGCAACATCATTTGATTGTGTTCTCTGATTTTTGAAAATATGTTTTAGAGTCGCCACCTAACTTAAGAAATTAGGAAACCAATTTAAGAAAATATAAATGTAGACTCTGTTTTGATTTGCGAAACTAGTAAAATTCTAGGTAAGGATTGTGGTTACTCGAGGCGAAGATGTTAGGCATCCCTCATAGCCTATCCGAAGATAGTCCTTAAACTTAGCCTAGGAAAATAACTCGTGCTAATTATTCATTAAAATTAGTGACAAAAAATAATGATTAATTTGAGTTAGAAATGAGACAAAATACAAGGTATGTCATACGTATTCTCTGTAATATCCATGGAAAGCTTTAAAAATACTATTTTTTTATGAAATGAAAGTAAATAATCAATATAATAAATGAATGAACTTGATATGTGGGGTAATTTATATATTAGAAAAATATAGGCACATATTTAAAATTATATGGGATAAATAAACCTATAAAATTTATCGTAAGCAATTCATGAAAATATTGGCTATAGAAACATATCACTTTATATACAAAATCAATATGAAAGATGAAATAGGATAATGTTGTGTAGATATATAACAAAACATGTTATTTGAGTAAAAATTAGATGAAATGAGATTTTTGAAATAAAATAAGTAACCAAAATAAAGTAAAAATTATGTAAAGTGTGTGATCTTGTATTTGTATAAAATAAAATAAAGTATATGTATGTGTGTTGCCAAAATATATGGAGCAAATTATTTTATTTATGTGGACTAATAAAATGATAACACCTATATATTGTAGTAAAAGCATGGCAAGACTTAAAATTTATTATTTTGTCTATGGATGAATAGCCCTCGTAAAACTGCGATGGATAATAAAAATAAGAATAATAATATGACTTGTATAAAATGATATACCTAGTATAGAGAAAATCAAGATAAAATATATGCCTTGTGGATGATATACACATATACATACCTTGTATTATTGAACATGTTGAGAAAAACTAGAATCTCGAGAGGTTATATTAAGAAAATAACATAGTACTTAAGTCATAGTTATTTTTTAAGAAAGATATAACGATTTATAAAAAATAGTCAAAAATGTAAAATTCTCAAATATACTTTATTATATTATTAAAAAGAAAATTTGTTAAAAGACCTAAAATGACTCAAGTGAAAATATTACATTATTTTGAGAAATCAACTTAAAACCTAAAGTGGCCTAATTATGGGAGTCCATTCTATGAATATAATACTAAATTCGTTAGCAAATAATACTAATCACAAAATAATCTTCAAAATATAAAAAAAGTTAGGCAATGTAACTACATTCACATAAAGAAAATATTAATCGATTTGTATGAAAAAAAAGTAATCAAACGGGGATGGAGAGAAAACCCAGAAACGTTGATTCCTAATTTACGAGACTCCGAATGTGATGACGATCCTAATAGCTGTTGGCCCATATATTGGGCCAAAACGAGTTTCAAAGTGAGAACTCCAACTCCCAAGATTGCACATGAAACAAAAAAAAAATAATAAAAAATTAGGGACTAATTAACAAAGAGATAATGTCTGAAAGGAAATTAATATAAGGTATATATCAAGTAAATTTTGGCAAAATAAAGTGAGATATCAAGTTTATCATTCTAATGGCACCAATATGCCTTTTGTTGCCGTTAACATACTAACAATAAAGAAACATTTCATTAAGAGAGAAAGAAAAAAATAAACAAACAAATAGGGAGTCATCAAATGAAAGACAAGTGCTTGCCCCCTTTATATAACCGTGAGGGAAACAAACTCGATTTGCTTACAATTCATGGAAAGAATGTATGATAGTGAATACACGTCCTTCAAATACAGCAAGAGCTTGGTTTTAAGTCAAGTTGGAAGGGAGTCTAAGCAAACATGAAGCGTCCCTTTCCGCTAAAATGATAAGTAAGCACAAAACGACATTAGTGAGGAGAGGCACTTCTCTCCAATGTTTCAGATCAGTTTTCAGCCAACAAAAGAAGGGAAACAATATTCAAGTTTGAATCACGTTGTCGAGGCCTCTCTTAGCAGTGAAATTGAAGGAATCTTGTAACTATTTGCTAGGCTCAAAGAGGTTCCATGATCAAAATAGCTACGAGCAGCAAACCAACAGTGGATACGTATAACCAAGTGTGCTATCAATTAGGAGTGATCACATAATTCCAACAACAACAAAAGCTACTGGAGGGGAAATACACATATATAGGAAGCACATTTTTTGAGTTAATTCTAGCCAAGTGGAATTGTGTAACCATTGTAAACATCGAGGCTTTGAGGAAATTAAAAATTTATGATGAGCTAGACCTTAGTTTCTTAGGGACCACATTGTTACAAACAAGGAAGGAAAGAGCCACAATGGAAAACATACCACTAATCGGATGTATCTGATGAACTTCCAAATTAGATATGCAAAGACTAAAGCTACATTCGACCCAAACTTATGACACAGGACAGTAATAACGGACGGAAGCACACCCATGAACGTAGGAGAAAGTGATTTAATTGACTAAGCAGCAGTTTGAACATAAGAAAAAACACACAGACCGGTAGGAATCTTGAATGAATGAACATTTAGAAATAGAAAAATTGAAAAAAGAAGCAGTCTGAAACAAACGTTTACTAAGCCTAAAACAGAGCGACATAAACCATGACAGGCGACGAGTAAATGGAGGTTAAGTTAAACTTGAGATTTGAGTTTAACTACAAGCTTGAAACAATCTATACTCCAAAATTTAGACTTAGATGACAATAGTATCACAACCAACTCAAATATTAAAGGGAGATACACAACCAGTAGCCTTAGAGTTAAGGAAAAGGAAATTTCGAACAGATACTTGTGAAAAGAATTTTGAGCTAGTTAATCAAAAATAAATATGAACAATGGTTGAAAACAAGATTATGATAAAAATAGCAGTTACGCCTAATGTAAAGGAGTAATTTTAAACCTCTTCAAGGAAAACACAGAGATAGTAAAAAGGATGGAAAAGTTTGTGGTATGATACAGGGCTAAATCATAAAACTCACTGTTCTCAACCTTCCAATTAGATAAAAGGCACAATACATAAATTGAACTTTTAACTTGGAGCGAAATTTAAAGTTGAAACTCAAACTTTTAAATTTCACAGATAAGCATTTCAACTTGCCCATTTTTTATCAAGTAAACACAAGGCGCTGACATGGCAAAACATGTGTATACACGCAAAGGGGGGCGCGTGAGTGCTATTTTTCTGAAGATTTCAAAGGTGAAAAATGCTTGAATTGTTATTTTTACCCCTACTACATCCCCATATATATAAACAATTATTTTTCAAATTAAAATACAATTTTTTTCTTCTTTCTAGTACTAATCTTCAAGAAATTTCTTTTTCTAGTTTTTGACATTAAATAAGCATTTCAACTTGCCTGTTTTTTATAAAGTAAAGACAAGGCGTTGACATGGCAAAGCATGTGTGTACACGTAAAGGGGGGCGCGTGAGTGCTATTTTTCTGAAGATTTCAAAGGTGAAAAAGGTTTGAATTGTCATTTTTACCCCTACTACATCCCTATATATATAAACCATTATTTTTCAAATTAAAATATAATTTTTTTTCTTCTTTCTAGTGTTAATCTTCAAGAAATTTCTCTTTCTAGTTTTTGACATTAAAAAAAATTTCATAATTTGAAATATTTTTTAAAAATAAATATTTTTAAATTCTTTTTTGGGGGGTGGGCGGGTAAAGGTAGGGGGTTAGGGGAGGGGTGGATAAGACTCAAGGTGGAGTAAAAAATT
>JAABOM020000084.1:11135748-11147710 GCA_011800125.2 Solanum clarkiae | reverse complement strand
CGCAGACAGTTTAAAGAGCCATTTTGCTTTATTCCATCACACCCCAAAGCCAAAAAATAGTGAATCTTTGGCTCTATACATTTTGAAGAAGTTTCACAGTCGAAGATATTCACAAAAAACAAACCTATGGGATTGGGGGGACTTGTGAAAATACAAAAAGAATGCTATATCAATTTACAAAAACAGATGCCCCAAAAAATGACTTGTACATCAGAGTGGGTCCACACTAGGGGGGAGGGTCCTTATCAACATCCTTATACCTGCAGGCAGAGGCGAATCTAGGAATTCAAGAACATGGGTGCACCATTACTTTATTTTTAAAAAAGAGACAAAATGATGTTGTTGGTTGGGATTGAACCCCCAATCATCATGCTAACAAAGAGCCCATGAACCAATGAACCAACTTTCCATTTTGAGCGTGGGTTCCTTTAGCTAGTATTTAATATATTCTTTAAAAATTATATAAATAATATACCGAATTTAGTCGAATGACCATGGGTTCCCGTGACCCTAAAAATAGGGCTAAATTCGCCCCTACCTGCACGGATGAGGGGAATCAAAAGATAGTCAGTACTGTAGCACTGATAAGAAGGAATCTTTACCTACCGGATGCGGATGATGATGGAAATGTAGATGCCTTGCTGATTTGTGATGGGAATAATGATAGATCTACCAGGATTTTGAGGGAATAAAAGATTTAAGTCAACCAAACATGGAAACTAATAACAGTAAGAGAGGGGGGATGGAAGATCTTACTTTTGATGATGGAGAGTGGAAGAGATGTATCCAAATAAGACCGGAAGCCATGGATGACAAGGAGGAAGACGAGCAAAGCTCTCAACAGTGGAAGTGTAGAGGTCA
Organism: Solanum clarkiae; assembly: GCA_011800125.2. NCBI lineage: Eukaryota > Viridiplantae > Streptophyta > Magnoliopsida > Solanales > Solanaceae > Solanum > Solanum clarkiae. Next base: position 11,146,849 of record JAABOM020000084.1, on the reverse strand, counting down.
TTTTGGAAAGTGAAAGGGTGCAGACCTCAAAGTACACTACAGAGATGTACTTAAGTCTGAAGGAAGGGGTTAACAAGGAGGGGTGGGCCGGGTTATGGATGATAATTTTTCTTCTTTTGGGCTTTTCATTTTTCAGATTTATGTTTTGCTAATACTTATATTTCCTTCGCAATAAAATGAGCTCATGGGCTCCAAATTTTAATAAAGAAAAAAAACCAACACTCCATCCATCTCTTTGTTTCTATAAACCACGGATTGTAGAATGCAAATGATCAACTCCTACCAAGAACTCCTGGTGAAAGGAGCTTGATAAGATTTCTCTTCTGCTGGGAGTGTAATAAGCAAAGATAGGTCTTTCCAACAGGAGGAAATTCCCAAGTGGAAAGATAATCATATGCATTTGCACAAGGAAAATGTTTTGAAGTCAAAACAGTGGATGCCCTCTCTTCATTTCAACCAAAGCTTCACGGTCAGGCCTTGCAGCATACAGGAAGATTAAACAAAGCAAGTTTGAGAAGATTTCTCCTGTCATCTTAGGTTAGAGATTAGAGATACAAAGCAAGAGACCTGAAGGGGAAGGAGAGTCATTGGTGGCAGATCATATCCATTTGGAGAGCAGACAAAATTAGACATGGGCTTAACACATGCTAGATTAATAGTGAGGTCACCAACACACTCCATGCCCTCCCTATGTTTCTCAGAGAACACCAACTGTTTGGATTGCAAAACATCAAACCTTTCTCCAAAGGCAAATCAAAAGATCCCAAAACAGAAATGACACTGCACCATATATTTCTATAAAATATAACTCTAAAAACAGATGCTATAATAGTTTAAAAGACCTATAAAGATATATGTCATCTTTCCAGAGAGAACATCAAAGACAATTGAGACATCTGTGCTGTCTCGTACAAGAAGAATGTACAAGTGCATACTGCGCACATAAAAATTAGTCAATGTTTCAGATGAGCAATCACTGTAATTTTCTTTTTGCATGCGTCCTTTCAAAGTAAAATTCAATTTCGGAACTCAAAACTAGTTGAGACAACAAGTCATTACATACAAAAAGACACTAGAAGAAATCTCAAACAATGAACAAAACTGAAAAAAGTACTTCATGATTAAAAGTTTGCTGTAATTTAATATAGTCAAAACTGCTTAAACATTATTCGTAGACACCTAATAAGGGCTAACACAATTTATAATTAACTAATGCATGAGGCCACATTCTCTGTAAGAGAGCCACCAGGTGTCGAGCCCTGGGTTCAGATTCTATGCAAGTACAAATCGTTGATGAAGAAAACCACAGAAGTACTTGCCCAGACTTCAACTTACTCACCTATCATCTTCTTCGTACCACAGTATTTTGTGCACGTTGAGCACCAATTGCCTGTTGTCCTTGATCCCCTGCTTGTCCACTAGTCTGTTCTTCAGCCATGTTCATAGCTTGGGTCATAGCGTTCATAACAATGAGTCCAAGAGGGATCAAATACATCCACTGAAATAAAATTCACAAGAAAAGGGTAAAACATGAGTATGGGAAATATTTACAAGAAACTAATTCAATCAGACTCACATATTTAGCCCAGAAAGATCTCTCTGGAGGCGGCATTTCGTCGCCCTCTGAATTCTCTCCAACAATAGCTTCTGAAAAAATAGGTGTTCTGTTCCAAAAACATTTTTATTACTGACTAGCTTTAAAATTCAAACTAAATTAGAGTTACTTCAAAAAAAGTGCAGGGATAAATTTATGGAAATAAGCAACTAAATCATCATGGCTCAGAGAAAAATTGCAAGAACATTTTGGCTTTCCTTTATCTTCCTTTTTTGCTCCAGAGAGTCTCAAAGAAAATACATCTGTAATGCTTGTACTAAAAGTAGGGACTAAAAGTAGGGACATAATCACTTGACATCCTGTTCCCCAGACATTTTTTTAAGTTTCCCAGAAGGAGCAAGAGAAGATTCCTCTACTCCTCCACCCCTAGTAACAACCCCTACAAGAGTAAGAACGATTGACCTGCCGTTTACAATTAAAATAAATACAATACTCATGTAAAAAAAATTTAAATAAATGCTATTAATTTCAATGACTTAAATATTCTAAAATAATAATATTTTTCCTTTTTCCTTCATAGCTTCGACAATTATTTATTTAGAATAGTGTTAAATCAAGAGTGAATTATAAATATAAAGAAATTCTAATTCAAAAGTGAATCTTGAAACTAAATAAATAAAAGATAAAATTATAAATTAAGAGAAATAGTGAAAAGACGATTTTGTCTAAAGCAAAGTATTTTAATAAAGGGCAAAAAGTTCAATCAACGTTTCTAAGGGTCTTTGCGCTTTTAATATAGTATAGATTTTTTTTTTGTCCTCCTCGTCTTCTTCTCTTCTTTTTTTGTTTCTCTGCTATGACCATGGAAGGATTTACTTTTTTCAATTCCTGTTTTGTAATGCTACTGTAGATCACATCACTCTGTTTCTTTTTTTTTTTTTCTGATTTAAGCTCCTCTGCTACTGCGCTACACTACTCTGTTTTCTCTTTGGCACTGCAATTTTTTCTCTACTTCGTATATCTTTCTCTATGACTCTTACGCTCTGCTTTTTTTTTCCTGATTTGCAATTTCATCTACTCTGCTACTGTGCTGCAAAACTCTGTTCTTTTTCCTCTTCTTTTTTTGCTGTTCTGTGATTTGTCTCTATTTTTCTTCTTCACTGTTCTCTTCTGTTTTTCTCCCCCTTCTTCTTGTTCTGCGACTTAAATCTCTGTCTTCACTGTTCTGCTTTTCCTTACTGTAAGTTCTATTTTCTTATTCAATGGCACACAAAAGGGATCCAACTTAGGTGTTTGGAACTCCAATGGGCAATAACACAAAAGTCAAATGTGTCTTCTGTGATATGACATACAACAGCAGAATATTTCATCACAAAGAACATCTTATTGGTGGTTATGAAGATGTAAAAGTATGTCCAAAGGTCCCAGATATTGTGAAGGAAGAAATCAGAGAGTATTTTACGACAAAAGTGTGTTTACAACTCAAATGAACCAATGAAGCATCCATGCTTAATCTTGTTGAGGGTAGGTGATCAGACAGGATATGGCGAAACTTAATCTCACCGAGGACATGACCTTAGATAGAAAGGAGTGGAGGTCGCGAATTAGAGTAGCAGGCTAATTGGTTGGTAGGGTTAGGTAGATGTCTGGCCCTGGGGTATAGTAGGGTAGCAGGAGAGGTAGTGTTTTATATCATGTGCTGTCATTATCTGTCGTTTGTGTGTTGATTCTATCGTATTTACATATTGTTATGTGCTTTTCGTTATTAATCGCCCGTTCTATTCCCTTTCCTTTTTGTCATATCTAGTTTATTCTGCTTATGGGTTTTTGAGACGAGGGCTTCCAGGAAACCACCTCTCTACTTCTATGAGGTAGTGGTAAGGTCTGCGTACATTCTACCCTCCCTAGACCCCAGTTGTGGGATTCCACTAGGTATGTTGTTATTGTTGTAGCATGTCTCCATCTGATTGTATCAGGATTGGTGTTCAAACCAGAGAAACCATCCAATCTTTGCAATAAGCTGGCCATTCTCAACCTCATAGTCATTTAAATGCCTCCTAAAGATGATATTCCATCCTTGGATGCCTCCCAAAATTTGAGAATCTTATTTATGTCAACTGAATAGAATGAAAGTGTCTATGCAAAGGAAACTCCTGGAAAGAAGTTGCAAAACACATCATTGGTTTTGGAATGATACTGTTCAAGCACTTAGAGTGGTGGCCTTTTAGTTAATATACTTCGTTTTAATGGATGGGGAGAAAAAGCCATCAATGGTCTACATTTATGAAGCCATAGATAGGTCCAAAGAAAGTATTGAATAGGCATTTAATTACGATGGCAAGAAATATGGGAGAGTTTTTGAAATCATTGAGGCAAGGTGCATGGATCTTCATTAATCTTTGCATGCAACGAGAGATATTTTGAACCTAGGGCTCTTTTATAAAAATAACAACATGAAGATAGAAATATGGGCAGGATATCATGCATGTGTAGAGAGGATGATCCAGATTCGAATTTGCAAGACAAAATATGGGAGGAGCTTGGTCTGTACATGAAAGCTAATGGGCTACTGGGAATGGAATCAGCCCTTAGAGCCAGAAACTTAAGGTCATCAGCTGAGCATTTCCACTTTTAATTGTGTCTAGAACTTGAACTTTATTATTACTTATAAACTTTTAAAATTCTTCTATAGTTAAATAGTGGATGCAATATAGTTGTAATGTCCCAAACTTGCAATAGTTTGCTATTAGAGTTCAAAGTTTAACTACTTGTTCATTCTGTTGCGAGAGAAATTAGAGCTTGTATAAACATGTGAGAAATTATATTACATTATTACTAAATTAAATGGTATCTTAAAGGCCTAAGTCCTCCTATTAACTACTTTCTACAATTTCTTATGCAGATCTATACAAAAATGAGGAATAGGCTTGAGCTAAAACGCCTCAATAATTAGTGTTCATCATATATAATTGAACATTGGTGTGTCTTACAATACTCACACTAGCAGCAACCCAATTTTGTTGGATAGTATTGATGATGCAAATGAATGGTTAACTAGAGCCCCATAAAATTATATGATGAGGAAGAAGTATACCAAGGAGAAGATCTCACCTATGGTGATATTGCTATAGAAAGTGATGTGTGGAGAATATTTATGGTTTTAGGGGGAGTACTTTAAGGAACAAGCCACAGGTACAAGTTCAAGTAGAACCATTGTTGATGAGGCCTTTGATGATGAAGAAGATGAGGACCAAGTAGAACCATTGTTGATGACACTTCAAAAGTTTGAGGATCTTGTTGAAGAATAGGACTTTACTCTCTCTGTGATTTGGTTAGGCATTTGCTTAAATATGTTATGACTTATGAGAATTATTGACTACCTATTTCTAGTATCTATTATTTACTACCTCTATCTCATTTTATGTGGCACCTTTTCCTTTTTAATCCGTCCCAAAAAGAATGTCATCTTACTTTAATTTGAAACAATTTCACTTTAAAATTCCTCTTTTACCCTTAATGAAATGATTCACAGCCACACAAATATCTAAGAATTATTTTAGACCACAAGTTTCAAAAGTCTTCTTTTTTTCCTTAAACACCATCACAAGTCAAAAAGTGCTACATAAAATGGGACGGAGGGAGTACTTTTTAATCTAAGAATTGAGAGATTTGCTTAATATGTTGCTTCTATTGAGTTTCTCAATATTTATCTATGCATATTTAATATTTTTCATTTTTATACTCAATAGCGCTTTATTTTTAAAAAATGTGCACTTCGCTTAACACTTCTCACTTCAGTGAAGCAAGCCCTCATCACTTTCGTTTTGCTTCTCGCTTCCCCAAACACTTTGTGCTATAGATGGTTATGTGATTGGTTTCAATTCAAAGGTTGACCAGAGGTTCGTCATGAGTTGAGTTATGAAATTGTTGTCACATTCAATGAAGCTTCATGACTAGCAAACGTGGATTTACACAGTGATCCACCAATCGAATTGTTGTTAGATGCAAATATTTATAAATGATTTCTTCTAATATTTGTTTATTCTTCAGTAATTAGTTTAGGTAAGATTTTATCCATTCAAAGTTGAAAAATATTCTTTCACTGAGGCAATCATTATATGACTTTTAAAATAACTCTTATAAGTAATAAGTTAGTATATGTTATGAGAATAATTATGATTTATGATAGGGGATATGCTTATTTGTTGGTCTAGTGAGACTTATTGGTGGCCATCAAGGCTTACTAGTGAGACTTATTTGTTGGTTTATTACGACTTCTTAGTTGGCCCACTGAGGCTCACTCACTGCCCATAGAGGCTTATTAGCGGAAAGGACATATATGTATAAATAGTACCTATAGATGAGGATTAAAACCATAGAATTTAATTCAAGAAGTTGATAATTTGGTCCCCACTTTAATATGTTTGTTGTAATGCTTGGAAATTTAAGAAGAAACAAGAAAAGAATTCGCAATTCCCTTGAAGTAATAAGATGATCAAAAAGAACTGTTTAAAGCAAGTTAGTATACGTTACGAGAATAATCATGATTTATGATACGGGATATGCTTATTTGTTGGTCTAGTGAGACTTATTGGTGGCCATCGAGGCTTACTAGCTGGTCTAGTAAGACTTATTTGTTGGTTTATTACGACTTCTTAGTTGGCCCACTGAGGCTCACTCACTACCCATAGAAGCTTTTTTGTGGAAAGAACATATATGTATAAATTGTACCTATAGATGAGGGTTAAAACCGTAGAATTTATTTCAAGAAGTTGATAATTTGGTCCCCACTATAATATGTTTGTTGTAATGCTTGAAAATTTCAGAAGAAACAAGAAAAGAATTCGGAATTCCCTTGAAGTAATAAGATGATCAAAAAGAACTGTTTAAAGCAAGTTAGTATATGTTACGTAAATAATCATGATTTATGATACGGGATATGCTTATTTGTTGGTCTAGTGAGACTTATTGGTGGCCATCGAGGCTTACTAGCTGGTCTAGTAAGACTTATTTGTTGGTTTATTACGACTTCTTAGTTGGCCCACTGAGCTCACTCACTACCCATAGAAGCCTTTTTGCGGAAAGGACATATATGTATAAATTGTACCTATAGATGTGAGGTCCAATGATAAGTGCACCACTAAATATTTCATGATAAGCAGTTAACGGATTACCTTCAGGTTCTATTTCATTACCATCATTACATTATGTACTTCCCATGGAAATATTCTTGATATGCTATCTACCTTACATACTCGATACATTTTTTTGTACTAATGTCTGCTAGCTGGGTACGTTGTATCTCATGCCACAGGCAGGTTCACAAGTTAACAAACCACATCGACAGATTCAGACTACCAGCGGTGAATTGGTGAGCTCCATCTTTTCCTAGAGTAGCTGATTATAATATTTTGATGTCGTATGAATATAGAAGTTTATGGATAGGTCGGGGCCCTGTCCCAACCACAGCACGCTTGTCAGACTCTTAGAAGCTTTTATACATAGGTGACACTTGTTATATCAGTTGATATCAGTGGTGGCCTCGTCCCTATATATATATATATATATATATATATATATATATATATATATTTGTCAATGACTTCATGGCTAGGATGACCATCTCTTTTCTTCGATTATTCCTTATTAGTCGATTATGAGAGTTAAGAGGTTGGTTCGCTTGGTCACGTATGACATCGGGTGCGGGTCTTGACTCTCGCCTCCCCATGTTTGGGGTGTGAGATCCCACCTGACTATATTGATATATTTGGTTTTTCAATAGTCAAATCAATCAATTATAAAGTGAACCAAATGTATTCGTCTTTTCAATATAAAATCCAAGTAATTGAAAACTATTTTTAAAAAAAAAATACTACTCAGGAATATTTTAAGATGATAATGTTTAAGTTATAATGTTCCGGTCAAATCTCCTCCGAGGTTTAATAAGGTTGCCTTTCTAGAAGAGAAATAACAATCTTTCAAGACAAATGGTGTAAAACTAACACAACCAGTAGATTATTTCTGAAAAAGATATAATCTGATATGATAGTACTAGTTTAGGGTGACACAGCAGGTACTTGAGGCTTCTCTCAAGAAGATTACTAGCTTATATGAACTCCCTGATAACAATGCACAGCATCATGATATAATATACTTACGTAAGTTAATTTGCTACCACTAATAACTTGCTTTATGCAAAAGGAGAATACAAAGTCGAAGAAAAAGAAAAATAAAAAATTACAGTGACTTACCTGGGTGCCTGCTCAGTAGGTTTAAGGACAGTATGCGAGTTAAAGGACCATTTTGCAGGCTGAAATAGAAGCACCAAACTTAATATCAGTCATAGAACTAGCATCTTATTACATGAAATTCCTTTCCTCTCCAGCACCATAAAAATTTTAGAAGGGAAATGACGAGAAAAGGAAAAAGAGGCTTAAATACAAGGTTTTAACGGGTTCATGCACTTGAATTGTTAGGGAAAATACACCTGCCACATGGTGAAATCATGAGGTACAAGCTACAAATATTGTTCAACCATTTCAAATGAATATTGATATATGAGGTCTACAAATATTGTTCGACCAATTAATGAATTCTGGTTTCCCTATTGCATACCTTCTGTACGACCATTTCATGAATTCTGGTTTCTCTATTACATACCTCCTCTATGGGATGGTATAATTTTCCCCAATAGAACACTTCACTTGTAAGAAATACAACAACAACAACAACATAACCAGTGAAATCCCACAAGTGGGGTCTGGGGAAGATAAAATGTACGCAGACCTTACCACTATCTCATAGAGATAGAGAGGTGGTTTCCAGAAGACTCTCAACTCAAATATCTCAGCTCCAAAAGCAGAATCCACTTGTAAGAAGCATTTCAAAAAAATAAAAAAAGTTGTTGAAAATCATTTTGCCTTGATCATTGGGCCTAAACCAAAAAATCAAAATTTAGCAAATATAGAGGTTCGTTGAATAAAGCAGCTCCGATTTCCATAGGAAATCTAAAAATATTATGCTATCTTCCAAAAGGAAATCAACATAGTTAGCTTTTGGTAGTATTTATTTGGCTACTAATAAATGCTATCAAAGGAGAACACCTAAATTGGGATGACTGTCCAGACATTGTACTTAAATTTAAGTTATTCAGACAGCTTCAAACTTTCAAATAGAGCAGTATCAATCTATTGCCCTATCAAAATTTCAACCTCAAAATTGGTTACTACTGATTATACATACGTAACATGCTCCATATAAGTTGGGTTGAAAGCATGGGCAGGTTGGAAGGTGGGTAGGGGTCTAAGACTTATGGATCATACTTACAAACTTCAATTGACGAGGGTACTGGCATGCACCGGGGGAACCATAATTAACAGCCAAAATATTCACACCATCCTGCGATGAACACATTAAAGTCAAATTCCTGATAAGGATAAAATGAAGGATTTGAACAATAAAGAGTACACACTGTATCAACTTAATTAATTTGCATAGTAACGAAAACACTGACCTCACATGTCTTTAATGACATGAAAGAGACAACACTTAAAAACTAACAAGGTAAACCACCTTTCTTCCTTAGAAGACAAAACAAAATTCAAAGCATACTTAGTTGAAAGATAAAGGAAATAAGTTAAACAACAACATACCCCGTGAAATCCCACAAGTGGGGTCTCGGAAGGGTAAAATGTACACAGATCTAATTATTACCTCATAGAGATTGAGGGGAAGACCCTCATCTCAAAAATATCATCCCCAAAAGCAGAAAATATTATATATGAAACAAAAAGACTAGAATGGGAAGCAAATGATAAGTTATAAAGACAAGAAAAGTAACAAAATAAATGACGGACAATAACAACACAATATATAATACACGACCACTTCTACGAACCTACTATTATCATAAGGAAATAAGTTATGTTGAAAAATCTGAACAGATTTGACTTATTTTCTTTGCTTTGCACAGTAGCTGCAGTACTTAACAAATGCTGTTATCCAAGACAAAATCATATTCTTAACCAGCTCCATCCAACAACCCAACAAAAATAGAAAAAACATATTATATCAGAACCAACATAATCAACTTAGGTGATGAGTACTGAAAATTACCATATGTATGACAAAGTGCTCCTCCAAACCATCCCGAGGAAGACACCTCTGAGGCAAAAATAGTAATAGTGATTAGATAATAAGCATGTCATTTGAAGCTTGAAATATTCCAAGAAAGTACCAAAATGATAAGTCAAATCACAAAGTAAATTCAGCTGCCTTAAACGGAAATTTAAAATATGAGCATAAAGGATGTGTGTGACACTGGAGATGTTATGGTCCCCCGATATGGATCTAGTTATCGCTGCAATATGAAATCAGATGTTTTCTTCCTACGGCCTGTGGTGCTGGTTTATTAAGAGAGAACCTGCAATCTCTTGAGTTTGAAGTACTCAAAAACTTGAATAATTTTCTACTTATCATTTCACTAAATTCAAAAAACACTAAATACAACACTGGTGGATAAACCAAACATCTGAAAACAAGGAAATAACTTCATATTACAACCAAAATGAGAAAGTAGTGAGAACAAAATGTTAGCACAGCTTGCAACAAATATGTTCCCAGGCACATTCTCCAAGAATATGACCTAACCTATACTCATTTCCTTTTCTCTCACCGTGGTCCTTCTGATCACCGGAATCAACCCCTCTTGTCCCTCTTCTCTTCTCTATCTCTTTCTCCTCTCACTTCTGATACCCATTTGTCCTTTGATTCTCGCGCCCCTTTTCTATTTTCTCTCTCCTTTTCTTCTAATACCTATTCTCTCCATTGATCTGATGGAAGAAGTCACCGTCTATTTCAATTTCAAGTCTTTTGATGAAGGGGAGCTTTTAAGTAATTGGTAGAATTGCTGCCATATGAACCGGAGGTCATTGATTCAAGCCTTGGTAACAACCTCTGGTAGAATGCACGGTAAGTTTGTGTACAATAAATCCTTGGTTCTTCCCTGGACAATGCGCATAACGGGAGTTTTAGTAAACTAGGTTTGCCCTTCTCCAAGTCTTTTGATGTCTCAAGAACTTTGAGTACACAAGGAGACTTGCACGAATGGATTGAAAGGAGTAGGAACTACATCACTAGAACCCATTTTACCAAGAGGACAATGATATGGTTGACCCAAAGGCTGAAAGAAGCTTCTTTGGTAAAAGAAAACTCGGTGAGAAGGTAGAACAGATGAGAAAATACCTCTGAAACTTGTTGCCAAGAAATTTCAATAAGTTTGGACGATACATCAGCACCATAAACTTGAAAGGCACAAGGAGATCAGTGTTGATAATCCCTGAACTAACCTGTAACTCGGGCCGAATGTTCGTCGCAAAAAAGGTGGAAAGATTTATTAATTAACACCCACAAGAATGAGAAAGTTCCAAGAAAACCTAAATTGACTGATAGGAATATTGCTTATGTCAATGCCCTTCAAAGTATTAAATGAGGGGAAAGTTCATTTAATGCAGAAGTCACATTGGGGGGTGGAGGTTGGGGGTGGGG
>JAABOM020000084.1:11113139-11135648 GCA_011800125.2 Solanum clarkiae | reverse complement strand
TGGGGGTGGGGGGGGGTGGGGGGGTAATTTGCATTGATGACGGACCCAACAAACAAAATGAAGTTTTTAGTGGAAGTTTGGTTGCAATTTCAAGGATGTGGATACACCAACTCTCTCAGGGATTAGGAGATGGTCCTCTAACATGAGGAAGCACACTTTTGGACTGGACATTTATGAAATGGGAAATACAAATTTCCTATTCGAGTTTGCTTCCAAAGCAACGGTAGAACAAGTGATGAATATTTTCAGCAACTCTAGGGAAACAGATGGGTTGGAGGGGTATGGATGAACTATAGAAGTGGTGGAATTATTATACTATGGGACAAAAGAGAATGGAAAGAGAGCTCATCGATCGGAGCAATCAAATGCTCACTTGTAAACTATCTGGGATCAGCCAAGACTTGACTTGGTATCTTACAGCGATATATGTAGAGTGTGACAACAAAAAGAGAAGAATTGTGGTGGGAGCTCTCAAGTATTAGAGGAATATCCGAAGGGCAGTGGGGTGATCTGTGGGGACTTCAATGTATCCAGATTTCCCTCTAAAAGGACAAACTGTAACAGAATAACCAGAGCCATGGCAGATTTCAACCAATGCATAAATGATCTTGAGTTACTAGATCCCCCTCTTTCTAGAGGAAGTTATACACAGAGGAGAGGTCAAAATCACAGTTATGCCACAAGAATAGTAGATTCTTGTTCTCTTACCAATGGGATAAGAGTTTCTCCAAATCAATCAAAGTGTTCTCGCACATTGGCTCAAACCATAACCCCATCCAACTATCTTGTGATGATTGGAAACATAGTAAATCATACTTCAAATTTGAAAATTGGTGCTTAAGGAAGAAGGATTCAAAGACAGGGTGTAAGAATGGTAGAGCAGCTTCAATGCCACTGGCAGACCTGATTTTCAATTAGCTTCTAAGTTTAGTAAATTGAAAGTCAAGCTCAAAGAATGGACCAAAGCCAACAAGAACAACCAAAAGGAAAGGAAAGATCAGATTCACACAAGTGAGAGATCTGGAATGCATTCAGGATCGCAGACTTTTGATAGATGATGAACAATTGCAGAAAATTCCAATTGGCTATGGAGTTTGAAGAGGCTTCCAAAGAGGAAATTGCTCTGGAGGCAAAGATGTAGAGTACGACGGGTTAAAAATGGTGATAAAAACACAAAGGACTTCCATAGGATGGTGAATGCTCACAGAAGATTCAACTCCATTGACATCATCAAATGTGAGTGGACTGAAGTTACTTACCTTGAAGAAATAAAAAATTCCATATTGAACTTCTATCATGAACTCTACAAGGAATCTGAGAATTGGAGACCTGATTTCACCCTCCAAGGGATACCAGGATCTCCACAGAAGAGCAGGTGTGGCTGGAAAGACAATTTAAAGAGGATGAAATATTAGAAGGGCTTAAACAGTGTGCCATTGACAAGGGCCCAGATCCTGATGGATTCCCAGTGTCATTCTTCATTGCTTTCTGGGAAATTTTGAGGTCAGATATACTAATCACCCTACAAAATTTCCATTTGGAGCAGGTTTTTGGGAAGTGCTTTAATGCCACATTTGCAGCTCCAATCCCAAAGAAGGTAGCTGCAACTAAATTGAGAGGCTGCACCCAATAAGTCTCATCACTGGAATGTACAAGGTCATTGCAGAAGCACAAGCTGAAAGGTTAAAGAAAGTGATAGATAAACTAATAAACCCACATCCAATGGACTTTATTAAAGGAAGGCAAATCATGGATGTAGCTTTGGTGGCAAGTGAGTGTGTAGGCACTAGATTGAGAGGCTCAGAACCAGGGGTGATGTGTTAAAAAGGCATTTGACCTTATCAACCAAAGTTCTTATTCAGCATCCTCAGGCAAATAGGTTTTGAAAAAGAATGGCTAACTGATTGCATTAAACAAGCAAGTTCTCAATTTTTGGTAAATGGAGACCCAGTTGGTTTTTTCTCAGCAGAAAAAGGGCTAAGCCATAGGGATCCCCTATCCCCTTTTCTTTTCATTATAGACATGGAAGGCCTCAATAGTATGATGAAGATTGCAATACTAGGGAAGACGGCTAAAAGGCTTTAGAATAGGGACCAGGACAAAGGAAGTATTGGAGATGTGTCATCTACTTTATGCCGATGACACAATAGTTTTTTGTGATGCTACTAGTGAGCAAATCAGTTTTTTGAGACTAATGCTAATTATCTTTGAAACAATTTTAGGCCTAAAGATAAACCGGAGAAAAAGCAACATCTTTCCTATCAATGAAGTCACCCAGATTCAGGTTCTAGCTAACATTTTAAGATGTGGAGCGGGATAACTGCTACTGTTTACGTGGGCCTCCCATTGAGTGCTAAACATAAGGCATTAGAGATTTGGGACATCATCATTGAGAAGACAAAAAAGAAGCTTGCTTTGTGGAAGGTACAATATCTATCTAGAGGAGGCAGGTTAATTCTAATCAACTATATGCTGGACTCATTACCAACATATGTGATGTCTCTCTTTCCTATGCCTGCTAAGTACTCAAAGTTCTAAACAAATTGAGAAGAAACTTCCCATGGCAGGGTATAAAGAGCATAAAGGTTTCAATTTGGTGAAATGGAGCATAGTGCAGCAGAGTAAGGAGCATGAAAGTATGGAGCTTACAAACCAAAAGCTACAAAACAACAGCCTGCTCAAGAAATGGTTGTGGAGATATGATGAAGATAGACCAACCCTGTGGAAGAATATACTACAACAGAAGTATGAACAAAATGGGCAGTGGTGCACTTATGAGTCCACTGATACCTATGGAGTTGGACTATGGAGGACAATCAGGTCTTTCTGGACCAACCTTGGAAAGCTGCTTGGAGAAGCATGGCACCTAGTAAGGTGAAATGCTTCTCCTGGCTGGTAGTAAGGAACACTTGTCAAACCCATGAGGCAATACAGAAAAGGAAATTTCATTTAGCTTCCATATGCCCTCTTTCACTCTTTGTATGGAAGCCAATGAAACAAAAGACATCTCTTCCTCCGCTGCAAAGTAACTTTCCAAGTCTGGTACCTATTCATTACCTTGGTTAGGGAAAGCTGGACAATGCCAGAGCACACTGTTGGTTTATTGAGCTGCTAGGTCAGAAGAGGAGGAGCAAAGTCCAGAAGAAATGGCGGAAAACTGGCTCGGCTTGCATATGGCAGACCATATGAAAGGAAAGGGATGACAGAATTTTTAAAGGAAGATCAAACTCCATTCAAAAGATCAAAGGGAAATGCATCTCTACTTTATGTTTTTGGTGTAAAGAGCAATGTATGGTAAATGAACTACAGATAGTGGATTTCCTAGGCTTTTTGTAAGTAGCTATCTAGGTAAGCACACTTTTGGAGGTGGCCAGCATACCCTTAATGCGGAAGAATACATTTTACCCATTTCAAAAAAAAAAAAAGAGAGAGAAAGTGGAGGAATAACCTCCTTACTGCAACAACTACTACACAAAAATGGGAAAAATAAATAACTTAAAAAGCTGTAGTAATCTACTGCAAACAACTGTTACACAGAAATAAAAAATAAATGAATTAGGCTACTTTCTAATTTCCCTAAATCTTCCATGTGTAAATCATTGGTAGACTAAAGGGGTGCTAACAGGAGAGCTCCCAAATTAAATAAAACTCCATGCAGTCCAGAGCTTTAATTAATAATTTCTTGCCCAAGTTAGATGTTTATTCTTTTTGAAATTAGTAAGGTGTAATATTCATCAGCACCCTAAAAAAAGGCCTGGTATAGCATATATACAGATCCAGACTCGGACAAAAGAGGCCATAAAGTCTAGTAATTATTCCACATCATCAACTAACTGTTCTTTACACAAAAATAAAGAAGAGAAATGCAGGAGCTCTTGATCTTCTGGATTGAACTGCATCTGCTTTCAAACCATCTTGCATTCCTCTCTCTTTCCAAATTGTCCACCATATGCAAGCTGGAACAATCTTCCACCACTCATTATGCAAGTTTCTCCTTGTATATTATTCCAACTGCATATTAGGTCCAGTATACTATGAGGCATCACCCAAGTTAGATGTTTAGCCTTCTCAAAAACAGAAAATGGTGCATAGAGTCATAAAAAGAATGATCTAGTCCTCCCCTACCCCCCCCCCCGGGTCTCAATTTTATTCCTCTGTTTTCCTAGATGTGAACACCTTCAAGAAAAAAGTTAAGTAGCCCCTTGCCTACTCAATGAATAATATGGCTTTCTAGCTACTCTGCCCCTCAGCCTCTAGTCCCAGTATCTACATATTTATCTTTATTTTGTACCTTGGATTTGTCAATTTTTTTATAGTAATTATCCACAATTACATAAATCTTCCTACGGCAATGTAAAATTTCAGAAGAATAACCCAAACAAGAGGGCTTATAAAGCACAAATGCAAATCCAGAAACACCAGGAAGAAGATTAAGTTCTAATATTCCTATTAAAACTCTACGAGAAATTGCAGCATTACAGTTGCAGATATATGAAACTTCTTCTTTTCTAACAAATACATTTTACTGGCTAAAATGCCCTAACTAGGTAAAAGAAAATATCGCTAGAAAGTATGTATTAATTATTAAATCACATGAAAGTTTCTTCCCTGAAAGGTGTCCACATAAAATTTTCTTGCTAGACAATACTCAACCTTTTAACCCCTAAGACCAAAATATCATAGGGAAACTTTAAGTACGCAAAAAGATTCAATGTCATAAGGCATAAAGGCCTGGACATACATCAGATCACACAAAGGCAAAGTATTCATGTCATTTCAACTACTCCTTCCTTTTGAATTTCCAAATGTACAGAGAACACAGATCACAAAATGCTGATACTTTCAAACACAATAATTCCAAACTTACTGCTTTAACCGAGGAAACAACGTATTCTCTGCCAGGAAGGTTTAATACATTGGATGGTACTCTTATTCTGTAAAAGTCATCACCTTCCAAGAGTTTCTGCATCAAATAAAATTCACAATCACAAGTCAAAAATACCACGAAGGCATTATGATCATAAGAATGGAAAATTCAATTACTTTAAAACCCTCCTCTGTTCCAGTAAAAGCATTTCTGGAGAAGCGAAGCTTTGTCAGCGTTTGCACCTGTGACAGAAAATGTCAAAGATCTATTACTGGTTGGATGATGAAAAGTCAAACCTCATCCAAGACATACTCAAGTAATTGCTAAAAATCTATTGGCGACAGTAACCAAGTGTTTTTAAAATAGCAAAAAAAGTGACAAGATCCAAGGGAGCTGGAGTAAAAAGCGAGAAGAAAAGTTCACACCTCCTTGAAATGAAGTGCTCAATTTACGGGTAATAAGAATAATGTCAAGCAACTATGAATTTAGTACAAAAACATTAAATTGCAATTAAAACAATAAATTTCAACATCCAAATACAATATTGTGAATATTACCTACTCCTCGGAGCTAATGTTCAAAGATGCAACCAATTCTCATTGAAATCAATTCATGAACTACCTTTTGAAGCGCAAACTTCTCTAAAAAGCATGGCTTCACCCATGAAGCAATAATCATTGCTTCATCGATTTAAGCTTCAAAGCAATGACTTGTAATAACACAGACAACCATGATTGAAGACATACGCTCTTGTATACACACTCTCACCTTAGCCATTGGATTCTCTTTCCAGCAAAATTTTTTGAAAATGGTAACTTTGTCATCTATATATCCACAGGTATACTACATCAATGTAGTTCCCCTTCCAGAACATGTTACAATCTAACAGACTCTATCTGTGCTTTTTGTCACAAATAGTCTAAAACATCGAACAAATCTTTTGCCTGTACTAGTATCTCCTGTTTACCTTGGGACTTCACTGTTTGGCACTATTCAAACAGTGAGCTCATTGTTTGTTGTATTGTAATTTTTCGTAATTGAATTGGGTTCCTAACGTATATTTGAGTGCTTTGGTATTAGTATATTGTTGGGCTGATTATTTGTGAGAGTATTGTGTCTTCCTTAGGGGCTGATTATAGCGTATATCTGTAGTTTATTTGGTAGTTCATAGTTTAGTGGCGCTTGGAATTGATGGTGGATTAGGGTCATGTCATCGGTTGGGGTTGGAGGCGAGAGATAGTGGTAGTAAAAGGGGAAAGGGCATACTTAAGTTAAGAGTCGTGGAACATAGGATCACTTACAGGGAAGTCTATAGAGTTGGTGAAGAGTCTTAAGAGAAGCCAAGTTAATATAGCATGTATTCAAGAGACCAGATGGGTAGGTACCAAAGCTCGGGATGTAGACGAATTTAAGTTACGGTACTCTGGGGGCGCTAGGAATAGAAATGGAGTAGGTATGCTAGTAGACAAGGATCTTAGGGACCATGTGGTTAAGATCAGGAGGGTAAATGATAGGATGATGTCTATTAAATTAGTTATTGGAAGACATATAGTGAATGTAGTTAGTGTCTATGTACTGCAAGTGCGCTTGGATGAGGAGGTCAAGAAACTCTTTTGGGAGGATTTGCATGAGCTTGTGAGAGGTATATCGGCCACAGAAAAGATCTTCATAGGGGGAGATTTTAATGGATATATCGATGCAACTTCTAGTGGTTTTGACGATGTGCATGGAGGCTGTGGTTTTGGGGAGAGAAATGGAGGAGGGACGTCTCTTTTAGATTTTGTGAAAGCATTTGTGTTGGTTATAGCTAACTCATGTTCTCCAAAGAGGGAGAATCACTTGATTACCTTTCATAGCATAGTAGTGAAGACCCAAATTGATTACCTTCTCCTCAGAAAAGGTGATAGAAGCCTTTGTAAGAAGGTGGCCTATACAAAGAGTGGTCAGAGCGTATAGATGAAGATGAGAAACGAAGGCTTCGGGATATCTATAAGACAACAAAGACAGAAGCAAAAACGATAGTCACGAGCGCTAAGACAGCAATGTTTGAAAGTTTGTATGTTGAGCTAGGAGAAAAAGGCGAGGATAAGAGACTGTATAGGCTCGCGAAGGTGAGAGAGAGAAAAGCCCGTGACCTGGACCAAGCGAAGTGCATCAAAGATGAGGATGGCGAAGTGTTGGTAGATGAGAATTCCATCAAGAGAAGATGGCAAACTTACTTTCACAAACTCCTAAATGAAAAAGGGGATAGACATATTGAGTAAGGTGACTTCGCACACTCTAATAGTCATCGAGATTTTGGCTACTGTAGGGGTTTCAAAGCTGAGAAGGTTAGACGTGCTATCAGTACGATGAATGGAGGAAGAGCGATCGGACCCAATGAGATTCCAGTAGATTTTTGGAAGAGCACGACCAAGGATGGTTTGGAGTTGTTGACTAGGCTTTTCAATGAGATTCTGAAGACTACTAATATGCCAGATGATTGGAGGAGTACAATGGTTCCATTGTACAAGAACAAGGGTGATAGTCAAAATTGCAATATTACAAGGGCATCAAGTTGTTATGCCACACTATGAAAGTTTGGGAGAGTGGTGGAAGTGAGGGTGAGAAGAAGAGTGTCTATTTCAGAAAATCAATTCGAATTTATGTCAGGGCGATCAACCACTGAAGCAATTCATCTTGTTCGGAGACTAGTGAAAGATATAGGGAAAGAAGGAGGGACCCTCATATGATATTTATTGATCTTGAGAAAGCCTATGATAGAGTTCCGAGGGATGTCCTATGGAGGTTGTTAGAATAGGAATCGATAAATACAATCCTAATTAGAATAGAAATAGGAATAACAATAGCATATAGAATCCTATTAGGAAAAGGATTGTATCATAGTATCCTAGTTGGAAAAGGAGTCTAATATAGTGTCTATAAATAGGGTCTCAATGTAATAATGTAGACAACAATTCAATAATATTTTTCTCCTATATTTCTCACATGGTATCAAAGCTTCTACGGTCCTAGTAGAAAATCAAAGAGCTTCCGCTGCCGGCAGGCGGCTATGACTCACATATGTTGCCCGTCTGGCCAATGGTTACATTAATAAAAGTAAGGTCAATGATATATGTATGTTTCTCATATTCAAGGGAAGAAAACTCAATCAAGCAGGTCACTGTGCGTCTTTTTGGTGACTTTCTAGGGTTGTTTTGTGTCAACCACACATTTGTCAGTGTTTGTGTAGCACTGTGCCATCATTCCGATGATTACTTTTTTTTATACCTAATTTGTGTAGCCCCATGTCATCTTTTCGATGACTATTTTTTCATATTTATCATGTGTAGCACCATGCCATCTTTCCGGTGACTACTTTCTCATATTTGATTTGTGTAGCACCGTGCATCTCTCCGGACTACTTCTCATATTTAATTTTTGTAGTACCGTGAATTTTTCGAATTACTTTCTCATATCTGAATTGCATAGTACTGTGTCTTTTTGGTGACTCGGATTTGATGTAAGTAGTTCCATTCGTCTTTTCGGTGACTCATCAAATCTAGTTTGCGTAGGATCGTGTCATCATTCCGGCCCTATCCATACAATTTCTCCTTTGCAGTAGTGTCATGCCGTCAATATGATCCTACCTATATAATTTCTATTTTCCAGTAGGGTAGTGCAATCATTCCGACCCTACCCATATAATTCTCTTCTCAGTAGAGTCGTCTCATCATTTCTACCCTATCCATATAATTTTATTGCTCAATTTGTGACTACTTTCAGCCATCAAATCGAATAATTTGGTGCATAAGCAGGTTTCGAGTAGTTTTAAAGTGAATTTCTTAGAGTAATTTCGAGATGATCCATATTGTCATTCTTCATTGACCTTTTAATCAGTTGAACATTAAGAATGTTTTTCTCCATGATGATCTCGAGGAAGAAATCAATATGGAGCATCCACCTTATTTCATTGCTCACGGGGAGTAGGTTGACTGAATTTCATGAGAAGACTAACATTGATGTTGACTGTTAATTTTGTGAAGCAGGAAGATCAACTTGCTGATATCTTAACACACTCTTCATCGATCGTATTTATTACATTTGTAACAAGCTAGGTACATATGACGTACATGCACTAGCTTGAGGGGGGGTGTTAGAATAGGAATAGGTAAATACAATCCTAATTAAAATAGGAATAGGAATAACAATAGTATATAGAATCCTATTTGGAAAAGGATTGTATCATGGAATCTTAGTTGGAAAAGGAGTCTAATATAGTATCTATAAATAGGGTCTCAATGTAATAATGTAGACAACAATGCAATACTATTTTTCTCCTATATTTCTCACAGAGGTGTCTAGAGGGCAAAAGGTGTCCCAATGGTGCATATTAGAGCGATAAAGGACGTGTATGACGGAGCCAAGACTCGAGTGAGAACAGTGAGAGGAGACTCAGTATTTTCCAATCGAGATAGGACCTCATCAAGGATCAGCGCGTAGCCCTTTTCTTTTTGCTTAGTGATGGATGAACTGATACGATCTATTCAAGAGGAGGTCCCTTGGTGTATGCTATTTGCGGATGATATCGTACTAATTGATGAAACTCGGGATAAAGTGAATGATAAGTTGGAGGCTTGGAGACACATCTTGGAATCCAAAGGGTTCAAATTGAGCAAGACTAAAACAGAATACTTAAGAGTGCAAATTCATTGTTGTTAGGGATGAAACAAACATCGAAGTAAAGTTCTTCCCCTCAATCTATTCCCAAGAGAGAAAACTTTAAGTATCTTGGGTCCATCATCCAGGTAGTGGTAATATCGATGATGATGTCACACATTGTATAGGGGCAGCATGGATGAAGCGGAGACTTGCCTCGGGAGTATTCTGTGATAAGAAGATACCACTTAAGCTTAAAGGTAAGTTTCATAGGATGGTGGTTAAGTCGTCGATGCTATATGGGGTGGAGTGCTGGCCAGAAACTCACATATCTAGAAGGTGCAAGTTGCAGAGATGAGGATGCTGAGATGGATGTGTAGGCATACCACGAGTGATAAAATTAGGAATGAGACCATTCAGGAGGAGTTAATGTTAGGTTGTGGAGCCTGATATTATATTTATGTACTGTCACGGTTCAACCTTCGGGGTGAGGTTGCTGGGAGTGTGGAGGGCAGGAGCACCCCCACCCAAAGGCCAGGGTTCGGGACGGAGCCCCGACCCAAATGTTAGGTGCTACTGTTTATTCTTCGTGTATACATGTATTCTGTGTAATTGTAAGTATCTGGATATCATTAATATATATAACCTTATCACCGTAGAGATTACCCATTAGGCGTTACCAAGAAATACTCTCTCTCTCTAAACAAAATTTTCTCTGCCTTCTCTCTAGGAAGAACTTCTTCTTCCTTCTTCTTCTTTGTCTATCTAAAGATCGTATATTTCCTAACAGTTAAGGGTGGCCTCTGTCGCAGATAAGATGAGAGAAGCGAGACTGCGATGGTTTGGACATATGCAAAGAAGGGTGTCGACGCGCTCCTGTCAGGAGGTGTGAAAGGTTAGATTTAGGAGTTGCGGAGAGGTAGAGGCAGACCGAAAAAATATTGGAGGGAGGTGATTAGACAGGATATGGCACAACTCCATATTACCCAGAACATGACCTGAGATAGAAAAGAGTGGAGGTCGCACATTAGGGTGGAAGGTTGATAGGTTGGTAGGGACAGGAGGATGTCTAACCCTGTGGTATAGTAGGTTAGTAGGTTTAGTCGTATATATGCGTTTTTGTATCTTATGTTGATTATTGTATATCCCATATTTGTTTCCTTTATTGTATTTATATATTATCACTTGTTTTCCATTTTAGTCATTTCTCTTTCATATCTAATATCTTCTGCTTATGGGGCCTGACCCTTTTGAGCTAAGAGTCTTCCGAAAACAACCTTTCTATCTATGAGGTAGTAGTAAGGTTTGCGTACATTTTACCCTCCCCAGACCCCACTTGTGGGATTTCACGGAGTATGTTGTTGTTGTTGTTGTCTCTCCTGTTTACACCAAAAATAATAGAGAGTTAGGGAATTCATCTTAAAGATCTGTAAGTTGTTCTTCTTGTCCTCAAAACACCTTTGATTCCTTTTTTTCCACATTGTCCACCATATGCAAGTTAGACAATCTTTCATCTCTTCTACTTTACTACAGTCTTACCCACATCAATCCAGCAATGAGTTGTGCCATGTTTCTTGATTTCACCCAAGTGATCTTCCTAAGATTGATGAATATTCTCCATAATTGATCTGCTCATTTGCACTGCAAAAAGAGATAATTGACTATGTTGTCCTTTCTTTGCTAGTAACCATGTAAAGCAATTAACTTTGTATGGGATTTTAGTTCTCTAAATCATCTGCCATGTCCAATACTCCATCCTATTATTTGAATGATTGAGGTCTTTGTAAGTTGATTTGACGTTGAAAACCCCTTTGCTGCCAATCTTCCAAAAACCTTATCTTCTCCATTAGTTAGATTACTAAACTATTCTGTTGTCTCATGGAAAGCCACTATTTCCCATCTCCCAATCATTTAAGCTCCTCCTAAGATACAAATTCCATCCTATCCTATCAAGATTCCAGACATTGTTGCATTTTGTTTGAGACTTAGTGCATACAAGTCTCGGAATGACTGTTTCATGGGACTTTGGGCTATCTATTTGTCCTCCCAAAATAATACCTTCATCCCATTACCCACCTGGAATCTAATTTTGGAGAGGAGCAGAGGCCAAAATTTTTTGCTGATCTTCGAATACCACATCCATATGGTGTAGTCACCATTTTAGTCATCCACCTATTCTCCATTTCATATTTTTCCTTGACCACTTCTTTCCATAACACATTCTCTATTGTCATGAATTACCACAACCATTTTAACATAAGACTTTTGTTTTGCCTTTTCATGTTCTTGATCGCTTCCCCCTAAATCTTATTTTTTATGACCTCTGCCATTTGACTAAGTAGAACTTCTTTTTATCTTCATTTCCCTGCCACAAGAAGTTTCTTCTCAAAGCATCTATTCTCTTTATGACATTATCTGGTGCTGAGAACACAAACATCATGTAAGCAGATATTGCATTGCATCAAGCACACTGTCAATCACAGTTAGTCTACCTCATCTAGACAAGTATTGGCTCATCCAGTTGGTTAACTTCTTCTCACATTTTTCTATCAGTCCATTCCATATCCCATTTGATTTGCTCTTATCCCCCAATGGTATACCTAGGTACATAGTTGGTAGCTCCCCTACTCTAACACTCGAGGCTTTTTCCAAACTATCCACCTCAATCACTTCATTAATGGGATAAAATGAAGCTCTTTCCCCAGTTGATGTGTAATCCAGAGACTAGAATTATCTCAGTATTTTAACATGGTCTTCCTCAGCATCACAAAAGATCTGGGTGTCATCTGCATCCTGCAAATGAGTGATCTCTAAACTTTCCCTTCCATCTCTGGCAACTTCAAAACCTCTCACCCATGCTTCACTGCTTGCATTCTTGATCATATTGCTGAGTCCCTCTCCATGACTAATATGAAAAGGTAGGTTGATAGAGGATCACTCTGCCTAAGACCTCTCTATGAGTAAAAATATCTGCATTTACCAATACTATGAAGTTCACAAAAGACATGTAGAACTTAATCCACTATCTCCATTTGTAACCAAAGCCCATCTTCTCTAGCATAACGATAAGACAATCCCAATTGGCATGATCATATGCTTTCTCAATGTCTAATTGGCATAGAATTCCTGGTTTTTTTACACTAACATGGAATCTACAACTTTATTAGCTATAAGGACTGCATTCATGGTCTATCTCTCTTTAAGAAAAGCTAATTGTTGTGAATCAACAAGCTTGGACATCACTTTTTTCAACCTCTTAATAAGCACTTTTCCGAAGATCTTGTACATATTGCCTATCAAGCTAATAGGTCTAAAGTCCCTCGATTCTTTTGGACCTTCTTTGGAATCAAGGCTATGAAGGTAGAATTCAAGCTTCTTTCAAACCTCCCTTATTTATGGGAACACTAAAAAGTATCCATTATGTCACCTTTCACCACCTCCCAACATTTGATGTAAAACCCCATAGTAAAGACATCTGGTCCCGGTGCTTTATCAGTTGCACACTGCTTTAAACATCTTAAGACTTCTTCATCATCAACGCTTCTTTCAAGATCCTCCATTTCCTCCCGTTTCAACCTTGGTCAATACAAAAAATTGCTAGCAGGTCTCCACTGCACCTCCTCTGTATAAAGTTTATGATAAAACTCCACTATTTCCCCTGGGATTATTTATGGTTCTTGGACGATCTTTCCCTTTCTACAAGGTAGTGGTAAGGTCTGCGTTGTAGGATTTCACTGGGTATGTTGTTGTTGTTTGTTGGACGATGTTTCCCTATTGGTCTATGTTGTTGTACCTCTTGTGTGCATTAGCCATCTTATGGAAGAACTTGGTGTTCTTATCCCCTTCGTTTAACCACATTGATCTTGACCTTTACCTCCAGTAGATCTCCTCATTTTTAATCAAATCCTCAAAGTTCAGAAGAAAACTTGCCTATTCCATTCCCTCATCCTCTGTTAGAGCTCTATTAATAATAATGTTTTCCATAGAAGACAGCTTTCAAGTAGAGATTTTCTCGATTGGCCAAGATTTCTTTGCCTACTTCTGCTCCACCCCTTCAATTTATGTTTCAACACTTCTAATTTGGATGCAAGGATGTAACCAAGTCTCCCTGTAAAATCAAAAGAGTTCCACCATATCCTTATTCTGTCAATGAAGCCTTCAGTCCTTAACCACCCGTTCTCATGTAGCAACCCTCCTGGGAGGGTGCCACTTCTAACAAGAAGACTGATATAATACTTGTGAAGTTTATAAGAAGCATAACATAGAAATATCAATCATATTCTAGTGGTCAAATTAGGCCCATTCAACATAGTTAAAGAAATAAGATTTTGGCATTTAAAAATTCATTTGATCTCAATTTAATCAAATAAAAATTTCCTTTTTAAGGCAGAACAACTTTTTTCAAAATAATTTAAGAAAATACTATATGAGATTTCCATTCATCATTTCATACCACTACTATTCACGTTAAAACTAATATGAACTCATGAGTACCAAAGTTAGCTAGCTCACTTCATGTGGATAGTCCAAATCAAGCAGTAAGTTAATACATTACAAAACAGGTTTGGCTTATCCAAAACAACAAAACAGGTCACCGAATTTAAGTTATAAACCATGTTGTGTTGATCCAACTAGCCTTCAAAGTAACATATAAATGTGCAACTCATGGATCATATATATGTCCCAAGATTAACACAAAATATAAAGATCTATATGCAGTGGTTAATCACATTACTTCTGTTTTCTTTTTATCGAGAGAAGGTGCCACCTTACTATTCTTTTATAAGGCTGCAATCGAAAATATGATTCCGTAAAATAAACACACAACTTGCTGATATCAATCTGTTTTGTGCAATTTCATATTACCCAATAACTATGATAAAAATTAGCTATTGAGACAGTTAAAAGGAATATTACAAATTACAATTACTTAATACCAATCTGTTTTCAGCAATTTTATATTAACAAGGAGACAGTTACCAAAAAAATGATGCTATTACCGTTAGGAAGACAATCATAGGAAAGTTTTAACAAAACATAAGTAAGAAATAAACAATTATTAAGGGAAGACCTGGGAACCATGAGAAGAAGATTTGAGGCGAGCAGTAAAAGTGCCGGCAGGGGAGAAGTCGGAATCACCGAAGGCATGTTCCAGAGGGAACTGGATCTTTGAGTCTGAATCGGGGACCAACCTCTTCCGAGTTGGCTGAGGTGTTGCTGTGTGGACGTTATTGGGATCGGAACGGGATCGGATTCCACCTTCGAGACCAAACTCCTCATCGTCGACGAGAAGCTCGTCGGACTGGAAGCCGCGAGACGTCGTAAGGATCAACAGCAGGAAACCCGCTGCAACTACAGATTTGGTTCTCATTCTTGAAGGAGTTGGGATTAGGGACTAAGAAGAGGAAAAGCAGATAGTTTATCGGAGTGCGGGACTAGTCGAGGTAAATAATTCACAAGTAGTCTACTCTTATTAATTTCATGTGGATTGGGCCAAATAATAGTCCTTAGTAATTTAATTTGTTACCCACTACACGCATATTAAAAAGAAAAATTATGCAAATAGTTAAGATTTTCAAATTATTTATTTAAATATAGTTTTTTTTGAAAAATTATTAATTACATCTATATCTATTTACCTATATTTATATATATACACATATATCTATACATATTATATTAGAAATATGAAGGTCGTTACAAATATTGTTTGAACTTTTTACCTTCCATTGAAACGTTCTACTTTAGACAAAATAGTCGTTTCATCATTTTTTTAATTATTATGTTATTATTTCTTATAATATTAATATTAAATATAATAAGCATAATAGAAAAATTAAATGAAGAAGATTTTCTTATTATGGTTAAATTTATACACAAAAAAATTTATGTTAACTAAAATAGATTTGATCTAGAAAGAAAATAGTCAAATAAAACTTTCAATATAATGATTTTAAAAAAGTAAATCTATATTTATATCTATATTATATTAAAAGCGTAAATATCTGATGTCGCCCAAGCTATATCTCCTTTTTGGGGCTAAAGCGATCATTGTCAAGATATATAACCTAACGAGGTTAGGGTTGACCCCACAGGGAATATGGTCGACCAGAAGAATTTAAAGCAATTCGCGTAGATGAACCTACTTATTTGCTCCAAGGGGGGGGGAGGTTGTAACAACTATGAAAAGTAATTCTAAACTAAGTCAAGCGTTAAATCAGTATGAAGAGTAACTAGGGTATTGTGTTCCCTATGATTCCCTGACTCAGTATTACTAAATAATCGAATTCTTTTCCAGTGTATAGCATGTAGAACGATAAGTTAAATTTACCAAACCCTCTGATCCAGGCAAGAGGTAAATTTCACTACGTGATTTGATCCATCCCTGCAGTGGAACGTTACTAACCCTTACCTATTGTTCCAGTACAACCTCTCCTTGGCCCACTTTGGTTGATTAGACGAGAAACATCAATCGAATCCTGTTATTAATCTCTTTTCCTATTCATTTCTCCAGTCAATAACACTAGGCGAGTTTTAACGTTGGCCACTGTTAAAAAGCATTCAAACTGAAGAGAATTAATTAATACATGCATACACACCTTTCAAGAATTACGAATTATCTTGTTTTACTTTGTTAGTTCTTCATGGTTTTCACAACCTTAGTTGTGGATTTAGCTACTCGTGATCAGTGTAGATGCAAGAATCATGAATTTGAATAATATAATTGAGCACTTACATAAGAGAATTAAGCACAAGAAATCCATACTTTTCACCAAGAATCACAAGATTGAATTGAAAGCACAAAATAATCATTTTACAAGTGTTTCTCTCAAACCTTCTACTATTCTCTATTGTTTTGTAATGTTTTGTCTGAAAAATAACCTAAAAATCTATTTATAATGTTTAAAATACAAAATCAAAATGGATTAGGAGAACTGGGTCGCCAGACTTTACGGGAGCTTCTAGGGCCGTGTAATGTTCTATGGCCCATAGTTGGGCTTTCTGGATTATATCTTCAATTCTGGGGTTGACTTCTACGACACCCTTCTACGGCCCTTATAAAGTTTTACGGCCCATAGGGGGTTTCCTCTGATGACTTTTCAGCAACTCCTCACTTTCTGATCCTTAAGGTACGACACCAAGTCTACGGCTCATATAATCTTCTATGGCTCGTCTATATGTTCATAGACTTAACTTTAGAAAATGACCCTTCAAAATTTTATATGAAACCAGATCTATGGCCCGTAAAAGGTCTCGTGAAACCTCGACTTCAGCAAAATCTGCACACTTAGCCTAAAAATAGTGTCAACCTTGTAATCCTGCAAAACAAACATAAAAACACATCAAATCTACTAACATCACTTTGAGAACACATAATATTCTAAGTTTTTAAGCATCAAATGTGTTTTATTTGGCAGCACATCAACACCCTCAACTTAAAATTGTTGTTTGTCCTCAAACGACAGACTTAATCTACATAAGCAGCATAGTAACACACAAACCTCCATCTAATGACATACATCACCTCAAACTTAGGCACAAATACCCACACCACTTTAAAAACACATCAAATAGCTATCCAACAAACCAATACAGATCAACATATAAGACAGTGCAACTATGACAAGTAGGGCAATTTTTTAACAAGTAACAATTACTGAGTTAGTCCAATGTCAACAATGTCATGTAAGTGCCCTTACAAAAAGAAGTCTCATATCCCTCTCATGATGATGTCTTCAGTTTCAGTACTGAGGACTATGCAAAATCACTCACTCTCACAAAAGACATTCAAATACCATGTTCAATACCATATGTTTGCCCCTATACTCATGACTATGACCTTTGACTACTTGGACTAGGATCACTTTAGGACTTTATTGGCTTGTAACATAGGCTCAATGGTCTTTAGTATGATGTTTTGGGAACATAGTGACTAATGACCCTCCTTGACACTGCATTTTTCTACACTTTTGCCTATCAACACTATTATTTTTCACCTTATTTTCCCTTTCTCCTATTTCAAGCTTTTCTAGGTGCCTTATTCTCATTTTTTTTTAGCTTTTTGTCTTTATTTTGATATCATTTTTCTTTTTAGCTCATTGATTAGGCATCACTCCTTTTTTTTGCACTCAAAACACTTTTTTATCTCCTTTTCCATGTGTCACTAGTATTCCTCCTCATTTTGTGTTTCACCCTTACACCAACCATCCTCAACTTAGGCTTTTGGCCTGAGTCGAGGTGAACAATATCCAACCTAGGAACAAAGGCCACTTTTGGTAGTCACCCTCAATTTAAGCTTTTTGCCTCAGTCAAGATACATAATATTCAAGGAAAGACCAGGGCCAATTTCAAGATTTTACATCTAATAAGGTTAGATAACTTATTTTTTTATAAAGAAAAAGGTATATGTAAGGCTCAAACATTAGGAACAAGGGATATTTCACACATTTGGTTGGTTATTTAGGCTAAGTAGACTATTATGAACAATGGCCTAAGATCTTTTCCTAACCAACTAACCTTCAGTGTAAATCAGAGTAACAGGTCAAGTTCTGAAATGAAACACAATATATGAATTTAGCACAGAAGGCTCACACACATGACACTGATTACATTAAGCCTCTCAGATAATGTTTTTCATCTCACTTCATCCTCACTTATCAGAACACTCATTGTCATCAATTAAACATGCATGATTGCTATCAAGACTAATTAATAAAATTTGATGGGTATCATTTTTCACACAAAAACAAACATATGCCAAAGATATTATTACTATATGCTACTAATACTACCTACACATCCTAAACATGCCAGTTTAACAGAAATTAAATATCCATGGGGAAAAAGAACACAGGCAAAAAAACACCTGGGATGCAAAATTTGGGCTAGCTATAAGACAAGGTTACTCAAATTTCGCTGAGGCTTATAACTACCCACACCTCTATAGTTTAAAACATGCAGAGTCAAAATAGGCAAATCATCTCATAGTGTAGACTTAAAATGAGTAAACATGTGTTTTCAATCAACTTTTCATGAAACCTCAACATAGTATATGATCATAATCAATGATGAGTAATATCCATAAGTAACACAACTTGGAAATATGCAATTTTCATAAAAAGGAAGATTGGGCATCATGGGTGAAAAGACCCAATGGTTAAAACCGAGATACCTTAGACCTCGAATTTCTTGGAATTGGGTTGTGAAAGACTTGAAGCTTGGAAGTGGGTCTCGGAATCCAAAACTTATTCTTGAGTTTCCTTGAATTTGTATTGGGGTTTTGATGGAGGCTCTTGAGAGAATTTGAGAGTGTATTCAAGTTGAGAGTAATGACTTTGATCCTTTAGAATAGGGTTTAGGTCTTTTGGCGAGGTTAAGATACCTTTAGAAGTCTAAAAAGGTCATTAGAATGGATTAAATTCACGAAAACGCCATTAATGAAACTAAGAGAAAAATTGATAAAGTGTCACCTCACTTGAGGTTCCAGGGTCGTGTGGCGCTCCACGGTTCATGTGGAGTGCCCGTGAACCAACACTTAGACAATTTCTAGAAATCGAAAACTTGGCCAACACTTGGAACTTTTGCCTAAGTGTCACGACTGGTTACCGGCCGTATGAAGTCACACGGTCCATTTACTAGTCTGTCAAGCTATACTTAGAAAATTTTTTGAAAGTTACAAGACGATAATTTTACACTTATAAATATTTTCGCTTCGAAACCCTCACGGAGGGCCTCATGGCCCATGCCATACCACACGGCTCATGTGGCCTATCGTGGCATATGCCTTAGGCACAAAGTGCCATTTTAAGGCCTAGGCCAGTCACATGGCTTGTGAGATGCCACACGGTCCGTATGGCTGCCCATGTGGCATCACTTTACGGGAGGGTTCTACGAAAACGGGCATAACTCCTTCATTTGAACTCGGAATGAGGTGAAACCAAGTGCACTGGAAAGCTAACTCAAAGGGATTTCATTTGATATATCATGGGTCATCCAGTTCCATGTGTTCTAAAAGTTATGCTTGTTTAAAATTGATCCTTGCATAAACCATCACCCAAAACTCAAGTCATAGGGAAGTCTTGAACTCGTCAAAGTACTAGAAGTCTCCCATGACCCTAATACAGTCCCCACCTAAACAAATGAGGCTTGAAACATGGATACAATAGAGCATGGAGTTACGATTTGTCACAACACCAATATTAGAGGTTGAGATCGATCCCCAGGGAATCGTTATTCAAGGCGGAAGTGACTTATTTGACCAAGTAATTGTAGGATCTAGGGGGTTGCAATAATCAAAATAGAGTTCAGCTAACAAGTTCTAATTAACAAATTAAACAGCTATTAAAGGAAGATGTTGGGGATGTAAAAATATGGGAATTAATCTATCAAATGGGTCCAGATACTTGACTACATGAGTTGATACTGAGTGAATAGGCTAAGTTGCTTCTAACCCGAATCACCTATGATATATGGGTATTTGGTATGAATCAGCTAAGATATCACACATAGATCATCGAGGACACACTTGGCCTAAGAAGTCGTAGCAAAACCCTTACTACCTAGCCATTGAATCTATGAATGTGGATATCAACTGAAACGCCATAAGGTTTCATGCCATTATATCTATTCCACACTCTAATAGTTCCAGCTGAGGTAACCATTAGAGATCTAAAACAAAGCCCCAAGTTTGCAGCCTTGAAATTTATACATTAAACTTAGAACAAATATAAAATCACCAAAATCAACTACAGATCATTAACTAATCAATTGATTATCACCATCCAATCTTCTCTAATTTGATGCCCAAAAGCTTCTAAATCTTAACCTCCCTTGTACTCTACAAGGAAAGTTTTATATACTACTACTACTGGCTAATTGTTCTGATATGGAATGAACAAATGATGTACAATGTCCTTTCTAAAACTGCATATATACTCTGTACAAATGTGTGAGAGTTTGGCTGCGAAACGTTGTTTGACGGTCAAGTCCGACCATTGCCGAGTACTACGGCGATGCACCGAATATGCACTTGACCACTTTCCTGTGCATCTTCATAAGGCTTCTTCTATTGCAACACTAGGCGATGACACTTTTCTCTGCCTTTTCAATTCAATGATGCGCCAAAATATTCTTCATATAATCTTTCTATTAGTATTTTGGGGCTATGGGTGTTGCAACGTCAGGCGATCACTTGTTCACTTCAACGTATCACCGAGTATGATTTGCAATATCGATTCTGACCGCACTGTTGACTTGACCTAGAATCTTGGTTGCTGGATATAGTTAGGCGATCTCCTTGAGCATTCAAGGGATCGCCGAGGATGTCAGTGATGCTGTTTTCACCGCCTTTCAACATTTTTGCTCACATTCCAAGATTCCACTAAGTCTTGCCTTTTTGTGCACTTTTAATTCCATTTTCTATCATAGCACATGCATATTTGTTAGCAATTGAAATTGTTAGCACACCAAGGGCAATGTTTCCTTGCAATTAAACTCCAAAATGAGTCCGAAATATGGACTCATCAACACCCCCAACTTAAGCCTTAGATGAAGAGATATTCTTGAAGGGATTTTGTTGTGCTCAAGAAAAGTTTTTGCTTTATTGCGACAGTCAAATTACTATTCATCTTGATAAGAATTCTACATTTCATGATCGGTCTAAACATATTGATGTGAGATACCATTGGATTTATGTTGATTGTTATAAAGTTGTTTTTATCTGTTAGACCCCGTAAATATTTTAATTGTGTGTTGTGAGAAGTGTAATTTGAAAAATTAGTTTCGGAAGTCCTTAATTGGATTAAATTATAAAAGTCTGGGACCTAATTAAGTGATTAGAGATACCATTGGATTTGGGTTGTAACATTGGATTCTAAGTTACTTCTTAAACTTACGAAAATCCATAGGATAATGATGGTTCCACCATAATTACTAAAGCTTTATTATCAAGAGGGAAGTTTGAAGAGTGTTCATGATAACCAGAATGGGGAACTCCTCCACATCAAAGTGGGAAAGTTATTAGATTTTGATCTTTATCCATTCATATGTGGATAAATAAATGCCCAATTTAGATTAGCTCATTCTTGTCCAAAAGCTCAATATGGTGGATCATATGTAAGATCTCTTTAGGTCTTATTTCAAACATACAAGAGTAAAACTCTTAGCACCCATATAAAGATAACTAGAGAGAGAAGGCGTAGTTTTTTTTTTTTTGTGCAGAATTTTCACCCATAATAACCAACTTCAAATTGTGATTCCTGCTGCGTTTCTTGATTGATTATGTTGATTGTTATAAAGTTGTTTTTATCTGTTAGACCCCGTAAATATTTTAATTGTGTGTTGTGAGAAGTGTAATTTGAAAAATTAGTTTCGGAAGTCCTTAATTGGATTAAATTATAAAAGTCTGGGACCTAATTAAGTGATTAGAGATACCATTGGATTTGGGTTGTAACATTGGATTCTAAGTTACTTCTTAAACTTACGAAAATCCATAGGATAATGATGGTTCCACCATAATTACTAAAGCTTTATTATCAAGAGGGAAGTTTGAAGAGTGTTCATGATAACCAGAATGGGGAACTCCTCCACATCAAAGTGGGAAAGTTATTAGATTTTGATCTTTATCCATTCATATGTGGATAAATAAATGCCCAATTTAGATTAGCTCATTCTTGTCCAAAAGCTCAATATGGTGGATCATATGTAAGATCTCTTTAGGTCTTATTTCAAACATACAAGAGTAAAACTCTTAGCACCCATATAAAGATAACTAGAGAGAGAAGGCATAGTTTTTTTTTTTTGTGCAGAATTTTCACCCATAATAACCAACTTCAAATTGTGATTCCTGTTGCGTTTCTTGATCGATTATGTTGATTGTTATAAAGTTGTTTTTATCAGTTAGACCCCATAAATATTTTAATTGTGTGTTGTGGGAAGTGTAATTTGAAAAATTGGTTTCGGAAGTCCTTAATTGGATTAAATTATAAAAGTTTGGGACCTAATTA
>JAABOM020000084.1:11079206-11104828 GCA_011800125.2 Solanum clarkiae | reverse complement strand
GACATCATTCTATATGATAGCGCTATAGTATATATATATATATATATATATATATATATATATATATATATCGCCAGAGTATATTCAGAGCATATATGCTGACGTCAGCATAACGTCAGCACCCGAAATAAAAAGGAGTAAGTGGGTAGAAAGATAAATAGTTTGGGTAATGGGTCCATTGAGGATAAATAATTTTGATTGGATCTATTAAAGATAAATAATTTCAAATTAAGTTTATTTTATATATTTTTTCCAAAACTTTATTATATTCCTTTAAAAGGGCTAAACTATTTAACAATGATACAAATTTTTGAAACCTCCCCCCCCCCCCTCCGCCTAGCCGCCCACACTCAGACATCCTTGTTGGTTAAAAGAGTTATTAATTTGGAAGCATTGTTTTGAAATATAGTCAACCTAATATATTCTTGAAAAAATATTATCATGTGTTTCAAACTCTGGAAAATGATAAAAATCAAATAAAGAAGAAAAAAAACCCAACTTTATTTTATTTAATGTACTCTTAAGGGAAAATAGATTCAAATTAAATCGTCACACTTACTTTACATCATTTACAAATTTTATATTTTAATAATATATATATATAACTAAAAGTAGGAATAAAAAAAGTTGAAACACCAAAATACCTCTACAATAATAAGTTACTACAACATTACAAAAATAATTATGTTATATTATACTAATGCTAAATTCTAAAAAACGTATGGGGAAAAAAGTAACAGTTGGCTTTTACGGTGGAAATTAGAAGTGATAATTAATTCATTAAAAAAAAGTAACGAATGACTTTTATGGTAGAAATGAAAGATGATAATTAATTCCTTAGCATTTATATACAATGTAGGAGTGAATGAAATTTATAATATAGTAAAGATGAATCACAACAATGACATCGAACAATTACTACTATATTAATTTTGTAAAATCTCTTCCACTACTCTAAATTGAATAGTATATAAAATGGAATATCTTTAGTTTTGTTCACTTTCTCGTGCTTTCTTTCTGTTCACCACATCATATGACAAAATGGTAATGTATGTTATATTTGGATTTTAATTTATATTTGTATTCTTATTATTATATTTGAAGCAAAATACTTTCTCATTTTCCATTGCTATTTATCATTATTGAGTTTAAGAATTATTAGATTGGAAAGTTCGTAACGAAGAATAGTATTATCAAGTAAATTCATTGTTGATAGAAATCGTGATAGTAGTGAAATATTTAATTGTATTTAATAATAAATATAGTGTCACGTTCGATTTTATGAATGTTTTAGATTTGTCTTGATTTTAATTTATTTTCATTTGGATGATTTTATGAAGTTATATTGATCAGATGTGGTCAAATTTTATGGAAGCAATCCATATCATCCTTTTACCTTAAGTTTTATATTTTTTCCTTTCCGTTGGAACTTTTGGTTTTGGTTAATTTTGACTTCTTTTCCTGTTAATTCCTTTTTTGTTTGCCAAAAATGTTTCTTCTTGTAATTGTTTCATCTGTGTTTGATTGACAAATTTAAAGAAAGAGTGATGAGATAAACACCATTCTTCGCATAGTTTATAGGATACATCCTATATGAAAGATGAATATCATTAATAAGAGAATGGATCTTTTGTAAATGATATAGAATAATTAAATTTAGAATTTAATAACAATATAATGTATAAGAGGAAATTTAATGAAAATATGCTCATTCTAAACATCGAGTTTATAAATTTTTAAGAATGTTAGACAGTTTCTCACATACAAGGTTTCATTCTCCGTTGTAAAGATTTTATCATTGTATGACCATTTATTTGCAACTTTGATCAATTAGAACAATTGATATGGAATTAAAATTGCATTCTTCCTCTTTCACTTTTACACTTAATTATAACTTTATTTAAATGTACCATCTAATATTACTCTATTTTTAATTATAAAAAAATGAGAAACGATGTAAATATGGCGATTTTATTTATCAATGGTGTGGATAGTCAAAGAATATATTGAAGATAAGTTTGCAAAAAGATATCGTTCATTCATAGAAATACTAAAAATATGAGGTAATTTTAATTTTTAAATACACTTGCAATTATTTTATAATAAATGTTAATAAGCTATGCTCAAGATTATAATTTACTACTTTTGAATAATATAAGATTATATCAATTAATATGAGTTACACGTGCAATATACGTGTCAATAACTAGTAATAAAGAAGTAAGGTGGGTGAATTGATTTATGATTCGTTGCTCCACCATTCCAAACCCAAGTAAACTTTGGGCGAGTTGTACAAGACATTTACTATACCAACCCATTTGCCCAAATTTTTTACCAACCCGACCACCATTTTGACACGCGAACTCAAAAGTCTCCATTTACTTGATGAAGAAAAATTTAGGTGTTACAAGTTTGCTAGTTTAATAAACAACGCATTTCAATCAAAGGACAACCATTTAAAGAACCCCTTCTACAGATTAAAAAAAACTTGTCAAATGCACACTCTACATATTTGCATGTATAATCCTAGAATTCTGTATCAAAACAAGCCATCATCACTTTGGAGACCATGGACCTTGCAAAAGGCACGTAACTCAAACTATACCTGTAATGCAACAAAAAAGCATCAGCTTTCCAGTCTAAAGAAATTATTTTAGAAAGATAACAAAGTCAAGTAGAAGCGGAGCAGAAAGGCAAAGCTTTTCTACTTTAAAGCTAATAGCCCTATCTGCCCTACGTTTGACCCAAATGCAAAAGTTGATAAATAAGAGATTATTACCCGCATGCTACACAAAAGGTTACATATGTTCATCAGCAAAATCACATACAACTTCTCAACATACTAGTTTATTCAAATTCTCTAAATTATTAATGCAAAATGTTTATTCAAGAATGAACCAGTATGACTATAGTCTGCCATACCAGATAAGTGCACCAAACTCCAATATAATTGACAACAACGTCAGTAGCTTGTTCCGCACCTGATGCAAGCAAATGTAGATGAGACACACAATGGAAAAGTCTGTCGAAAGCCAAATGACGAAACTAAAAAATGTGACTGATACAGTAACTCACATATAGAGCACAAAACAGAGCAATGATAATGCTTGCTATATAAATGGCAGTGGCATATATGCGAACTGGGTCAAGCATCATTGTCACTTGTCGTTTAGGCCCTATGAGGAACACTGTACTGCCACAAGAAAAAAATACAAAGTGAAAAGATGAAACATAAAATGGTAGAAAGAAACGCAGAAACCCCTGTTTTGGATGATATATATTATACAACATATCTTAAAAGCAAGGAAATCATCATTATCAAGCCTATTCTCTGTAGCATCCTTGTGTACTACATATTATTGTTTCCCTATTCTGTTCCTCATCTGGAGAACGTGAATACCTCCTGATGCCACAGGTAGAACACCTGGTAAAGAGACCCAATCTTGAGTGAAATAAATACCGCGACTTCTATCTTGTTCAACAAAATCATCATGCAGTAAATCTTTAGAATTCCCACTGCTTAACTTTCAATTCGCCTCTGACCATCAAATAAAATGTGAATAACCCGTCCTCCTCTCTTTGAAAGAAGGGGCGCTTCCGGTTCTGTCGGTGCTTGAAATAATTGTCTTCTCCATAGTACTATATCTCTAGAGTCAATAATTTGAGTTTGTTAGGAGAGAAGGTCAGGGAAGTAGGGATAGAAAAGGTTTAAGAGAAGTTAGATTAGAGATTTCCTATGCGATGGAGTAGCAGGAAAGGAAATATGAATGGAAGAAGGTAGTGACACCTTGTTGAGGAAGGTCAAAGTGCGAAAAATTTCTAAATCAAGCAGACCTCTCCTTCGGAAGTAATTTTGGATGTTTAAGAATGAGGGAGACGCTTTATCGAGAGAGGTGATTGCACTCAAGTATGGAAGAAAGAAAATGGTTGGTTTACTGAAAAGGTACGAAACTCATGGGTTTTGCATGTGGAAAGGAATAACGAAAGGGTATCTGACTTCTCAACATATATCAGACTCCTAGTTGGGAATGGAAACTAAGGGTGTAATATGGTACAACTAAAAATGGTCTCCTACAAAATATTTTCTCAAAAATGAAGTGGGCTTTACACTTATTTTCTAGTGTTTGGTAAGTAAGCAAAAACTTTATCCCAAGAGTATTTATATGTAAGCTAGCAAAACGCTCTGGGGTGAGATGCAGTGCAGAGTGAGAGTTTGCAGCACTTGTTTTCCTTACTTCCATTAGAGAAGTCATATTCCTCATTTTTAAGGAACTTGTTTTCCAAAAGAAAAGAAATCCCAAAATATTTTGATCAACTAAGGGAAATGGAAAATATTATCTGAAACATGTTTTCCTCCCTACCACACCCTAAATTTGTTTTTTGGTTTGACATTTGGTGAGAGGAATTAACATACAGAGATGCTTCTTAGCTATACTCCACAGCAAGAAACAAAGAAGTACCAACACCAAATTTTAATTAGAAGGTTATAGCGAAATATCATAGGATATAGTCTTCAAAAACTTATATGTTGGTAAATGTTGGGCTGACAAAGTCTAACATATCCACAAGATAAGTGTTGCAG
This sequence comes from Solanum clarkiae, assembly GCA_011800125.2. NCBI lineage: Eukaryota > Viridiplantae > Streptophyta > Magnoliopsida > Solanales > Solanaceae > Solanum > Solanum clarkiae. The sequence continues at coordinate 11,100,246 of JAABOM020000084.1, read as the reverse complement.
AGATGTAAATATTAAGATGGACGGACGGTCAAAAGAATTAACAAGATTAGGAAAGATCACAATTGACATTAGTGATTGTTTCTTTCTTAACTTTATCTATTATAGGGAATATATTAAATTATTCTAAATGTTTGGTTCACTCTACAGGGGGTGTGGTTTGGTGTCAATCACGACTTGGGATGATTATGGTGGGCCATGAGTCCATGAAAAAGTAGTATCAGAGCCCTAGGTTCCCAAGTTTTATAAGTTATGGGCATTGTCTTGATGATAGGTACAGAGACGTTTACACTTACCTACAACAGGCTATAATGACATTTAGGAAACTTCCCTCACTATTTGATCAATGATATGCTTTAGGAAGGTAAATATTTTCATTAATCACAAGGCCGACAACCAAGAGGTATATCAACCAGTAAAGAACCTAACAAAGGATATGGTTCTCTACAGAAAACACCCAAGCCTCTATACAACTCAGAACTACATGGATGCATCAAAAATATGTAAGGGATTGGAGACTACTTCTCAACTACCAAACGCGCAATTTTACCCTTTCAAAAGCCCTCAAGCTTCTATGCCTAAACAATCCACATAAATGTCATAGGAACAACATTACATCCCCTGCTCTTTCTCCTATTTCTTCCATCTTGCTTTAGTTATCTTAATCTTTATTTGTTTACTCTTCTATTTAAGTTCCTATTCAGGCAGATGCCTTTACCAAGTCCTAAACTCCAACTCTTGAATTCAAAACTGCCTGGAAATGCCTATTCTAAACTTGTTTAGGCTGATGTTCCCAGTGATCTTGACTTAACAAATTATCAGCTTTTGCTTTTCCATAGGGTCTGACACTTTTTCTTGCTTGTTTTGTTTTCTTTTTTATTGCACCACTGTATGTGTTTCAACGAAAGTCTAACTTCTTGTTCATCCTCTCACATATGGTGAGGACAACATTTATCCAAGTCTGACAAGCAGGAGGTTAAGCTTAGTGCTAGGACCACTGTTGAGAGCAGAGGAAGGCCAAGAGAATGGGCTGGGACAGAGGCTAAGGCTTGCACAATGACTAAAACTATGGCTATAGCACAGGTGGCTTCTCGTGGATGAGATCATGTTGCTAGATCTATGTCAGTTGATCCACCAGCAGTTCCAAAGGTTCATTAGGGTATGGTTCAGGTTCTATATGGGTTTGTTGCTACACCACTAGAAGATACCATGTTCCATATTCTGGAAATATTAGAGATTTTTGTGCAGTCTAGAGTGGTTCATGCACATCTGCTATGTCACATGCTCAGGCAGTATGGGAATACAGACAATCTGACCAAACTTTGGTATTCAAAATGATACTTAATCCATCTAAGTTTTTAAAAATAAACGTTGAATCATATTTCAAGTGGTAGACAGATATCAGCTACAAACTTCATTGGGTGTACACACCATGAGGTTATGTCTCTCTTAATGGGAATTCTGGGTGTTGGTTATATGGTTCTAATAATAAACCAATATTAAATTTATTTATTTTTTAAATATGGTAACAATTTGTATTAATACAAGTCCTTAGGTAGTACAGGAAAACCATATTTACAAGAGGAAAACAAAATAAAAATTAAGATTGATACTACAAATCTATACAGGCCCCAAAACATATAAAGGGGTCATTTGGTAGAGCATACAAAAATAGTATTGAATCTAGTATATTAGTAGGGGTGGCGATTTCAGTCCATATAAGGTGCAAGGAGTCCATTTATCCATATTTATTTTAATGGGTCACTCATATTTTCTAAATGGGTAAATATGCTGATCTATTTTAATAGCTCATAGAAATTTGGTCAAAATGGGTAAAATATAGGTATCTCTAGTGGACTATACGGTGGAGACTTGGTAAGGGAGTTTCTAGTGGTAATATCTAGTCCCACAATTACGTGTAGCCGTAGGTTGTCTTAATTGACTTGGCTAGTGGATCTACAAATAGCATATGATATGATCTGTTCACGGGAAGAGTATACCTTGATAAGTAACCTCCCTTTTTCGGTGTAGGGGCAACACCTGATTCCATGTTACAGCTCGCACGGTCTTATTGTCGGTTAAGGTTGATATTCCACAAATATATGATGGTTTATCACGACTTATGCTTCTTCAAGATTTTCATTATGATTCCTAACTATGCATTGACCAGAGTCATGTCTTTATCATGCTTTAAATAAATTTCTTATTATATTTTCTACTTTGCTCAATTACATATCATGATTTATAGCATGTTGTGTTTCTCACATGCTAAATACATTCCATAGTATTGACTGCATATCTCTGCCTATATTGTCTCATAATATAGGTGCAAATGTTCCATGGCACACTCGTGGTTAGTTGCAGCTTCTCTTCAGTTTCTGTGTTGGTTAGTCATCATGCTTCAAGGACATACTTTATGTTTACATTCAAACTTTTCTATTGAAATTTCAATTTTATTTCTAGACATTGAGTTACTAGGGCCTGTCGTAGAAACTCGTCTATGTAGTAGAGGCTTTTCAGACATACATTAGATTTTAAGTGTATGTCATTGCTCATACTTATTTCCATTCTATGTTTGAGATTGTTTAGACTACTTTGATTTTCTTTCGCATCATGATATTTCTCTAAATTCAATATGCTTTTGTATGTCATATGGTTAGCTTGGAGTCTATAATCATTTAAAATTTATTAAAAAATAAATTTTCAAATGATTCAAATTATATTATATGATGAATATAATAGTCCATATAAATGTATAGATTAATATAATTGGGTTAATTATTTATATCTAATAAATACGGATTTAATTAAGGTCCAAGATAATTGATTTAGGCTACAATAGGTGAACCCAATTTAATAAGCCCAATATCACTTCATCCTAGAGGCCTATCTTGGTGCCATGTGTCAAATGACGTGGCATGCCAAGTCGAACAAAGAAGTCAGTAGGATCATGACATGTGTCAAAATGACAAAACACTTCATTAAGGCCTAATATGCCATGTCACTTAAATTTGATTGGTTGAAGAGAAATCTTTCGTATTATAATTCCTCTATTTAACAACTATAAATAGGGGTTTCATAATTCAAAAAAGAAAATCAAGGATTCTAACAAAAAGCTAGAGAAAGTTTATGGATCAAACGCAACAAATTTCTCTACAAGTTCAAAAATTCAAACAATCAAGCATTCAAGTTCAAGAACAAGTTTAAAGCCCTTGATCTGAACAAATTCAAAATTCAAGTTTAAGTTCAAGAACAAATTCAAGATTCAAAATCAAGCTCAAGAACCCTTAAATTTATATTTGAAAAGGCGAATTAGAAGATTTATAAAGACGGTAATATTCACATATTGAAATTAGACACTATAATTGTTGCGATAGTTTCTTGATTATTATTTTCTTGATGCGAATTTTATCGTGTACAAATTCTAGCTCGCTCGGTAGGACAATCTCTACCTCTCATCTGAACCTTTCCAACATTGAAATGACTTTCACTATAGAAGAACAACTAGCAATCTTGGCTAAAGCAATTGAAGGCTTGACAAAGCACCTGCATGAACAAGATGCTAAACTTTTCAAACTGATTAATAAGATGGATAACATGATTCAGAGAGGATGAAATCAAGCACCTATGAAGCTTTCTAGAGTTCAAGACAAAGGAGAGCCTTGCATAAAGCAAACAAAGATCAAAGGGATTCATCTCTCCACTGAAGGTTTGGTTCCTATTGATCAACTGAAGGACCTACCCATAGAGACTATCGAAGACAAATTTGAGTCCTCGTCTAAATTTCCCCTCACATATGCAAAGCCGTCCATACAAAGGATTGATAACTTGGTGATGCCTAATATCATCCTCCTAAGCTCCAACAATTTGATGCTAAAGGAAATTTGGAACAACATATAGTGCACTTTATCGAAACTTGCAATGATGCCGGAATGCATGGTGATTATCTCGTCAAATAGTTTGTTCAATCTCTCAAAGAAAATGCCTTTGATTGGTATACAAATCTCGAACCTAGTTCTATAAATTGTTGGGAACACTTAGAGCAAGAGTTCCTCAATTATTTCTATAGAACAAGACGTGTTGTTAGGATGATCAAACTTATTAAGGCTCGCCAACGTTAAGATGAGCTAGTTGTTGACTTTATCAATAGTTGGAGAAATTTGAGTCTCAACAGCAAAGATCGCCTTAGTGAAACTTTTAGCATTGAAATGTGCATCCAAGGCATGAAATGGGATCTTTACTACATCTTGCAAGGATTACAAACTAATACATTTGAAGAGTTGGTAACTCGTGCTTATGATATGGAATTAAGCATGACTATAAGAAGAGATAAATGGTCTTGTGTCTGTGGTTCTCAAGAAGATGAAGATATAGAACTCCAAAGTGGGGGCAAGTTTGCATTTAAAAATGACTTTGAAGAGTCTATGTATATCTCGATGCTCCAAAACGCATGAGGATAGATTGTAAGTTATAATGCTCCTCATCTCATGAGTTTAAACTGTAAGCTATAATGCTCCTAGTTGCATGATCCTAAACTTATGTCATAAAGCTTTTCAAATTTGAGCTTAATCTCAAAGTTTGAAAGATCTTCAAATTTGAGCTGAACTCTAAGTTGGAAAGCTCATCAAATTTAAGCTAACCTTCATATTGTGAAGCTCTTTAATTTTGAGTTTAACCTTCAAAACGAAAGATCATCAAATTATGCGTCAGATATTCAAGCTACAGAACTCAAACTTGAGCAAAATTTTCAAGTTTCACAGCTCATTAAATTCGAGCAAACTCTTAAAGTCAAAGTGGTCCTTGATGCACGAGTCTAAAATGCATCTCATCTAATTCAAGATAAGACTCAAGTCTCGAAGCTTCTCAAATTTGAGCTTAAGTTTTTAAGATTTTGATGCTCCTCAAACTTGAGCAAATCTTCAAATTTCAAAGCTCATCAAATATGACCAAAATCTTCAAGTCAAAATACTTCTGGCTTGCAAGAATATTAACTATGCATGGCACCCTAAAAAAATGTTTGCTAGGTTGATAATCTTGAAAGAGGCAACCTAGGCAAAAGTTAGGACACCCTAAAAAAATGTCCGCTAGGTTGAAAATGTTGGAAGAGGCGACATAGGCAAAAATTAGGATAAATTTGAAAAAAAAAAAAACCACTCCATCCAGAACTACAGTGTGACTTGATCCTCCTCATTGAGGTACGTAGGTGCTTAGAATTATTCTAGGTTCAATTACAAGAGTGTCAAAGAATCACATGTTCCCACCTCATTCCATACAAAAAAAAGGTTGCGAGTACTCTCTCAGGCTTCAAACTTGCAACAAATGGCAGTGATTCGATGACGGCAAATCTTCTATGGAATATGAGCTTCTTCAATGGCATGCTTGAAGTCTTCAAATTTGGTCAAATCCGTAAGTTGAAGTTTTCAAATTCTTCAAGCATGCAAGTTGAACTCTTTGAATTCTTCAAATATGTAAGTTGATGTCTTCGATCCTCCAGGTATGCAAATCAAAATCTTTAAATCATTCAAGTATGCAAGGTGAAATTTTCAAGTTCTTCAAGTACGCAAGTTGAAGTCTTCAAAGTCTTTGAGTTTGCAAGTTGAAGTGTTCAAATCCTCCAAGTATGCAGATCAAAAGTCTTTAAATTCTTCAAGTATGCAAGGTGAATAGAGGTGTGCATCGGTCAGTTTGGTTTGATTTTATACATTATCGGTTTAATTTATCGGTTTTCGATTATTAAATATGTTAAACCAATAAGAACCTAATACATATTTTTTATCGATTTTCGATATATCAGTTTTAAGTCCTTAATGGTTCGATTTTCGGTTTAACCAATAAGAATGATAATGAAAATTTGCATTAACAAAAAGTAGATAGAGTACGAAGACTATGTTTATAAACTTGCAAAACCTATAATTAGTTAATTACAAATTAAAATACTAAAGTGGATAACTAATCACTTAAGTACTGTAAATATTAAAATAGGTAAAGTATTGCTATAGTGTCCAATTACTATTGAATTACTAATATTTAATATTCACGAAGGGGTAAATTAGTAAATTATTATAATCTTATTGGGTTACCGATTTACCCAATAACCCAATAGTAAACATTGTTATCGAACTGATAACCCAATAATCTTTTTATTTATAACCATTAAAAACCCGATAACCTAATAACCTAATAACAATAAACCAATAACGTTTTTATCGGTTCGGTTTATCGGTTGGTTCGGTTTTTGCATACACCTAAAGGTGAAGTCTTTGAATTCTTCAAATATATCAGTTGAAGTGTTCAAAATCCTCCAAGTACGCAAAATCAAAATCTCCAAATCATTCAAGTATGCAATGTGAAGTCTCTGAACTCTTCAAGTATGCAAGTTGAAGTCTTCAAATTCTTCGAATTTGCAAGTTAAAGTCTTCAAATCCTCGAAGTATGCAAGTTGAAGTCTTCAAATACTACAAGTATGCGAGTTGAAGCATTAATAACTTTCAAGTCTACAAGTTAAAGTTTGCAAATTCTTCAAGTATGCAATTTGGGGTCTCAAATCAACCAAGTATGCATACTGAAGTCTTAAATCCTTCAAATCTGCATTTTGGTCTTCAAATTCTTTTCTTCTCTAAGTTGAAGTTTCAAATCCACCATGTATGCAAGTCAAATTCCTTAAGTGTTGAGTCTCAAAGTTGAAGCTTTCAAGCCTCGATCTTTAGATTTACATATCTTAAGGCGAGAATGAATAACTCTCTCTTTTCACTATGAGGGTTCCCTCAAATTGCTTTCCTTAGGACAGAGATGAGTATCCATCCCTTTATGCCATAAGAATGCCTCTAAATTTGCATGCCTTAAGGTGGACAAAATTTGCCCCTTTGCACTTTAAGCTAGCCTTTAACGAATTTATCCATAAAAGAATCTCTAAATTCCCATGCCTTAAGGTGGACAAAATTTGTCCCTTTGCACCTTAAGCTGGCCTTTTCATGGATTTATCCTTAAAAGGATCTCTAAATTTTCATGTCTTAAGGTAGGCAAAATTTGTGCCACCTTAAGCTGGCCTTTTACGGATTTTGAGAAGGATCTTTAAATTTTCATGCCTTAAGGTGGACAAAATTTCTCCCTTTGCACCTTAAGCTAGCCTTTCACGGATTTATCCTTGAAAGGATCTCTAAATTTCCATGTCTTATGGTGAAACAAAATGTGTTCCTTTGCATCTTAAGCTGGCGTTTTCACGGATTTTATCCTTAAAAGGATCTCTAAATTTTCATGTCTTAAGGTAGACAAAATTTGTCCCGCCTTAAGTTGGCCTTTTATGGATTTTGAGAAGGATCTATAAATTTTCATGCCTTATCCCCTTGCACCTTAAGCTAGCCTTTCACGGATTTATCCTTGAAAGGATCTCTAAATTTTATGCCTTATGGTGGACAAAATGTGTTCCTTTGCATCTTAAGCTAGCCTTTTCCCGGGTTTATCCTTAAAACGATCTTTAAACTTGCATCCCTTTTGACAAAGAATGTGAGCTTTTTGCTTTGGACAGTGTAAAGTTTTCACTTACACGAGCCACACCTTACGTTTAAGCATTTGGAATCTCAAATTTGTGATATCAAGGGGGGGGAGGGAGGGGGGGGGGGACTTTAAACACATATCTTCATGCCTTATCTTTAAACATTTGAAATCTTGTAAAACCTCAAATTTGTGATCTCATGGTGGAGATGTTAAATGCATCCCTTCACATCTTATATTTAAGCATTTGGAAGCTTGTAAAACCTCAAATTTTTTATCTCAAGGCGGGGACGTTATTCATATCCCTTCACACCTCAAGATCAAATTCTTGTTATGATAAAACTCTCCATTGTTATGAAAGATCATGCGAAGCACTTGAAATCTGTTTCTGAAGAAATGGTGAAGCACCAACTGTTTGCCAAAAGGAGTAATGTTTTTTGAGGGTCCAAAGTATTGAGTATCTTGGCCATTGCATAACTGCTGAGGATGTCTCTACTGATTGTGAAAAGATGGCCTTTTTTTTCTACTCTTAAACAACTAAGAGGATTTTTAGGGTTGGTTGGGTACTACGGGAGGTTTATACAAGGGTTTGCTGTGATATGCAAACCTCTATCTGATTTGACCAAGGATAGTTTTCAATGGAACCCTACAACTCAAGCTGCCTTTGAACATAGCATTGACTTAGGCTCTTGTTTTGGCCCTGCCTGATGCTTCTAAGATCTTTGTTGTTGAAACTGATGACAGTGGGTATGGTATAAGGGTTGTTCTAATGCAAGGAGGACATCCTATAACTTTCATTAGCAAAGCTTTATCTCTTAGACATGTTGCCTTTTCAGTGTATGATAGAGAATTGTTGGCCATTGTTCAAGCAGTCACCAAGTGGTCATAGTACTTACTGGGTCAGAAGTTTATCATCAGGACTGATCAGAAAGCTTTGAAGTTTCTAGAAGTGCAGAAGTTACACACAAATTAAAAATTCTCATGGTTAACTAAGTGGATGTCCTTCGATTACACTATTGAGTATGTGAAAAATATTGGAAAAGAATATTCTTGAATTGTTGTCTCTACATAATTACATTGAGACCCTATTTATAGATACTATATTAGACTCCTTTTTCACTAGGATATTATAATACAATTCTTTTTTCTAATAGGATTCTATGTATTATTCCTATTTCTATTCCTGTTCTAAATAGGATTGTAGAGACTATTCTTGTTCCTATTCTTATTCTAACACTCCTCCTCAAGCTGGTGAATACAAGTCATATCACATATGTACTTAGCTTGTTAAAATGTAATTAATACGAGGATCGATGAGGGACTTGGTGAGATATCTGGAAGTTGATCACTTGACTTCACAAAATTGACAGTCAATCTCAATGTGCTTCAGTCTTCTCATGAAATACTGAATTTGATGCATAATGTCGATAACACAGAGTGATAAATTCCTGAATTGAAGTGTTAGCTTCCCAAACCAAGCTTGAGAAGACTATTTCAGACTATAGAGTGACTTACACAATCGACATATAAGGCTATCAAGCCTCCCCATAAGCAAATATTCAGGTGGTTGCTCCATATAGACTTCTTCCTCGATGTGGAGAAAAACATTCTTAATGTCCAATAGACTAATCGGCCAATAGGGAACCACAGATGAAAAAGACAAACTTATGTTATTTTAGCCATGGGAGAGAAAATATCACTGTAATTCGATCCAAATATCTAAGTATATCATTTGCTCGAAATTTGATATAGAATAAATGGATCGTCTCGAAATTGCTCCAAGAAACAAGTGTTTAAACAAGAAAGTCCTATAAAACTGGCTGAAACATGCTAATATGTCGAATTACTAGATTTGATAGTTGAAAATAGTCACGAATTGAGAAATAAAATTATGTGGGTAGGGTCAGGATAATGACACGTCCTTACTGAGAAAAAGAATTATATGGGTAGAGTCGGAATGATGGCACGACCATACTGAAAAATAGAAATTATATAGGTAGGGTTGTATTGACAGCACGACCCTACTGAAAAAAAGAAATTTTATGGATAGGGTCAGAATGATGGCATGACCAAACACAAATAAGAAAGTAGTCATCGGAAAGATGACACGGTACTACACAAATTGAATATGAAAAAAGTAGTCACCAGAAAGATTGCTCGATGCTACACAAATCAGATATGAGAAAGCAGTCACAGGAAAGATGCACGGTGTTACGAAAATTAGATATGAAAAAATAGTCACCAGAAAGATACACGGTGACCTAATTATTTTGCTAACATAATCATTAGCCAGGCAAGCGACATATATGTGTCATAGCCGCCCACCGGGAACGGAAGGTTTTTTTTTTCTACCAAGATCGTAGAAGCTCTAATACCATGTGAAAAATATTGGAAAAGAATATTAATAAATTGGTGTCTTCACATAATTACATTGACGCCCTACTTATAGATACTATATTAGACTCCTTTTTCAACTAGGATACTACAATACAATTCTTTTTCAAGTAGGATTCTATGTACTATTCCTATTTCTATTCCTAGTCTAAATAGGATAATAGATACTATTCTTGCTCCTACTCCTATTCTAACAGAGTATAATAGAGGAAGTGAGAACAGTGGCAGACACACTTTCAAGAGTCACTACGGCCGAGTTACTAGCACTAGTCATTTCCCCTTCCAATACTGATCTTTTTTACGCAATTGAGAATAGTTGGACTTTAGATCAAGAGCTCAAACAACTCATTGAAGAATTACAAAAAACCCTGCTACTCATAAACAGTTCACTTGGGTGTAAGGTCAATTAAGGAGCAAAGGAAAACTGGAGCTTACGATTGTTGACACTGATCTATTGGAAGAATAAGAGAAATGAGGTGAAGGAGTTTATACAAAAGTGTGATGTATGCCAGAGAAACAAATCTGACTTAGTTGCTTACCCTGGCCTCCTACAACCATTGGCTATTTCTGATGTAGTTTGGTCACAAATCAGTATGGATTTTACTGATGGTCTGCCTAAGTCACAGGATTTACAAGGCAATCTTAGTGGTAGTGGATACACTCAGCAAATATGGCCATTTTAACACCCTTATACAGCTCAATCTGTTGCTAAGGTGTTTTTGGACAACCATTGTTAGGCTACATGGATTGCCAGATGCCATTACTAATGACAGAGATGTTGTCTTCTTGAGCTCCTTTTGGTAGGAACTTTTTTCATTGCAAGGGGTTCTACTGCACACTTCTTCAGCATATCACCCTCAGTCTGACGGCCAAACTGAGGTACTCAACCGATGACGAGAGACCTACTTGAGGTGCTATTGCAATCATGATGCTTCCAAATGGTTTTCTTGCTTACCAATGGCTCAGTATTGGTATAATACATGTCATCATTCAGCAATCCAGACTACCCCTTATAAAGCTCTATATGGTATACCTCCTCTTATACACCTCCCTATCTACCATGTGAATCAGCTTCTGCTAAAATTGATGGCACATTGGTGAATAGATAGCTTCAACTGCTGAAACATCACTTAGCAAGGGCTCAGCTCAGAATGCTTCAACTGCTGAAACATCACTTAGCAAGGGCTCAGGTCAGAATGAAACAACAGGCCAACTCTCATAGGATTGACAGACATTTCGATGTAGGGGATTGGGTGTATTTCAAAGTTCAACCTTAGAAGCAAGCCACAATTTCTAACCATTCTTTCCACAAGTTAGCTGCTAAGTATTATGGCCCTTTCCAGATCATTAAGAGATTTGGTCCAGTAGCTTACACTCTCTTGTTGCCTGCTTTTGTCAAAATACATCCTACTGTTCATGTGTCTTTGTTAAAGAAATGCTATGAAGTGCCTTCTCAGATATCTCACCCTCCTACAATTGATTTGGCCAATCCTCATTGTTCTGACCTGGAGGTGCTGTTGCAAAGGAGAATTGTTAAGAAGGGAAACAAGGTTGTGGTTCAGTTGTTTGTTAAATGGTCTGGACTACCTGCAGATGCTACTACATGGGAGGTTGCAACTGTTTTGAAGACAAGATTTCCCTTCTTTGATCCTTGAGGACAAGGATCTTTCATTAGGAGGGAGGACTGATACATAATCAAGGAGTTAGAGTTAGATTTAGCCTTATGGAAGTAGTTTGTTCTGTTGAAAGCAGTTAGTTAGGCAGGGTAACTGATTTCTGTTATTCTGTTATATTAGTGAACCAATAGCTTTACAATTCAGTCATTCAATTACAATATAAACTTGTAATCTGAACTATCAAGGCATATATGGGAATACAGGTTTCTTCTCTATTCCTAACTCTCTTCTTCTCTCTTAATTCTTCTTCTTTAACTGTCATCTCGAGATTACTCTTGAAACAGTAGTTCGATCCTCAAATTCGGTGAGAGTTCCTGCAATCAAGTAACACTTCCATATACTCCTGTTTACACCAAAATGAAACAACACAAGACAGTTCTTTAGAAATCTGCAACATTCTTTAGAAAATCTACAATGGAGAAAAAGGAGCTCAACTGTTTCCTGATCTTCTTCACACAGGAAGCATCTACTACATAGGTAAAAACCTCTATTCTACAAGTTCTTTTGAGTTCCCAGAGTTGCAACCCATCCAAAATATGCTACTTTAATACAAGCTTTTGTCTACCATACCATCTTCCAAGGCCAGACAATTTCAGGAACTCGTCTCCCCTGAAACCTCTTCTTCGGCGGCTCTTTCGGCGGCAAATCCAGTGTCGACTGCCGTCGTTCTCTTTCAGTGGCGACGTAGTTCTGTCCCTCTGTGGTTTCCCGGCGAATTCCTGTAGCTTCAAAACCAGATTTGTGTGGTTTTCCAGCGAATTCGTCCTCTCAAGAAACCCTCAGCGCTTGCATATGTAGAGGTCCGGCGACGCTTTCGATCAACTTCTGTCAGTCAGATAACAACGTGAAATTTCAGGCCAGAAACAGATTCAGAAAATCCGGCGACCACTTTCCAGAGACACATGTTCCAGAAAATCAACCCAGGTTCTATCGCTTCTCCCCTTTTCCACTTCTCGACTGCACTAATTCAATTTTGTGAGTTTCTTTCCTGATCAGCTTTGATATTTATTTCTTGTCAGTCAGGATTATTTTATTTCTTGTTCCTTAATGTCCTGAATTTTTTGCCGACTGTTCCGGATTGTTTGGTGCTCAGTTTTTTTTGCTTGCTTGCTTACTATTGTGCTCGTGATTCCTGTAGCAGGTAAACTATTGGGGCTTTAGAAGTTATTTGTTAGGATTTTCTTTAAGTTGCTTTATCTCCACTATTTTCTAAATACATTATTTGCTACTTGTTTTTATATATTTGCTAAATATATTTGCTGTATACTTGTTTTATACACTTGCTTGGTTATATTTTACTGTTTCAGATTAGTGGGCTGTTTTATGAGTTTAATATTATATTATAGTTTGTGAGTTTACACATCAGATTGTGATTTGTATTTGTTTGTGTGGTTAGTAGTTTACCTATAATTTTACTGTTCTGTAGTGAGCTATTATTGTTGCTGTATTTTGCTGTATATTATTGCATATTGTTGTATACGGTTGCTGTATGTTGTTGTATATTGTTGCTGGTAGTTTTTCTTGTTGTTTACTGTTTTACGTTTATTCGCTAGATTGTAGTTTTTGGATCTTTATAGATTAGAGAGTTAGTAGTTCTTACTTTAGTGGCATCAGGATCTCATGGTGGACTAGGGTCATGTCATCGGTTGGGGTTGGGGTTGGGGGTTAGGGGTAAGGGTGGGAAGAGGGGCACGAGTTTATTCAAGTTAAGGATCAGGTCATGGAATATAGGATCACTTACAGGGAAATTCATAGAGCTAGTGAAGTGTCTTAAGAGGAGACATATTAATATTGCGTGTATTCAGGAGACTAGGTGGGTAGGTACCAAGGCTCGGGACGTGGCTATAAGTTATGGTACTCGGGGGGTTCTAGAGATAGAAATGGTGTGGGTATCCTAGTAGACGAGGATCTTAGAGGATTATGTGGTTGATGTTAGAAGGATTAATGATAGGATGACGTTTATCAAACTCGTGGTTGGTAAACATGTGGTGAACATCATTAGTGCGTATGCGCCTCAAGTAGGCCTAGAGGAGGAAGTCAAAAGGATATTTTGGGAAGATTTGGATGAGGTTGTGCGAGACATACCAGAGACAGAAAAATCTTCATTAGGGGTGACTTTAATGGGCATATTGGGGCAACCACTAGTGGATTTGAAGATGTTCATGGAGGCTTTGGTTTTGGGGAGAGGAATGGAGATGGGACATCTCTCTTAGATTTTGCCAAAGCCTTTGAGTTAGTTATTGCTAACTCGTGTTTTTCGAAGAGGGAAAACCACTTGATCACCTTCCGTAGTACGGTAGCTAAGACGCAGATAGATTACTTCTCTGGAAGGGCGATAGAAGTCTATGTAAGAATTGCAAGGTTATTCCAAGTGAAAATATTTCCACGCAACACAGGCTTCTAGTGATGGATTTAGTGATCAAGAGAGAAAAGAAGAAGAAGGTTATTTATGCCCAACCGAGGACTAGATGGGGATGCCTTACTCCTACTCTTTCTCGTGACCCTTTCTCGTGAGATGGAAGAAAAGTTGAGAAACTTAGAGGCCGAGGTACTAGGGGTTTCGAGAGAAACCTTTGGTGGACGTCAGGGCGATTGGTGGTGGAATGATGAAGTCCAGGGCAAAGTGAAAGATAAGAAGGTTGCGTACACAAAGTGGTTGGAGTGTAGGGATGATGATGACAAGCGAATGCTTAAGGAGATATATAAGAAGACTAAATCAGAAGCAAAGATGGCGGTGACGAGTACTAAGACAACAATGTTTGAGCGCCTATATGAGGAGCTAAGTGATAAAGGCGGGGACAAGAGATTGAATAGGCTCACTAAAGAGAGAAAAAGGAAAGCTAGCGACTCGGACCAAGTGAAGTGCATCAAGGATGAGAAGGGTAAGGTGTTGGTGGATGACCCTTCTATTAAACTAAGATGGCAAGCTTACTTTCATAAAATCTTAAATAAAAAGGGAGATAGAATTATTGAGCTGAGTGAGTTGGCACACTCCGAAAGTAATCGTGATTTTGGTTATTGCAGGCGGTTCAGAGTTGAGGAGGTTAGAAGGACTATTAGTAGGATGAAGAGAGGGAGGGCGATCGGACCTGATGAGATTCCAGTATATTTTTGGAAAAGCATGGTCAAGGATGGCATAAAGTGGTTGACTATACTATTCAATGCTATTATGAAGACTGTCAAGATGCCTGATGAATGGAGGAGGAGTACAATGGTTCCATTGTACAAGAACAAAAGGGATATTCAAAATTGTAACAATTACAGAGGCATCAAGTTGTTAAGTCACACGATGAAGGACTGAGAGAGAGTGGTGGAGATGAGGGTGAGAAAAGTAGTGTCGATTTCAGAGAATCAGTTTGGATTCATGCCGGGGTGGTCAACTACTGAAGCAATTCATCTTATTTGGAAATTAGTGAAGAAATATAGGGAAAGAAAGAAGGACCTTCATATGGTGTTCATTGATCCAGAGAAGGCCTATGACAAGGTTCTAAGGGATGTCCTATGGAGGTGTCTAGAGGTAAAAGGTGTCCCAATGGCATATATTAGGGCAATTAAGGACATGTACGACGGAGCCAAAACTCGGGTAAGAACGGTGGGAGGAGACTCAGAGTATTTTCCTGTTGAGATGGGACGCCATCAAGGATCTGTGTTAAGCCCTTTCTTGTTTGCCTTGGTGATGGATGAGTTGATGCGATCTATCCAAGAGGAGGTTCCATTGTGTATGCTACTTACAGATGACATAGTCCTGATTGATGAAACTCGGACTAAAATTAATGATAGGTTGGAGTCTTGGAGATATGCCTTGGACTCCAAAGGATTCAAACTGAGCAGGACCAAAACAGAATACTTGGAGTGCAAATTCAGTGTTGCGAAGGATGAAGCAAATAGTGATGTGAGACTTGACACTCAACCTATCCCCAAGAGGGAAAACTTTAAGTATCTGGGGTCCATCATCCAAAGTAGTGGTGATATCGACGATGATGTCACACATCGTATTGGGGTAGCATGGACTAAATGGAGGCTTGCCTCAGGAGTATTTTGTGATAAGAAGATACCACCTAAACTCAAAGGTAAGTTTTACAGAATGGTGGTTAGACCATCTTTGCTGTATGGGGTGGAGTGTTGGCCAATAAAAAATGCACATGTTCAGAAGATGCATGTCGCAGAGATAAGGATGTTGAAATGGATGTGTGGCCACACCATGAGTGATAAGATTAGGAATGAGACTATTCGAGAGAAGCTAGAGGTGGCCTTGTGGCTGATAAGATGAGGGAAGCGAGGTTGTGATGGTTTGGACATGTGCAGAGAAGGAGTACCGATGCTTCTGTTAGAGGTGCGAGAGGTTGGTTTTGGGAGACACACGGAGGGGTAGAGGTAGACCGAAGAAGTATTGAGGAGAGGTGATCAGACATGATTTGGCGAAATTTGATCTCACCGAGGACATGACCTTAGATAGAAAGAGTGGAGGTCGCGAATTAAAGTCGTAGGCTAATTGTTTGGTAGGGTTAGGCGGATGTCTGGCTTTGGGATATAGTAGGGTAGCCGGAGTAGTCGTGTTTTGTATCATGTGTTATCATTATCAGTCCTATGTGTGTTAAATTTATCGTATTTACATATTGTTATGTGCTTTCTGTTATTAGTCGCCCTTTCTATTCCCTTTCCTTTCCTTCTTGTCATATCTAGTTTATTCTGCTTATGGGTTTTTGAGACGAGGGTTTCCCGGAAATAGCCTCTCTACTTCTAGGAGGTAGTGGTAAGGTTTGCGTACATTCTACCCTCCCCAGACTCCACTTGTGGGATTCCACTGGGTATGTTGTTGTTGTTGTACCATCTTCCAAGGCCAAGAATTATCCCACTGACCTGGCTGCTTTGTCAACATGTTATTGCAATTCTTAACTAAAATTTTCTCATTTTACTTGCCAGACAGATCAGGGTATCCACCAAACTTCCATTATCAAGACTACAATAATCTATCATATTAAACTATAGATTTTTGGGTATTGTTGTTGTTGAATTAAACAATAGATTAGGGCTAACAAAGAGAACAAGATATTCCATTACATCATCAAAACAACATAACATGTCGTGTCAAATGGTAGCATGGTTATCTGACACCATGATTATCAAATGATCTATGAGTTGCAAATTTAAACAATATCTAGTATAAATTGGAAACACCGGCAAAGCTTAAGTAATCAATACATGCATAATCGGGGGAAATATTGGGATATTCTAGACTTGAATGGGTGATGTCTGGATGGTTAAAGAAGCATTGCTTTGTTGGACCCATAGAAACAAAAGAGAAGATGTACGGCTTTGGATGTTGCTCCACTAGCACTTATGTAGATTGTGCGGAAGGAGAAAATACAAAAGCTTTTGATGGGATATAGGAGGACTTGGTATACTTGAGGAATGGCTCTTATCTGATTTCTTTTTGTTGCAGTTCCTATTTGTACAGAAGATTGGGTGTTGTTTGTAGAAACTCACATCCTGGATTTTCTACTTTTTGATATACTTCTTGTACATGGGTGTTGAATCCACAAAGTCTACGAACAAGGAAGCTATAAGTAATGCAACTATGAATCTCATGGGAAGATCAATGTTGGCTCAAGATGAACTTTTCACCCTTCATTTTATAAAATTTTATGTTATTATCATCAAAAATCAAAACATCCATCATACAAAACAATTGGAAGTAAAGAATGTCATAACAGACCTTCCAAGAGCAAGCAAATTCCCAAAAGAAAATGTTATTCCAAACTTGATTGGATTGAAGAAAACCAGCATTGACTGTCATAAAGAGAACAATTACATATGCATGAGACTTATGTCAACCATTCCATTATTCTATAAAAATGGATACTATAAAACTGAAAAAGACTATTATAGGAAAAAATTTACACTGCGAAGAAAATAAGTTAGCAAGTGAACACTTCATTGAAGAACAAAAGAAGAACTAATGAGCTAACTACAAAAAAGATTGACTGCTAATGTTATTCAACACTAAATCCATAAGCGTAATGTCCAGTTAAATTTACCCATTAGTTCTGAACAAATTTGTATACAAGAAATCATTGCTGGTGCACATAATATCTCCAATAATTATGATCAAAAAGACTTGCCTGCAGAATGTTACTTTTCAAAACAAATATAATGTATCAACAAAAAAAGCAAGAAGTACATTGGTCAAGGACTTAATTCCTCGGCATTGCTATGAAGAGGTTGGAAAAGAAAAAGCTAGTCCACTTTACTCCTATAATACATTTGTAAAGCACCAAATCTAGATATCTTCCTTACATCAATACTACCAAGAAATAAACCCACTCTGCTCCCACAGACGACATAAGAAATGGTATATGACAATAGATTCTAGTGTTAAATCCAACCATCTCTTCCCGTCTTATCATCACTCTCCCTAAAAGATATGATAATTTTAATGAAAGAATATAAAGAAAGTGAAGCATCCTCCGTAGGCCCATTAGGTATAACAACACCAGGTTAGAGTTGCATCACAATTTAAAACAAAGAAGAATCACTCAAAAAAAAAATACTGTTTTAGCTCTAATGGGCTGAAAGCAACAAGCATATAATGTTTGAAAGCCTAGCACCTGTAAAGGTAAGTTACAACACGATAAAAGCCCACTTCAGCAGTCACCTATAAAGCAAGAAATTCTTTTTGACTGGAAAAAGTTGAACCAATAGGTTACGCATCTATCACTCCATGTAATGCATTCTAAGAGCCAAAAAGAACTAAGCACAGAAATGAAACCAGGGAAGGAATTAGAGAAGTGAAACTCACCAAGAGAGTACAGGCGATACCAGTTGTTAAGCATATAGCAAAACCGTAAAGCCTCTGTTGAAAAAGAAAAAAGTTAGCATAGTTGGTCAGTGGTTACATATATCAGTGCAGTTAGTTTTCCCATTCAATTTATGCAAGAAAATTCATCGTAGGTGTTCCGGAGCCTCACATTCTAAGATGAATAAAATTGAACACAGCAGATTTAATGGACCAACAGACGGTGGACATTGCCACTGATCACCGTAGTTAGTTCTCCTAGGTTAAAAATCTCACTAAAAGCATGTGTTATATTTTCTTGAACATTTTCATGTTGTACTCATTACAAAGAAGATTCTTTTTAGCCCACCACTGATCATATAGGAGGCTTACTAAAAGAAGAGAGGAAATCTGGAAACCCAATAAAGAAAACTGCATAATGAGAAAATCCAGTTCACAAGTCAATACACACTTGAGCCACACGTCTGCATAAAATTAACAGGTCCACTCCTTAGGGATTGAGAACTTCCAGGCCCTTTATCCAGCCTTTGTGAATCCTCTCGTCTTTGGTGCCTATCTTACAAGGATTCTTCATTTTTCTATATGTAGCTATGTGTAATGAGTATTAAAAGGTTAGGTCCTTCAAAGTACTCAAAGAACCAAAAAACATCATTATAAAACAATGATTCCATTTCAGATGCTGCAACGTGTTTGAATGCAATGTCCAACATGACATGTGAAGAAGATATGACGATGTCTTATACCTTATTTTCTTTTTGTACAAACACTGGTACTTGTTTCCAAATTGTCCAAAGATGGCCAACTGTTAAAAGGCTTAAGGCAAACATGTTTCTTTGGGGAGTTACACATGTGACCAACACTATAACATATAGTCATGTACACTCAACAAGGCTCATCCTAATCTATGTAAAGATTGTTGACTTAGCCCTATGCTATCAACTTTATAATAGAGCTCATCATGTTAGATAATTTGATATTAAGATTTCACATGAACATTTCTGATTGACTTACTAATTTACCTACCTCTAGTTACTAAGTTAAAGTATTTTCATGTATTTTTGGAGTGTTTTTTGTTTTCATCCAAATACTAAATACATCACATCAATGCTTAATGGAAAAATTTGTTAAATAAGGAAAAGCCAATGGTATTGTGAGAAATATTGAAGGAAAAATATTATTGACTTATGTATTTACATTACTACATAAAGACCCTATTTATAGTCACTACAATATAATCAAAGTACAAGTTGGAAACTAACATACTATTCCTATTTCAATTCTAAATAGGACTATATATTCCCACTCCTATTCTAACACTCTCCCTGGTGCATACAAATCACAAGCACCTAGCTTGTTACAGATACAATTAATATGAGGACTACTGAGGGACTTGGTGAACATATTTGCAAGTTGATCACTTGATTTCACAAACTTTGTAACAATATCTCTTGAGAGTATCTTTTCTCTAACAAAGCGACAATCAATCTCAATGTGCTTGGGCCTTTCATGTAACACTGGATTTGATGCAATACGGAGGGCCGCTTGATTATCACCACATAAGTTTTTAAATGGGTCGAGGACCCGGTTATTGTTGTGATGCTAGGGGCCGAGGGCCGACCATTACCTGTGGATCCACTCACCTGTTCACACCCTGATTGTGCGTAGCTGTACCCTCTGGGTTTATGGGGGCTCAGGGGGCGTTCAGGCTTAGGTACTACTATACAAGGGCCTTACACCGACGTACAACTAACCTTAGTTCTGATGATGTGGAGAGTTAGGCTCTGTGATGGTTATATGGGATTGTGTGATGGTTTTGAGGGATTTTGTGATGGTTCTGAGGGATTCTATATTGTGTGAGGGTGTACCTTTTGGGCTTATGGGGACCCAGCTGGCATACAGTTATAGGTACTAGGGCCTTGCACTAACATACAACATATTCCTTAGTTAGGGGTAGTTGTGGTATGAGCCTACGCAGTTTTCGTTAGTGGTATTGATGTTCATCACATGGTTTGGTTCAGGTTATTGTGGTCATCACTTGGGTTGGTTTAGTTATCATTGTTTCATCTCCTTGGTTGGCTCAGTGGTGGTTTAAGGGTTTCCAGACATGCCTATGCCTTGATCTGAGTTCGTTTTGCTACACTGCTACCATTCTCTTTATATTTGCGCTTTATATATGTTTACTGTTTCACTTGATCGGCGATAATACCTACTGGGTGCCTTTTCTAATACTCAAACCTACTTCTACATGTTCCCACAGTGCAGGTCCAGGTACGGGCCGTGATAGCTTAGTTGGGGAACTTCGAGAGTACTCAAGAAACTTTTGGTGAGCACCGGCAAATCTGGTATCTTCGCAGTCTCCTTCCTGTTGATGGCCATCTTTTGTATCCAGGCATTGGTCGTGTACAGTAGTGTTATGTATTTGTAGAGGCACTCTGATTTTGAATATTATTATGATTATTGATATACGTATATGATATGTCCTTGTGTCTATTGTAGCTCTGTACAGTTGAATTTCAGGTTCTGGGTAGGTTTCAGTTATGTATATTGTCATACTGTTTATGGTTTGGACCAGGGCTTGACATGCCGTGAATCCTCTTGAAAGAGAGGGGGGGACATCCAATTGCTTCGATTTGAATTATCCGGAGAATGCAATGCCTGATATATATCAAAAAGATGGACAATCAAA